>CM021109.1:448092698-448319238 GCA_007115665.2 Sequoiadendron giganteum | reverse complement strand
CTATTAGTCTTTTTTAACCTAGCATAATCCTCCTCACTTTTATGCAAGTTTATCTTGGTCAGAGTCGGCTTGTTTAAGCAAAAACACTCAATGATGGATTTTCTGGTTACTTCTATGAATACTATGTCATTTGGAAACCTTACTATTTTGGTAGCTGAGTGATAGTGTTTGACTAGCAGTCTGATAAATTCTACATCAAAAAACACATTTGGGACAATCAACCTTGCTATATCCAACATCCAAGCGTTTGACACTGGAATCATCTCATTTCTCTTACTGTAAAAATGCCAAAATAGGTCCCATCTAGATTTTGAAATGAGGGCATCCCTACAACTTTGTGCGGTGTCTGCAAGAAACTTCTTATTACCCTCTTTAGTAGACCCTGGAAGTATATCTAATATGGACCGATGGAGTGGTCTCTTCTTTACTTTAGCTTCTTCATCTTTAATTTTAGGCTGACTTTCTTTTACTTCTGATTGTTTTGTTTTAGGATGGAGTGCTTTCTTCTTTACTTTAGGTTCTTCATCTTTAATTTTAGGACGAATTTCTTTTACTTCTAATCATTTTCTTTTAGGAGGCATGTTTCAATTTTCTCTACTATGGCTTCAGATGAAAAAACCTTGAAATATTTTTTAAAATTAACAGAGCTCTTTCAAAGAGTTTTCATGCACTTACCCGAGTATTTCACACTTGCAGGAATTCTTCTTCTCATATCCTTAGCTTCTTCCACGCTAGTGCACTACAATTGAGTGTGATATTGGGAAAACTCACTTATCTTTGGCTGGCACGGTATTCAGTCATATTAGTTTTGGCAACTCTTAATAATTTAATAGCATTTAATTTTGGCAACTGATGTGATTTTTTGCATTTATTATTGTAAATTGTAATGATGCCACGATTACCATACTACCACCATCTCTTATTATACTTCTTGTGGTATGGTGGTGTTTTTCCCTCCCTTCTACTATTTACCGCACTACCATCTTTCTCAAGGCTTCTTATTGTGGGGTTGCGGTGTATACTGCTATACCGCCTATGTTGCTCACCTTCCCGATGGTATAGCAGTGTATGCTTTTGATCATTACTTGAAGAGTGTCGATGAGACAATCTTATTTGTCTTACTGATATCTCAATGTCTCATCGACATTGGATCTTATGTTCCTCTGATGTTGGTTTCCGGTGTCTATGAGACAAGTTAATATCTCTTGCCGATATGTCACTGTCTCATCGATATTTTCCTTCAACGGTATTTCTTTATATATCATTGTAACTCTGCCATGTCGGGGAGACTTGTGGTTATCACTACAATATAGTAGTGTTTTTCCCTTCCCTTTTGTTGTTTATTGCACTACCGCCTTGCTCAAGGCTTCTTTCTACGGGGTTGCGGTGTACACCTCTCTACTGCATATGTTACTCACCTTCCCCATGGTATAGTGGTATATGTTTTTTATCATTACTTGAAGACTGTCGATGAGACAATCTTATCTGTCTTACCAATATCTCAATGTCTCATCGAAATTACTTCGTTATATCCAAGAGTTGTGTTTCGTCGAGCACTTGTAGATATACCTTGTTGATGTGACATAAGTGATTCTCTCCTCGATATACCCTTATCTTGTTGACATTTCACTATTTTACATCGTTGATGAGACATATAAATAAGTCTCTTTGACATAGGGGTGTCTAATCCGATGCTAAATCTGAAGCAAAACTCGAAGCTAAGCTTGAAGCTAAAGTTGGAGCTAAACACGACGCTAAAATTGAAGCTAAACTCAAAGCTAAAGGTGGAGATCAAGGCGGCACTATACTCGACGCTAATATCGGCGCTAAATATGATGTTACTTTAGGTGCTAAGTAGTGCCTAAAGTAGCGCTGACTTGAACTGATTGGCACAATAAACACCAAATATTGTGCCATCTTGATAAATAGTGCCGATGTTTTCAAAAAATTGCCAAAAAATACATTAAAACTGTGGGTGGAAGCAAAAAATGGAGCAAATCACAGGGATTTGTTGCAGTGTTTTGGTTCTGGGAGTTGATGTGGTTTTTTGGGTTCTACAAAAAAAATTTGGTACTGATGTTGTGTCTTTTTGGGTGTGATGTGGATGAAAGCGACAAAGCTTTGTTGGTGGTTTACCTTGTGCTCGCCATCATTTTATGTGATAAATTCCTATCAAAACCCGCGGGTTTCTCCATGGTGTTGCTTCCAGAAAGCTCTCAAAAACCAAAACAACAATGGCGCTAAGGTCCAAGAAAGTGCATTAAGAAAAATGATGTAACAAAAAATATGAGATTGTAGTCATGGAGGCACCCAAAATGCACTAAGAAATACCAAATACTCAACATTTCATTCACATAGAGCTTGAATTGAGAATGAAAACAATAGAAAAATGAAAGGAAAATCGTAGATTTAAAGCTTACCAAGATTTCATTGTGGAAAGAATGCATGTAGGACTGGGGGTTTCTCCCACACAAAGATCCTCAAAAGTTGAACTATTACAGTCATGGTGACCAAGGAAAGAGAAGTATCAACAAAATGGAAGGAGAAACAAAATACATTAGGATATTACTCATGGCCATGGCCAAGAAATCTTGAAAAGATTTCAAAAATGGAGTTCAGTTACTAGATTTGTGATAGAGGAGGACACCCATAGATTTCCTATAGAAATATTTTTTAAAAAGCCATCAGAAACAACAAAAGATCACCATTCGAGCTCCAAACCCTATCTACCATGGTGGCACAACAACTTGCTCTCAAAACTCAAAGTGAAGTGTGAAATGATTTTAGGTTTTTTCCAATGCATTTTGTCATCGTTGCCCTAAATCAAATGATGGGAATTTTTTACTATGTTTTAAGACAAAATCATTTTCATATTATTATGCCATGGTCGTGACTTATCGAGTCAATGTATCTAATGATGTTAAGAGATCATGACTTGTGAAGCCAAGATTCACAATTATCAAAGTTTTGAAGTAAAAAAACTTTTCACTTTATTTTTTGCATGTTTTTTTTTACATAATACAATCCTTGTAAATAAATATTAATGGTAATTAATTACCTTAATATTTATTATGTCATGCAAAAAATGAAGGAGATGTATGATGACGAGTGGAACTTGAGTCTTTTAGTTAATTAATCATGCAAATGGTGGAGTTTCTCTTTGCTTCCACATCAGTTTCGTGGACTTTTTGATCATGCATAACGTCGAGAGGAGTTTGCAACATTCAATGATATGTTTGCTTTAGTGGTGGGCCCATTTTTTCATGCTTTTATTCTATGCTCGTGAGGAGGATATTTTTACTTCCAGTTCACCTTCAATGCCACCTCCACGGACTCGAGAGTCATTTTGAGTCATAGTTCAGTTATACACAACATGAGATAGAGTTTTGAGCTATTTTGGCTCAATTTGTAGCATTGGTGGGCCCCTTTTTCAGATAGTTTTGATTTTTCTCATGAGATGCTTGCTTTTCTCACTTCTAGTTCACTTTCAGTTTCACCATTTGGGAACATTATGAATGCCATATTTGTATATATTGGAAAATGTTTTTATTTTTCCTTAGTTCTTGTTTTTTGTCTTTGCATTCTACAAAGAAGACTTCTTGTAATCAGATTTTCTAGTTTATGATATTCAACAGGTTTCATAGGTTATCGAGCAGAGTGTCAATTACAAAAATTTTCCTTCTTTTATTATTGCAAGTTAGATATTAGCCTTCTCGGATTCAAATGTTTTTCCTTTATGAATTTTTTGGATGCAAATTTAATGTGTTTGCTTTCAAAACCCTTTAAGTTTCTATCACATCCGTGAATACATGTATACAAAAAATCAATCTGAGTTGTAGGTCATAAGTTGTGCTATTAGTTTATCCTCATCTTTAGGTTGTGAAAGCACTATTTTTCTTTGTAAATAATAAATTACTAGGCCTCCCTATGAATCACTAATGTGATTAAATTTCCCAATCTGAGTTGTGAAAATAAACTTCGTAATAATTAGTTGTGAATAAATCTACTCATTAAATATTAATTAGGTGCATCACCCAGTTCACATTTTAGATTTGCATTCATTTCAGAATTTTCTTCCCTTTTCCATCCATTTACATTAAATAATTATAAAATCGAAAAGGAATTCGGCCTATAATCTAGAGGTTTACTTTCATATAGGGTACCCACAACCTAAAATTATTCCCATGTTTCAAGGGATTGTTGAGCCTCTTGGATTTGCACTCGGGTGCTAATCCTCGTGAAAAAAGTTCTCAACATCAATCCTTGGAGCATCATTTTCCTATTTTCCAAAAACATCAGGATTCTCATCATTTATTGGTTCACCTTCCAAGGTTTGTGAGGATTTTATATCTTCATTTTTATCTCGACCCTCTCTTGATTTCTCTGAAGTCTACGATTGCTCAACATTCTCTTTATTTCTTCCTTGCAGAAGTTGATCATCACTTATATCTTCTTTATCAATATTATCAATGTGGTTCAGACCTACAATATTCCATGTTCTTTCATTAATTTCTTCTGGGTTTCTCACTTCTAGAGTGAGTGATTCTCTTATAAATAATTATTCTTCTCTGTTTCTAGGATATAACCCTATATCTGACATTTCTTCCACTATTGACTACATCATGAAACCTCTTTTAGATCGCTTTTCTTCAAACTATTTCATTTTGGCAGCCACTTTCTCGATATGTTCCCTAACTTCTTTCTCAGTTGGTTCAATATCTTCCTCTTGAATTATAGGATTCCCTCCCAAGGCTTGTCTCATTGCTACCATATTGACTAAGGGTGAAGAAGTAAATATATCTACTACCTTTTCTGATGCATAACTTGTCTTAGCATGTGTTTGTGTTTTCATTCTCATCTCTTGGCCAATCATAGGTTGAGCTATTGGCTTTATTGTGGAAGAAAATTGTGACTTTGATGTCTCCATTACATTGGCCTGATTGGACATAGTCTCTTTGCATTGGCTAGGTGACATTAGTGGAATTCTATGGCTTGAAGTATCAGGTACTTCCTCCTCACTTTTATCAACTACCTCTATTTCTCCAATCTTTCTTTTCTTTTTATAAGTCCCTCCATACCCTGACTCATCCACTAACTATTGATTTCTCTTGACATTAGTCGGGTATGTGGGTTCTTTCCCAACCTCTTTCAATGCCTTAATGTAACCATTTATCCAGTACTGAGTATGTTTCAATACTTTCTTAGAAATCTCCTTGATGGTTACTATCTCCTTCTTTGTATAATCTACGTTTGGGATAGGTTCGGCCAAAAATATTTTCTATATCATAAACTGTATTCAATACTTCTCCATTATCTTTATCCAACTGCTCCATAATATCATGGATTTTGAGAATATTTTCTACTAGTAGTGACAACCTCTAGTATGATTGTTTCCTTACATCAAGCTCATCATCACAATTATGCCAAAAATATTCAAAATGATAAACATGGGCATACTTCCTACTTATTTTCTTGGCAAGGTTTTCCTCTAGATCATAATTTTTTTTCAGAGTGCAAAGAACTCCAACTTATCAAGTTTCAACTCTTCCTCACACATATCAACACTTCTAGCCATAACACATTTGTAACTCATGATTGTGATGGGGAATTTGAAAGAACATTTCTTCTGTGCTTGCATGAAAAGAGCATAAGATGGTTGCATTTGTCTCACCAATTCTAGTATTGGAAATTTGTATGTTGCATACCTAGGTAGCATGAAGCGGTATCCTATTAATATTTCCACCCTGATATAGGTGAAAGCAGGAAATTGAATATACCAGCCCCAACCAGCTAGATAATACTCTATGCTTCTAGGGACACTCTTTTTTTCTTTTTTGCCTTCCATTTATCTTACCAGTCTCATAGAAAACACATCATTTACCCTCCGGTAATGCTCATAGTATTGGTGAATAGTAATCTAGGGCATATGAACATAAATAAAATTATTCCCAAGTTCTCTGCCTAGGGTACCAACTCTATTCAATCTTTGTATATTTTCCTTGAGGGCATAGGAATAAACAACATATGAAGACATGGAAGACAATTGGGTGTCTGGGAACATCATTATTTGTTCACACAACTTGTCACTGATGAAATTCCCCTAGTGAATTTGCACAGGGCCTTCCATTATTTTCACTATAAGCCCAAACATCTAGGGTTTGAATTTGCTAGCATCTTTGAGTCCAACTATCTTGCTCACTAGGGTTATTAGATCCTGAACATCCTGAATAAATTCCAACCTCAGGATTTACTTCATTTGTTTCATAATATTCTCTTGAAACCATTTCATAGTCATATGCTTCCTATTTTGTTCTTCTACATTCAGGTAGGTTGTGTCCAAGATGTGCATATTCAATAGATTCATTTGTTTGAATGTGGGGGAGACCAAATGTGTAAAAAATTCCCTTTGTAGAGAGATTTGCATATACTCTTCCTTCTTTCTCAACATCCATCTCATTTGGGTCATACCAATTCATACATTTTAGTACCAGTTCAAGGGCACCCATTTCTAGTGGAAACCCTCTTTACAAATGCATTCAACTTGCAACGATTTTCTTAGCACATTGGCAAGCACCCTCTTGTGGAATCCGCACAACAAATTCATTATCAATGAACCCTCTTGGATGAGTGTCTATAACTATCCCACATATTGGTATGACCTATGAGATAGGGAATTCAATTTCCTCATCTATTTGATTCTTCTTGGAAGTGCTCATATTTCTCTTGATTTCCTATATTATTAGCAAATATGTGCCTTTTGTGTGAGTTGGGGTTAAATTCAACCTTCCATTTTCAATAATTCATAAAAGTTATTTACTCATGACATCTAGAGTCTGCAATTAGGTTAAATTTCTCAAAAATAATAAATATTTCAATTACCTAAGCCATGCATGCATGAAAGAATTAACAAAAAATCAGTTATTAGAAACATACCTAGTTTCACTAATGATATGGTTGTCTGAACATAGGTTCAAAACCATTGGTAGTTGTGTTCTTTAGCTTCCCGAGACTTACCTTTATCTACACACCATAATATTGGTTTTAATTCTTTGATTTCCTTACAGGTGAGTAATCTGGTGCAAGGTAGAGTATTATGAAAGCAACTACATGCTTCAGGTGGTGCCAAGTATGTGTGTTATTTGCCACCTTGTTTAATTTCTTTTTCTATGCATTAATTAACCTAAATAAAGGTGTAATCATGGTGTATTAGGGTTCAAATTATGAGCTCTTCAAGACCATTTCTCTAGCCTTCTAGAGGCTATTGTCAATGTTGTCAACTCTTAATTCCTAGAAATTTTGTGCTACCATTTGATTTTTCTCTGATTCTTCAATTCCTGCTTTAGTTGACTCCATCCTCTCTTCAAATTATTTTATCTTCATCTTCATCCAGAAATCCCTAAACTCAGGAGTCTTAATGAATCATCATCTTCTATGAATCTCTTAGCTGCAATTTCCCTCTTATCTTCATGTACCTTTGTACTTTTTTTTTCTACATCACCCATCCTTTCCTCATGTTAATGGGCACTGGTCTCAAGGATGGGCTAATCAACCTCAATATCACCTTTCAATGACTATAGTATTGTAGCCACTTCCTGAGTATCACCCACCTCTTCACTCTCCTCATAAGGTACTAATTGTTCAATGCTTTATGTCTTCTATCTTTTGGGAGGTAACTTCTCCATGGGAGGTTCAAAGGTTTCACCTAGGGTATGCTATGCAATTTCTCCACTATCATGTTCTTGGAGATATGATTCCTTCTTATTGTACAAGTATTCAAATTTACCCATTATCAAATCTATCTTCTTGATTGGGTCCTTTTCCTCAACAAAGTATCCTAGGAAATCCTTGGACCTCCGCTTCGTCCTTTCTTCAAGCTTCTTCATCTATTACCATTTTTTCCTTCTACTAAATACATCATTATAAGTAATGCAGTTCTTTATGACAGATTCTTCATAATCAACTTGGTGTGCCACTGTCATTTTGGTAAGAAGATTGTGCCTTATGTTGTTCATATGATTTTTTAGGGTTAAAGGCTCTTCCTTTTCCAAAATTAAATGCATATTTGTCTTCAAATAATACTATAAATCCTCTAGTGTGTCTAAGCCTACAACCCAATCTTCACACTTGGTAAGGTTTGGCAGGAAAGTGCCTTTCTTCTACTTGTGCATTACATCTTTCTCCATCCACATCATTTGCCACATAAATTCAAGAAATGCTAATCTGAGGGGCACAAATTTTGGCAGTATGTGCGGAGCAATAGGGCATCCATAAAATCTTATTATTGTAACTTACAGGAGGAAGAACCAATCTCCAAAATTGTGTGTATGACCCTACTCTGGTCTTAAAGCCAAAGGTCTCAATATTTGCAACATTTTGGTTGAAAATATTGGTATTGCATACCCAAGAACTCCAAGGATTTTATGTACAAAGTCTTCGTAGAATACAACAAAGCTCGAATTCTTGCATCGACTATCCCAAATATAGCACCATTTTTTAACAATTGGGGGATTCCCTTGCTCATCTACTCTAGTCAAGTCCATTCTTTTAGTCCAATGGTCCCTATTTTGGTACAATATAAAATGACACAGTATGGAATAGTGTCTAAATGTAACCAGTGCTCTATCCTCTATAACTTGGGAGAATTCATCATATAATGCCTTCTCAAGGTATGAAGCAAAGTCATATTCAATATTAGTTCCAAGGTTTTGAATTCTCATGGCCATCATCATTAGGCCTATTGGAATTTTATCTTGAGCATCCATCCCCAACACTTGGCAAAGAGAAAAATATGTATTCACAGAGTAATACTAAAAATTTATTACAGGAAATGGATCAGCAGTGGTAGTAGAGATGGGGATTGTTCTGTTACTAATGCCTCTTTTCATATATAGGGGTAGATCATCACTTCTATGATTCCTTAACATATTATAATCCTCCTCACTTTTTTGCAGGTTTATCTTGGTTAGATCTTGTTTTTTTAAGTCAAAACACTCAATGATAGTTGTTTTGGTTACTTCTACCAATACTGTACCATTTGGAAACCTTACTGTTTTGGTAGCTAAGTGATAGTGTTTTTCCAATAGTCTAATAAATTCTACATCAACAAACACATTTGGGACAATCAACCTTGCTAAATCCAACATCCAAGGGTTTGACACTGGAATCTTCTCATTTCTCTTACTATAAAAATACCAAAATAGGTCCCATCTAGATTTGGGAATGAGGGCATCCCTACAACTTTGTGCAGTATCCACGAGAAACTTCTTATTACCCTCTTTAGTAGACCCTGGAAGTATATCTAATATGGAATGATCAAGTGGTCTCTTCTTTACTTTAGGTTCTTCATCTTTAATTTTAGGTTGACTTTCTTTTACTTCTGATTGTTTTCTTTTAGGAGGCATGTTTCAATTTTCTCTACTATGGCTTCAGATGACAAAACCTTGAAATTTTTTTATATTAACAGAGCTATTTCAGAGATTTTTCATGCACTTACCTGAGTATTTGACACTTGTAGTAATTATTCTCATATCCTTAGCTCCTTCCATGCTAGTGTACTACAATTGTGTGTGATATTGGGAAAACCACTTGTCTTTGGATGGCACAGTATTCATCCATATCAATTTCAATGCGAAATCTTCATAAAATAATTTCATAGCAAGATCAAATCCTTGCATTTAATCTTTACATAGTTGTATTCGTGTGTCTTCATTTATTGCTATAAATTATAATGATGCCACGATTACTGTACTACCGCTGTCTCTTATTATACCCACTACAGTATGGCATGTTTTTCCCTTCCCTTCTGTTGTTTACCATACTACTGCCTTGCTTAAGATCTCTTACTGTGAGGTTGCGGTGTATACCACTCTACCAAAGCCATATTATCCACCTCACATGGTATTGCGGTGTCTACTTTTCTTCCAATGCTTACCACTCTACCACCTTGCTCAAGACTTCTTGTTGCAGGGTTGTGGTGTATACTGCTCTACCGCATATATTGCTCACCCTCCCGATGGTATACCGGTGTATGATTTATCTTCTTGTTGTTTACTGCCTTACTGCACTCCTTTGAATCACCTTATGCGGAATGGAGGTGGGTACCACATTACCACATTGTCTTATAATTCTCTTCGTGAGGTGGCGGTGAGTACCACTTTACCGCACAAGCTATATAATCTCTTGGCAGCATGGCGGTAAAGATTTATTTCTTAACTTAGAAGCCACCATCCCGTGCTACCTTTATTTTGATGTTGCAGTACTACAATAAAGGAAAAATTTGCTTTGTTTATGATTATCTGGAGGAATAAATGGGTATATACAAAAGGAATGCTAGTGACAGTATGGATCTTGTCACACAAATTGTTGCATTTCATGTTAAATACAATGAAAAGATTAGGTTGAAGGATTAGGGTATAGGTTTGAGGGTATATGGTTGAAGGATTAGGTTGAGGTTCCAATGTATAGGGTAGAGGGTATAGGGGTTGAGGGTTTAGGGTTAATTAAGGGGGTTGACAGTTGAGGGTATACCAATGTATAGGGTAGAGGGTATAGGGGTTGAGGGATTAGGGTTAATTAAGGGTTGACAGTTGAGGGTATACTAGGGTTGAGGGTTGAAGGGTTGAGGAATTAAGAGTTGAGGGTTGAGGGATTAGGGTAGACAGTTTACTTGGGTTTAAGGGTTTAAGGTTTAATGAGGGTTGAGGGTAGAGGGTATTGGGTTGAGGGTAGAGGGTAGATGTAGGTTTAAGGGTTTACTAGGGTTTAAGGGTTGAGGGTTGAGGGTTTAGGGTTGAATGTTTAAGGGTTTAACTAGGGTTAATGGTTTAGGGTTGAGGGATTAGGGTAGAGAGGGAGGGATGGATGGAGCAAGAGATGGAGGAAGAAGTGAGATAGAGAGAAGGAGAGAATAGGAAGGATGGACAAAGATATATGAGGGTTGAGGATCCAATGTATAGGGTAGAGGGTTGAGAATTGAGGGTATAGAGTTGAGGACCTATAGGGTTGATGGTTTAGGGTATTGGGTTGAGGGTATTAGGGTTGAGGGTAGAGGGTAGAAGGTTTAAGGGTTTAGGGTTTAGAGTTTAAGGGTTTAAGATTGATGCTTAAGGGTTGAGGGTAGAGCATTCAGGGAATAGGTTTGAGGGTATATGGTTGAAGGATTAGGGTTGAGGGTCCGATGTATAGGGTAGAGGGTATAGGGGTTGAGGGATCTTTTGATGCAAGTGAAATGTAGGCAAGCAATTTAAGGCCAATGAATATTAGGGAAGGATTTTTTGTTCTAACACCCCTAATCCTTGCTAGATCAAAATAATTAGGTGCTAAATTAGGCACAAAATTAGGTGTTAAATTATGCGCTAAGCTGGGCGCTAAGTTTGGCACAAATTTAGGTGAAAATTTGCACCTAAATTAGTGACTAATTATTCTGATCGATGAAAAAAATGTTAAAAATAGCACCATCTCGAGAAATAGCATCGACGTTTTCAAAAAATTGGAGAAAAATACATTAAAACAGTGGGTAGAAAAAAAAAATGGAGCAAAAAGGGAGCTAATCATAGGGATTTTTTGTAGTGGATAGTAGGCTCCTCAACAGCCTCCAATGGTATAGTAGTAGGCAAAACCACCACCACCACCACCAAATGCAAGGGGTGCACAGATACAACAACTATAGCAACAGGTGCAGATTTTGACTAGTGAGTGGGATCAGGCCCACCAGTAGATTTTGAGTATTACTATTGAGCGAGACCAAGCATGAAAAAAACTAGTGGTCATCATGGTCGAGAGAGATCAGGCTTTGCAGTGGGTACAGGTCATGACAACAAAGAGGGACCAATAGGTTTCCCAATGCCAATAGATATACGCTATGATGGTGGCCACACATGGCAGGACAATTTCATCCAAATTATATTGGGAGGCTATGACAAAGATTGTGTATTATAGGCAGCATTATCACCAAGATGTACCAAAGGCACTTAGATAACCTAATTTTTCACAATGGAGTGATGCACGACCGAGAGTCAAGGATCAACTTGAGAGGCAGGCTAGAGAGGGTAACAACCATTAGGGCTAGCTATTGTGTACATACACTTTTTGATTTTGTTGCTTGATTCTTTATCACAAATATACATTCATGGGCTTATTTTTGATAGCCTCATGGATATTGTACTTATCATTGATATACATACACTGATCCAGATTTTGTATCATGACCTTCATTTTTTGATATATATATATGATACATATACAGATGATTTATGATGTGTTCACTTTATTTCATGCTTATGATTGTATATGACATGAGATGCTTATATTTGATTATGTATGGATGTACTTTATTTATGCTTATGCGATATGAGATTGATCATGATATGATATGCAATGTTGTGATATGTTCTTTTTCATTATCTTTTCACAATATGCTATGGAATGAATGATATGCGATGCAAATGTTATGGATGCAAATGATGTGGATGTATTCATTTTTGTGTATTTTCTATGCAAGTAATGAGACGATCATGTATGCACATGGATGTATGGTTGTATTTAAATGCTTATGAGATGCAATGATTTAAGATGCTTAGAATAACAAATGTATATTATTCATCACAACTCAAATGATGATGCAAAAGTGTATGATGTGATATGCAATGATTATGCTGATGGATGTTTTATGGTTATGCTATGATTATGAGATGCATGTATGTTGATGATTTGTGGATGCAGGATGGATGCATTGATGATGTTTCTGTTGACTATCATGATACCAGGTTAGTGTGGAGAGAAGATAGAAGAATAAAGAATGAATGACCGTTGATTTCAACGATTGCTTCGAAAGATCCAACAAGTCTACGATCCATCGATACTTTATTAGAGATGGTGATGAGAAAATGCAAGATGCGGGATGAATGTAGGATGATAAGTTGCTCACACTTTGGGACTAGGATTTTCTGTCGTTCCTTATTGTTTGATATCACAAATAGACATGATGCATCAAGGTATTGATAACCAGGATGGTGTTGTGTCTAGTTTAATGGACTTTGACTTGATAAACAGATAGGATAGTTCTTGTTCACACCTAGACATACAGAAACCTCATTGGAATGTAAGTTGGAAGCTTAAAATATATTGGACCAAAGCATACACAATAGTCAACAACATACCCCAAACGACCTTCCTACACACAACCAAGCAAGTATGTGCCAAAATTATTTTACAAGAAAATCCACAAGCATAGCAAACAAAGGATCATGATCGATGCCCCATTCCTTTCTCTCTAAATCATTTTGATATACATCACCGAGAGGTCCTCAGAATGGGTCATTAAGATAAATCATAAGAGAAGATCAAAGACAAATAGTCAGTGTTATTTATATCTCTTGCCTTGTTTAATTTAGCTAAAGTGATAACTGATATTGCCCATTGTAGGAAGGATACATCCTAGGACATGTTGAGAAGAGGTTGTTTGATGTTAGATGATCATGCTAAGATGAGCAGTTGATAAAAAATTCACTAACACATTTACCTATGATTTAGAATTTAGATTTTGACAGTTAGGCTCTCACTTTACGAATTGCTATACTTGCTTTCTATTTGTTTTACCAAAGGTTGAAGGTGACGATCGATTTATTATGGGTGAAGGTTTATTACGGGTGAAAGTGATGGGATGGATGGTTTTGGGTTTTTTGGAATATTTCAATGTTTTCGGTATTTTGAGGCTATTTTTGGTCTTTTTAAATGTTTTGGTCTTTTCAATTATTTGAGGCTTTTTAGGGTTTTCCAAAATATTCAAGGTTGTTTAAGGTTTTTTGAATGTTTTCCAATGTTTTTGGTTTTTTATGATATTTGAATGTTTAGAGATTTTCTGAAGAGTTTCGACCAAAAACCTAACCTAAAAGACCTATCCTAAGGGCCTAGGGGGCTAATCAATGATAAGCCTTGCCTACATTGTACATGCAGAGATCACGTAGTTCGACCGAATCGACATATTTAAAGGATGAAGATATGAACAGTGATGGAAAAGTCAATTTATTATGAGACTTCTAAAGGACTAGCCTAGGGTGTCTTGGGGGCACATCAATGATGGCCTTGCCTACATTCAATCTCAGAGACCCGTAGTTCAACAAGAGGCCATTGTTTTTTGGATTTTCAATGTTTTGAACTTTTTAGGGATTTTGATGTTTTCCAAATGTTTTTGGATTTTCTGATGAACGTTTTAAGAATGTTTTGGGATTTTTTATAAGATTTCCAAATAACCTCAAGATATACAAGAACCTGATATAGTCCATAAGGAATTGCCCCCAGTGTGACAAGTTAGACTACTTCAATATAGGTAGGACAAACTGACCTTTAGGATGTGCCAAGTAGTACTAAAGAGTTTACGATACTTCACAATATCAAGCTATGAGAAGGACACAGATAGGCGATGGATGAATGATAGTGCAAAGAATGATAGGACCAAAAGAGCCAAAGAATAGATGGAGGTACTTTGTTTAAGCACGATGCCTATTTTCTAGGTTTTCACCGAGGTACTTGCCCAAACCGCCACCGAAGTGGTTTTCACTAGAGGATGATTTTTTTCTTTTACTATTTTCTATTATTTTTCTTATTTTTTTGGATTTTGATCATTTTTTTATTTTTTTGTATTTTTCGATTTACACCCTTCAAGCCTAGGCATAATTATTTTTGAGATGCAAGCTATTAGTTGGCTCCTGCAAGGGTTCACCTTCAGGTGTTGATAGTTGATATGATCCTGATCCATAGATTTTTGTGACGACAAAGGGACCCAACTAGTTAGGCTCAAATTTTCCTTTACTATCTTGATCTGGTAGATTCTTCTGATATTACTTTAGGACAAGATCCCCTATCTGGAAAGACCAACATTTTATCTTCTTGTTATAGCTCCATTTTAGTCAGTTTTGATATACTTGCAAGTGATTGAGGGCGTCGAGACAACACTTGTTTAGGAACTCTAGCTCATTCAGCTGAGATACTATGTATTCTTCATCAGTGATCGGGTTTTGTAGTGACACTCGCAGTGATGGGAGCTCAACCACAATAGGAAGGATAGCTTTTGATCCATAGACAAAGGAGAAATGGGGTGCACCTATTGGTGTGCGGATACTGGTTTGATACGCCCAGAGAGTGAGATTTAACTACAAATTCCAATCACTTCCAGCTTCATTGACTATTTTCTTCAAGATTTTCAAGATTGTTTTATTTGTAGCCTCTGCTTGGCTATTACCTTGGGGATAATATGAGGTAGAAAATCGGTGTTGGATGTTGAATTTTTTACATAGCTCTTTCACATCTTGATTTTTAAAGGGTGTCTCGTTATCTGAGATTAGGGTTCGTGGGACACCATAATGGTAGATGAGGTAATTTAGGATAAACTTAGCAATTTGCTTCCCCATTATGTAAGTCATAGGAATGGCTTTGACCAACTTGGTAAAGTATTCAGTGGTTGTTATGATAAACTTGTGGCCATTGGATGAGGTTAAAGTGATTTTTCCTATGAGGTCAAGTCCCCACTGTGAAAAGGGCCAAGGTGTGATCATTGGTTACAATTCCTAAGCTGGTGCATGAATCAAATCTCTATGTTATTGACATTGGACACACTTCTACACATACTGATGAGCTTCCTTCTCCATGGTTGACCAATAGTACCCCATCCTCAACAATTTCTTAGCTAATGTCATACCACTAGAATGGGAACCACATATACCATCATGTACTTTCGTTAAAGCAGTTGAGCCTTCCTCTTGGTTAAGACATCATAGTAAGTTTCCTTTGATGCTTCGATGATAAAGGGTGTCACTTAGGATCATAAATCGAGATGCCTTTTTAAGAAAGGTATTTTTAAAGTTCGAGGTGATATCAGATGGGAGGGTTCCTCTGCTTAGGTAGATAAAGATGTCATGGTACCATGGGGATCCAGGACCAACAATGACACACATGAATTTGGATTCAGGGATTTTGAAAGTTAGTACGAGAAGTTTTTCTACCAAGAATTCACATTGGAGGACGTTTTTCAACATGTCTAATAGTGACCCGATTATTGCCATGGCGTTTGCTGCTTTTTTGTTCATGTGAGGAATCTTCTCAAAAGTTATGTATATAAAGAGATCTTTGAGATTCTCTACCATCTTATTATAAGGGGTGAGCTTGTCATATTTAGCTTGATAGTTTGCATTGACTTGGTTGATAACCAGTTGTGAGTCTCCATAGACTTTCATCTCTTGAATCTGCCACTAAACTGCTATCCTTAGACCTATGATTAGGGCTTCGCACTCAACAATGTTGTTGGTACATGAAAATGATAGCCTATATGACTTTGGGATACAATCACTTTGAGGGGTGATGGAAAGAATGCCTGTTCCATATCCATGTCGGGTGAACGATCCATTAAAGTACATTTTCCATTGATCTGTGAAGTTGACTAGGAACAATGATTCATCAGGAAACTTAGATATCAAGGGATTCCATTGATCTGTGAAGTTGACTAGGAACAATGATTCATCAGGAAACTTAGATATCAAGGGATTCCATTGATCAATATAGATAGGTGATTCTGGTAGTTGTTATGTGATCAATTGTCCTTTGATTTCCTTGCACTCTACATATTCTATGTCAAATTCAGTTAGGATCATCACCCATTTGGCCATTCGTCCTGTGAGAGTTGCCTTAGATAACAGGTATTTCAATGGGTCGATCTTTTCAATAAGTTTGATTTGATGTGACATGTAATGCGTGAACTTTTGTGAAGAAAAAACTACTGCTAGGCATGCTTTCTCAATAGGTGAATAGTTCATTTCATATCACACCAAGGTTCTATTGATGTAGTAGATAGCCCTTTCCTTTCCATTTTCATCATGTTGTGCTAGAAGAGCTCCTAGTGCTACTGATGTTGCAGAGATATATAAGATTAATGGTTTGTTTGGTATTGGTGGTATGAGCACTAGAGGTGCTAGTAGATAATCTTTGATATGCTGGAAAGCTTTATCACATTTTTCATCGCATTTGCACATTATCCCCTTATGGAGAAGATGCGAAAAAGGGGTGGATTTTATCTAATAGTTGTGCTATGAACCTTTTGATGGACTATAATATTCCTTGTAATCCTCTCATATGCTTTAGTGTTTGTGGTGGTTCCATGTTGAGGATTTCTTTTACCTTTGGTGGATAAATTTATATCCCTCTTTGTGAGACAATAAAGCCAAGAAATTTCCCTGATGTAACCCCAAAGACACACTTTTTTGGATTCAGTTGTACCTTGTATTCTTCAAGCCTATCAAAGATGGGGCTAAGATTGGTATGTTCTCACTTCTTTTCTTTGATTTTTCCAAAATATCATCCACATAATCTCCAACTTTTTTGTGGATCATTTCATGGAAGATGAGGGTCATTGCTCTTTGATAGGTCGCTCCTACATTCTTTAACCCAAATGACATCATCAATATGTTCCTCATGGACAAGTGAATGCAGTTTTATGTTCATCCTCCTTGGCGATCATGATCTGATTATAGCCTGAAAAACCATCCCTGAGTGATAGAATTTTATGCCCAACTATTAAGTCCACAATGAGGTCGATATTAGGAAGAGGAAAATCATCCTTAGGGCATGTTTTGTTAAAGTATCTAAAATCAGTGCAGATTCTGATACCCCCAGTGGGTTTTGAGACTAATACATGGTTTGAAACCCACTCAAGATAATCTATCAGTTGGATGAATCCAACGTCAAGAAGTTTTTGTAACTCTAATTTCACCAAGAGTGCTATTTGAGGGTGCATCTTTCTTAACTTCTACTTGATTGGCTTGGCTTTAGGATAGAGTGCTAAATGATGCATAACTACTTCAGGATCAAGGCCTAGCATATCTGTGTATGACCATGCAAATTTATCTCTTCGCTCTTTCAAGAATGCTACTAAGTTCTTATGTTCTTCATCCAACAAAGATTTGGCATAGAAAGTGATCTGGGGTGTTTCTTTTGTTCCCAGATTGATCGGGGTAGCCTTTTCTACTAGTATTGCTAATTTTTTAGGATGCATTGCACTAAGGGGGAGATTGAATTCCTCATCCTTGGGCACCTTAGAGAGGTTTTCACCCTCAGATACGTCCTTTCTTTTTACTATTTTAGGATCAGAGAGTGCCACAGTGTGGTTTTCACTCAAGAACCTGCATGTTAGTTGCATTTCATTAATTTTGTGATTGAAGAATTCAATCGTATCTTCATAGTATGCCCCCATGTCGAGCTCTATGTCGAAACCTTCTTTGTGATCTTCCCATGATAGGTTGTCTTGGAGTCCCATGAATTCTAAGATTGCTTCATCATTTTTTGAATAAATCTAGAACCGGTGGTCCTTGTTGGTCCATGTCAATAAGTTGCAGGTATACTAGACATAGTTCAATTGGTTGATTGTTTGGAACAAAGGATGTAATGGATATCATGAAGAGAGAGTTATTCTAAAATAGGTCATCAATATCAAGGGGGAATTCATCTAAAGTCATATCACGTAGTGTGGGTAACCATGAGGAAGCCTCAACTAGTTTAGTGGAAGTACCTTTTCCAATAAGGGTAACCTTGCCAGTAGTACAACCTAAACCAAGATTCTTTAATAATTTCTCAGGAACAATAGGTTCTTGCAAGCCATTTTCATTTTGTCTAAATTTCTCATTCTTATTATAACCCCTTTCCTTCATGAGCTGCAAGCCTTTATTATCATCTTCCATGGGAAGAACAGGGATTGGTCATTCATCCTGATAGAGGAGTTTAGAGACATCCTCTTCGTTGACATATTCTTGATTTAGATCCCCCACTTGGTGAAGGTAGTAGCTGCCATCTTGATTAATTTGGGCTCTTTGGTTCTAGATATGGGTTTCCCATGAGATTGAGGAGAAAGAGGTAATTCTCCTAAGACAAAGGATCTTTTAGTAGCTTGTAGTTCCCACAACCATCATCCTAGATTACTACTTTGATGTCAGGAATGTTTTGCACAATGGGTGTATTCGTTGCTGAGGTAGATACAAGAGATGACAAATCAAAAAATAAGGTAGGTGTGGGTGTAGGCCCTTCATAATTTTTAGGTACTTGGGGTATCTTATAGAGCTTGGCCTTAAGATTCTTGTAGTAGTAAAAAGGCTCAGGATCTCCATAGATGGTAATTTCTCTGCCCTCAAAAGGAAACTTGACACATTGATGGTAGGTTGAGGCAACAAATTTTAAGGCATGGATCCAGGGCCAGCCAAGCAAGATGTTAAATAGAAAATCAAGATCTAGCACTTGACAAGTAGTTTCTATAATGATACATCCCACTTGAATGGGTAGTGCAATGATGCCTTGTGATACTCACTCTTGATCATCATATGCTTTGATGGTGGTACTTTTTTCTTTCTCAATAGTATCTTCTGAGTAGCCCAAGTCTTTGATCAGCTTAAGGGTACAAATTTTTAGACCAACACCTCCATCTACTAAGACTCTTGTAACCTTATTCTTATGAATGTAGACCTTGAGGTGTAAAGCACAATTATGGGATGGTTGTGATGGTAGATCTTCTTCAGAGAAGGTAAGAAGGTGATCGGTAATGTGTCCTACCATAGCTTGAAACTGATCTGTATCAATATCCTTAGGGACATATGACTCTAATAAAGCTTTCTCCAAGATTCCCTATGTGCAAGAGATAGCCTCAATAGTTATAAGATTGATATCTGTGTTAGGGTCTTCCTAATCTGGTCTAGGAGATTTTACTTGCTAGGATTCAACGTTGGCAAAGTAGGTTGTGCTCTAGGCTGAGATGGAACTCCTTGGATAGTGACCTTTCCATGTTGTGTGGTGACTCCACACTCTGCACTAGGTCCTTTGATGGTGATGACAGTAATGACACTATCATATGAAGTGACCACATTTGAATAGCTATGTTGCACGTTTTTGTAATCCATAGCTTTTTCATTGTTTTTCCCTTTGTTATGATCTGACATAGGGTTCTTGTATATCTTGAGATCCTGATTCCCAGTTGGTACTTCAATAGAGATGGTTTCATTCTCTATAAGGTATTGTATGATGTTCTTAAGTCACATTCAATTTGTCATTTTGTGTCCTTTGATTTTGTGAAAGTCACAAAGATCATTTTCGTTGTAACAATATGGTTTTTCTAACGGTTCTTGGTAGTTTTCAAAGTTAGGTAATGTTATCATATTTGACTCTACCAAATTTTTCATGATGGTTTCAACGGGTTTAGAAAACTATGTGTATTGACACTTGGGATAGTTTTTCATGTTGGTAGTTTGTCTTTGTTTCATTTCAGTGTTGTTGATTTGATTATTCTGAGGGGGTTTTGTTTGTTGCACATTCGGTTGAATGTTTGCAACTTGATTGTTGTTGAGTCTAGGAGAACTTAGGACCACCTTGGCATCTACCACACCATCATTTGCCACATTTTTATTTTTATCCTAGACATGATCTTTATCATTTTCACTGGTTGATGGGCGGTTGTAAGCTTGATTATTTCCCTATGAGATTAAAGCTCGTTCGATGTTAAGGGCTCTAGGGACAAGCTCATCATAAGATGTGATACACTAAATTTTCAAGTGGAAAGAGAGATTGGGATCCAGATTGGCTATGATGATTCCCACTTGTTTTTCATTGGGAAGGGTCCACTTTCTCTTATTAGTTTTTTGTCTCTATCGTTGCAAGAAATTGGTGAAAAATTCTCCTTTGGTTTGTTTAAGAGTATACAACTCTTCTAGACTAACTTCCATGTCAAGGTTGAAGGAGAAGTGATCGATGAATTTATTAGTTATTTCTTGAAAAAATTTGATGTCGTGAGATAGATGAGAAAACCAATCCATAGCAAGACCTGTTAAGCTTCAACGGAAGAGACACATTAGATATGAATAATTATAGGCCACCTCCATACACATGACGTTAAATTCTTTGAAATGGTCCACAGGAATTCTTCTCTGATGCATAGCAGGGAGAGATATCACTAACAATCACAATTCAAACTATTTCAAATTATTCTTCAACCATCAAAACACAAACTTGACCATCTTTCTTAATCCCTTCATATTCTCCTTGTAACCTTGCAAATAGTATTTTCTGACCACAACTTTAAAAAACAATTGAAAACCCACATCAAATTCATCATTTTAGATACCCATTAGGCTCTAATTTATCATATCCAAAAAGGAGATAGGGTTGTTTTTGAATAATACCCTCTAAAAATTGTTGCTATGCTTAAATTAGGCCAAATTAGCCCACTTTTACAAAGCAACTATATGGAATTCACACACCAAAATTCTCTAAACAACTCCAAGGGTTATAGAACACCATATAAGGTCCTCTTAGGCAATTTTTATCACCCAAACTTATCACAAATTTCATTTTTTTTCAAAATCTTTATTCTACTTCCAAGCTTGTTCACAAGGGGTTTATTGAATCTCTATACTCCCATCCTCAAAACACTTTGAAAATATATCAGAAACATCAATATGGGTCTGAAAATTATTAATAAACCAACTCCCATCCTTTAATAATTAATTTTCTTCAAACTCTAACTTCTAGCCATCAATTTCAAGCCAAAAAACCATGAAATTACACCTAGGGCAGCACCAAAAACCTATCAAACTTGGATCCCTGCTCTTGAAACCCCATGAACATCTAAATATTCCCTAATCCACCCATTCAACCAAGTTTCAAGAAATTATACTTGTGTAATGGGTGATTAATGCATTTTGTTCACTTTCAAACCCTTAAAACAAGGTATTCATACTGCCTTTAGTGAAATGCTCACAAAAACTTTAAAAATTGCTGAAAATGCCTCAATTCAAAACCATATGATATCGAAGACATGAATACATAATTTGAAATCAATTTTGCATCACTATCAGGCCTTACAGGCCGTGCAAGTTTCCTGTAGCAACAAAATTACCAACAAAACACATAATTTTGAAGGTTTTCTTATTGCTTGTCAACCAAAATCAGTTTCAGCCTTTTTTTTCAACCCACACACCATGTATTTAAGACTTGTAAATTAAAAAAAAAACTCACAAACCGACCCAAAATACCCTTGAACTTACTTGACCGTTGGGCTTCCACCTTTTGCATTTTTTTGCAATTTTGCAACATTACAATATGATGACTTTTTCAAGATTTTGCACCATTTACAAAATGGATCCCATATGACTCAAATTACATGAAAAATGGTCTATTATGACCTTAGTGAATGAAAAATTACTAAAAACACCTCAAGCCAAAAGTAAGACCATATTTACATGACTTGACATGGTGCCCCTACACCACTCTCCCTTTGTATTTATTGAATTTGGGGATTTCAAATCCAAGAGGGAATGGCACAATTGCAATATTTCGATCAAATGGATAAGGACATAGACTCTGTGTATGGGGCTTCTTTGTCTTTCACATTCGAAGGTCCTGCATTTCTTGGGATAGTTCCTTGAGCTGTGAAGCTAGATCATCTTGCGGGTTTGGTGGAGGAACATACGATGGGATGATAGATGAGTTGTATATTAGATTTTGATATGATGGTGTGTTGTATGGGGTGTATGGTGGTGTGATATTATATGAAGGTGATTGATTTGTTGACGCGTATGTTCCTAATGTGTTTATATTGATGATGTTCTATTGAGGGTTATAGTAGGAACTTTGTTGTTGTTGTTGTTGCTAATGTTGGGCATATTATTGAGCTAGTAAGGCTTGTTGTTGGGCCTGATGTTGTTGTTGCACTACAATGGCTTGTTGTTGGGCTTGATTTTTTTGTTGTGCTGTGGTGGCTTGTTGTTGGGCTTGATTTTGTTGTTGTGCAACGATGGCTTGTTGTTGGGCTTGATTTTGTTGTGCTACTAAGGATACTTGATAGGCTTGTTGTTGTTATTGTGTTGCTAAGGATGCTTGATAAGCTTGTTTTTGTTGTTGTTATTGTTGTTCTGTGGCTAAGGTTCCTTGCTATTTTTGCTACTGTCATTTTTGTTGTTGTTGTTGTTGTTGTTGTTGGATGGCTTGCTAAGAAACTTGTTGTGCTTGTTGTAAGGCTAAGGTATGATTTTGCAATATAGGATGAATTGGTTGCTGGAACATCTACGATGGATTGTGGGCGTTGATGTTTTGGATGGATTGTGAGTTGGTGATGAGAGGTTGGGAGTTTCCTTGGTTCAACATTCCTTGTAAAATGGTGGATTGAGATGGAGGAATGTAGGTTTGAGGCCCCAATTTATTTTGCATAGCGAAGGGGACTATGGGGAAAGATGTGGATGTTGTCATTGGATTTTGTAATGGTATTGACATACTAGAACCTTGGGTTCATTGATTGAAAGGATTCCCTTGATCAATGCTTGGGGGATTTGCTTGTGCTTGAGATCCAGTTAAGGTATTTCCTTGATTGATGGGGTTCATAACCAAGGTTTTATTTTGATTTGGGTCGATGATAGATGGATTGGATGTGTCATGTGACACCACTGGCATAGATGAGCCCGTGGGAGGATTGGGTAGAGATGTTCCCATTTCCATTGAGGATTGACTCTGTGATACAGTATTGGCATGCCCCTACATACTATATTGAGATACTTGGTTCATATTGCTTTGTGTGATGGTGGGCACACTTGTGGTACTCATGGATGTAGATGAAGAGGGGTGTCCTTCATAGGTGGAGGTGATGGTGGAGTAATGAAGGTCAAGAGGTTTAAGTAGTTGTTTCGGATTTTTAGGGATGGTAGGAGTACCAAAGGTAGGTGTCCAAGTGGTTGTTGTAGGTGGAGGATTGGTATCAAGGGTACCCACAAGTGTAGTGCTTTCAAGTGGAAGAGTTAGACCAAAGTCTTTGGAAAGGCCAGCTGCAAGACTAGGAGTAGATGTTTGATTTATCCCTAATGGTGTAGTGGTGAAGCCTTGTGCCAAGTTTTATGCCAAAAATGATGGGGAAATAGGAGCTATGTTTTCAAAGGCTTTATGTTCCATGATTTCCTCCCTAGTAGATCAAAGGGATTTTTTATGATGTCCTCTATCTCATATGGTCCTGTCAGAGATGATGGTTGTTGTGATGGCGTTACTTGGCTTCTTGGATCAAATTCTAGAGGATTTGGATCACTTGAGGTAAATGTGACTTTATTTTTCTCCATGATTCTCTTGTATTGTGATATCATCTCTACCATAAATTTTGGGTCACTAATGGGAGAGTTGTGTTGAGATTTTTAATGTTTGAACTCTCTAGTTGACTTGAATCTAGGTAAAAGGGACACTCTAAGTCTTTTTGGAGCAATGATGAGAATGGGGAATGAAAATATAGGTGATATTGAAAGTGATCTTTGCAATCATTTTGGGACAAGACTTTTGACTTGAGTTTTATGTTTTGATGTTAGGATAAAGGATGTTGATGAACTCAAGAATATTTAGGGTAGACTCATGACCTTCAAGATAAACTAGTTCAAGGATGATAAATAACTTACCTAGGTGCATGGAAAAGGATACATTTCACATACAACATATCCAAGTTAGAGGTTGGTTTGATTGATGTTTAAGTCAAAAGATGGTGTATTCAAAATTTTTACAAAGATAGGTGAGGTGAAGGATGAAAATTTGATGAAGGGATGGATGAAATGTTTGACCCAATTTTGACTTAGAAGGAACCTTTGCTTTCAAAGACCAAGGTAGTGAGAATGATGCTAGACCTCTAAAATGTTCAAATCCTAAAGACCCAATGTTTGACTTAGATGAGAGGATAGATGGGGATGTTTAAACCTATTCTCATCCTCCTATCTCGAGCATAGTATTTTCTTAACAAGTGGTTACGATTGTGGTAAAGTATTACAACCCACTTCCTACCAAACTTTGAATTATGATATATATGTTTGTGATGACGAGATGCAGGTTTTTCTTCATGGATTTTGATTGTGTGATAGGTCATTCAAAGAAGCTCAGTATCATGAAAGAGACTAGTATTTTTACTCCAAAAGAATGCATATAATTTTGGACTATACCTTGAAGTGTGTCTATAAAAGTTTTCTACCAACTTATCTCTATTCTTGTGAAGTGCTAAAAGGTATTTCTTGAGAGATTTTGGTTTAAGATGTATGAGCTTAAAAGGATGACCTATAGATCTTATTTTGGGGATCTTTATTTTGCGTGAGATCATTAAAGAAGAAGAAGATATTTATTTCCATGTGGGAGGTGGTAATATGGGCCTTCTAGCCAAAATATCTACTCTTTGTTCTTCTTTATCCAAGATAGTTGCAACAATACTCCATTGATCAGATGTTTCCTTGGTTTCAAAAGTGAAGGTTCTCAAACTATTGATAATATTCATTTGTTCTCCCTTAATGTATTCAAATTTTGGTTGAATGATAGCACCTGTAAGGTCGGGTTGTAGAACGAGAGCAATTAGTCTCCAAATGGTCATGTGGGGTTCAATTGTGTCAATTTTATCTTGCTTAAGTATAATGTGAGACAAGGATTGTTAGGGTGGATCAATTACACTTGATCCATGATGAATCAAAGTATAATGAAGCCACTAAACCTCAATATACCAAACAAGATCATTCAAATTGAGAGGTTAAACTAAGCATTTATTGAAACTGAAAATTGTAAACTATAAAAATAGTTAAATTCCTACTCACCCATTTGAAACTTATCCTGTTTTGGAATTGGTGTCGTGTTGATGTGGAACAACGAACCTTTCCCAATCTCATGATCAATGAGCCTATTTCAGTCAATTCTATGGAAGATAATCAATGAAACCATTGTGATAAAATGGATTAAAACTTTATTTATGCTAAAATGAACATGATGCAAGTTAATTAACATAATTTTATGCTAAAAATGATCTAATTATGCAATTTCTAAGCTAATCTAAGATACTTCTAAGATAAAAGATGGAAACCCTAATTTATAAACAAGCTAAGATGGATGCATAGAAGCCATTAATGGATGTCTTAAGCTATTTATGCAACTAAAATCAACTAAAACAAGTTAAAAGTGAGTAAATTGTGAGTGTGAATGCAAGTGAGTTCAACAACATAAGTTTACAATTGAAAGGTCGATGACATTCAAAAACATAAGTTTTATCTAAAAAAGATGGGTCCATTTGTCTCCAAATATGGTTCTATTTAAAGGAAAGCAAATGAGAAATGGAGGGTTGAGATAAAAAAATATTAATCAATGGTCAAGGATGAAACAAAGAAGAGGTATGGATCATGCATTCTCATCAACAAATGAGAATGCAAGATGAAAATTAATCAAGGGGTCACATTTGGTTTAAACAAACACACTTTTGACCTGCACACACAGGTCACAAAGTGACTTTCTCAAGAGGTTAAAAGATAACTTACAATTGAAGTTAAGTGAGAATTTTAAGGAAAGAAAAGGTGTGGAAACACCTTCCTAATGCTAATTCTAAGAGGAATAGTGCAGACTACAAATTCAAAAATAATTACAATTCATTAAAATTTCACATTACTGGAAACAAAATAGACAATTAAAGAATACACAAAATTAGACACCAGTATTTAACGTGGGAAAACCCTTATGGGAGAAAAACCCACCACACCAAGTAAAGAATCTTTCTATTACAGTAAAAAAATTACATACAGAGATTCAAACTTCACTTTCAGATGTCAATTTCACAGCAGCAACATTTCCTTGATCAACCTTGTACAAATCAAATCCTGATTACAGTTCGTTATGACTCATTGTTACAATGCTTATGCAACATACAATGAATAACACACACTATCGAAAAAAAAAACAAACTTCCATTCATCCATCTGCATTCAGTTTTGTTCATCATCCAAAACCAGTTCAATTCAGTTTCCTCTATAGATAAATATTTGATCTTACCAGTCAGTGAATGGTCACCACCAACTTAGCACAGTCCTCCAATTTCCATCATACAACTTGGCAAGTCAACCAAGTCAACGTTCGTTCAACCATAATCCACCTTCGAGTCCATCAGCATGACCAACACTATCGATGAAATACTGGAAATTCACATCGATATCCCATGTCTCCCTGATGTCACAAAAGAACAATCATGACTATGAGCATCAGATCAACAAGAGTCTCCCTGATGGAACTCTTTGGCTAAACTTATATCATCAATGAGAATTAGAACACTCGCACCAATAGTTTGGGTCATATTGATGACTTTCACTCGGATCGATAAGAGTTTCCCCGAAGTCAACCAATCAACCTTATCGGCAAAACAACAAGCATCGGAGATAGTTCAAAATGTCCCAACAAGGTCTCAAGTCATCTCGATGTCCTTAAGTTCAAATGCAATTCAAAACACCTCATCGACAAGAGTCACATCGATGTTCAACTAGAACAAACCCATCGAAAAAACAACGTGCTTCGAAAGAAGTTCAAAATGTCTCATCGAAGTTCCATGTCTCCCCGATGACCCAAGCTGGACGACCTTTCCTCAGATTAGCAAGAGTCACACTGACGTTCAATAGCCATTGGCAAGACCACCAAAGTCGGTATAACATTCTCAAGTCCAACTGAAGGCCAATGTTACCTTGATGCCACTGAGATTGGTAAGACTCTCTCTGATGGAACTTCTCGACCAAACTTCTAACATCATTTTGATTCAAGAAACTCATACCGATAGTTCACGTCACACCGACAACTGTCATCAACAAGACCGACCTCATGTCTCATCGATCTTACCACTTCGAGCCTTTAGAGATAAATTGTCTGTCGGAAATACATCCCAGGTGTCTCACCGATTTTTCTCTTTCAGGAGGTTCAGGTCAGAATATTGAGGCACATGTTTCCAACAAACTCCCACTTGATGACGATCTTTTGACATCTCCAGAGCAATCAGGAACTTCTAAGATTCATGGGCTCCAAGGCCCATCAAAATAGCACACCACCTATACTTGTATGTGCTCACTAGTTTCGTCAATGCATCTGCAACATTTTCCAGAGTATCTTACTCATTCTTTAAATAAATATCAAAGATATGTTCTCCCTAAATAGAAATAACATATTCTAATCAATACCTAATAGCTCAAACTCCAACTATGATGGAGTTGATATTGAATAATCTAAGGTATTTTTATCTATTGAGAATAATTGATGTACCACAAAATAAGCATCAGAGCAAGTAAAAAGAGTGTTACATCAATTTGATTAATGACTTTTTCTAAACAAACCTTTCCATCCTCCACCATATCTTGTACAAAGTGATACTGTACATCAATATGTTTCATCCTAGCATGGAAAGTTGTATTTTTTGCCAAACAAATAGCACTCCGACTGTCACAATAAATTATAATTTTCCCTGCACTAAACCCAATATCAGAACACAAATTTCTAATCGAAACAACTTCTTTGTAGGCATGATTTGCTGCCTTTTACTCTACTTCAATAGTGGATAAAGTGACTACAACCTACCGCTTTGTCATCCAACTAACTGCACCACCATTTAACATGAAAATATATCCACTTGTGGACCTTCTATTGTCAATGTCCCCTACCCAATTAGAATCCACATAACCATGAATGTTGAGTGATCACTGTGAACTAACCGAGTTGTCATGATAGCACAAAGAATACTATGATGTACCTTTTAAATATCTAAATACTCTTTTCATAGCATCCCAATGTGGCCTTCTTGGATTTTCCATAAACTGGCTAAGTACTCCCACTGCTTGGGCAATGCCTGGCCTTGTACAGATCATTACATACATTAAATTTCCAATTGCACTTGCATAAGGCACTCTGGTCATGTCCTCCATCTCAGTAGAATATTTTGGACAATCTTTAATAGATAGCTTTGTTCCCTGCAAAACTGGAACAACTAGCTGCTTGCAATCGTTCATACCAAAATCTGTCCAGAACAGTGTTAATATACTTACTCTGGTTGAGCCAAATATTTTTTTCTTTTTCTATCCCTAGCTATTTCCATCCCTAGAATATACCTTGTTGCACCAAGATCCTTCATTTTGAACTTTGCAGACACTAAGATTATAGATCAGAAATCATAAACTTACTATTCCCTATGAACAACATATTATCAACATAGAGGGCAATAATAAGAATACGATCATTTTCAATTTTGAAGTACACACTGATTTGATTTCGATCTTACAAATCCCAATGACAAAAAAAATGTCTCAAATTGTTGGTACCACATTCTAGGTGACTGTTTCAAACCATATTTTCTTTACCTTTTTCCACAAAATGCTTAGGCTGGGACATATAGATTTCTTCTTCAAGATCACCATGAAGAAAAGTTGTCTTCACATCCATTTCCTCAATCTCAATGTCATATGTTGCTGCAAGTGACAAAAGAAATCTAATAGATGTCAACTTGGCTACAGGAGAAAATATTTCTCCATAATCAATTCCCTCTACCTAGGAATATCCCTTCGCAACCAACTTCACTTTATATTTTTCAACATTGCCACCCAAACTGATTTTCTTTTTAAATACCCATTTACAACCAATAGATTTCCTACATTTAGGAAAGGGCACCAAACTCCAAGTTTCATTCTTCTCTAATGATTCCATTTCTTCCTTCATGGCTTCCAACCAAGAGTTTGAGTCATGCATTCTAATTGCCTCTTTTATAGTCCTAGGCTCATCATTGCTAGTAATTAAAGCATAGGCACATGTAGAATCTAGCATAGAGAATCCATACCTATTAGGCTTCTTCTTCTCATGTGCAGACCTCCTCACAGGATGAGGTTGTGGTTGTGGTTCTTCTTTAGAACTCTCAGAGCTGCTCGAACTCTCCTCAAATTCAGGTACACAATCAATTTGTTGTTCCTATTTTTCTGGTGTTAGTGGAATTTCAACAACATCATTTTCCTCCTTGACTTCTTTCATCCCTAACTGCATATCCACTGAAGAAGGTTTCAGCTCACAAAAATAACACTTTGTTGTACACAATTTTTTCAGTCATAGGTTTCCAAAGCTTGTATCCTTTCACACTAATATCGTAGCCAATGAAGATACACTTAATAGATTTTTTCTCCAATTTAGATCTCTTCTCATTCAAAATATAAACATATGATTCACAACTAAAGACACAAACATGTATCAAAGAGGGCTTATGACCATACCACGCTTCCAAAGGAATTTTATCAACAAGTGCTAATGAAGGAGACTAATTCAACAAGTAACATGTTGTAGCCATAGCCTCAACCCAGAATTTCTGCTCTAGACCAACATTGTTCAACATACTTCTTGCCTTCTCCATCAACGTCCTGTTCAACCTTTTAGCAACTCCATTTCACTACAGAGAGTAAGGTGTTGTTTTATGCCTTTCAATTCCATGGTCTTTACAATACCTTTCAAAATATGTAGAACAAAATTCACCACCGTTATCTTTCCTCAAGCATTTAATTTTTCTTCCAGTCTGATTTTCAAACAAGTTCTTAAACTCTTTAAACTGATTAAACACTTCTGATTTACTTTTCAAAAAATATACAAATGCCCTTCTCAAATAATCATCAATGAAAGATACATAGTATTTTGACTTCGACAACTAAGGAACATTTGCTAGACCAAAAACATCAGAGTGAATATAATCCAGAACACCAGAATATTTATGAGGACTAAAGTAAAAAGAAACATCATGATGTTTTCCATATATACAATGTTCACATAATTCAAATTCCAACTTACAATCATCAAGCCCCTCAACTAGGTTTTTATTTTTCAAGGATTTTAAACCTTTCTCACCAATGTGATCGAGCCTTTGATGCCATAGCATAGTCTTCTCCGCTGGAAGTTTAACTTCCAAAGTGTTTGCACTTACAAGAACATTTTCCTTCTTCTCTTCTCGAACAACCTTTTGTGACTTTGCAGAGAAACTGTTACATTGAACAACAAGTGCTTCTAGCTTGTATAGAGTACCAATTCGAGCACCCCTTATGAGCACTATGGAGCCTCTAGTCATTTTGCAACCATTTCTTGAGAAAGAGACTTGCACTCCAACATCATTCATCTTCCTTACAAAAAGTAAATTTCAAGCCATACCCGGTATATGTGTTACACCATCAATTCCTTTGATTCTTCAATTAGGGAATTGAATTCTGACACTTCCACAACCAACTATTTCCAGAGACGAATCACTTGCCAAATACACCTTTCCACCATCGTATTTTTCATACTTTGTGAACCAGTCTCTATGAGATGTCATGTGGAAAGATGCTCTAGAATCAATTAGCCAGACATCATCTGATGCTCGAGTTGCCAAGGCTGCAATGAAGGCATCTGCATCGCTCTAAGAAGAACCATTGTCCGAAGAGTTGTTCTTCTTCTTCTTTTTCTCCTCTTTATAATCCTTTCGAACATGACCAGGCTACCCACAGTTCCAACACTTTACCTTGGACTTCCTGCCAGGAGACTTTGATCTCCCTTCTGATTTCAATTTGGACTTCTTATCTTTCTTCTTCTTGCCTTTTTCTTTTGATCTACCACGAACTGTTAGTGTAATTAATATTTAATTACACTTGCATAAATTTAATTAGGTTTTGCTTAAGTAATAATTAGTTTACTTAATTAATAAGTAGGCTTTATTTAGTTGAGTTGTTTTTAGGTCAACATTAGGGTTGCATACTTTGCTTTTATAAAGCAAATCATCTCATTGTAATATTGAATTCTTGAATATATCAATTTGCACATTGACATGCAAAGCTTTGTTTTTTGATGTTTTCTCTTCTGTGGAAGGTGTTTAGATTTGCATGTCTGATCTAGGGTTTCTAACATGGTATCAAAGCCTTGGCATGCAGCCCCTTCTCAAATTCTGGAGAAATTCATTGCAGAGTTCGTTCGAGGTTCCTCGAGGGTATCATGCCTTGATTTTATTTATGCAGCGTCTTGGATCAGATTGGGCTTCATCATTGGATTCAAAGCATTGGAAAAATTCAGGTTTGGCTTTTATTTTGTAGATTTTGGTCATGATTTGCCAGATTTGTGAGGGTTTCATGTTTGCTGATTTTTTGGAAGCTTTGGGGGAAGCCTATTTTTTTGGAGCATCTTGGAGAAAAATGGACACTGCCATCGCGTTCACAGCGCCCCAAAACCCTAAGATAGCCCTTTGTTTCATCGATTTTGGTGAAGTTGATCCAGAAGGCAAAAAAAAATTGCCTGCGAAACTATACGGCCTCCCCAGCACGCTTCACGAGGCGAAAATGGCACAAAAATTTATAAAATGCCAAAAAAATCAAAAAATACCATCGATTTTTGTGCCACTAGTTCAGAAGGTTACCGCCACTGGGCGGCCACCAGACGGCCACCCGCTAGCTGCTCAGCCCGGCAGCGCCACTCCATAGAGCCGTCGGCCATTTTAGCCCCCGCGGGCTCCATCTGCAAAGGCGCAGTCACATGGGGGTCTAGGTGCTATGCGCCCAGCCCCCGGCCGAGCACAGTCCCCAACATGTGGTCATATGGGCGACCAGGGGTTCCGCCCCAGCCCCCAGTCCGCTAGCCCCTGGTCGCATACAAGACTAGGGGCTTTTTTTTTTTAGCCCCCTAGGCTGCCTGCAGGCCTTATTGGCCAAATTGGAGCACTTTTACAAAATTGAGCATAACTTTTGCGTACGGTGTCTTTTTTTCACAAATGAGATATCGTTGGAAAGCTGATTTTGATGCTGATTCAGTGGCATTGATAGTTTTTTCTGATTTTGCTCCAGTTTTATTTTGTAGGTCCTTGAACTCAGAACTTGTGTTTTTCACTCTGGAGGGTATATCTTTTGACTCGATGATCCTTTTTTCGCCATTCTTGCGGTATTGGAAAGTTGGTTCAGTCCTCTACACAGATATGAGGTCTTTTTTTATTTTATATTTATGCATGTTTAGGAATTCTCTCTTTTTTTCAATCATTGGGTATTGTAATAAATGAACTGATATAAAGTTCCATCAGGGGGGTTTCTTGCATAATAATCTTCATTGTGTTTTGATGACAACTCGCATGGGTTGTAATCTGGTTTCTTAGTTTCTTTTGGCCACATTTTCATCTTAGCTTGACACATATCAGATTCATATCGGTTCACACTTTAGATTGAGAGCCTATGGTTAATGATCCGTATCGAATCCATCTCAGTTTGAGGGCCACTACATTTGTGGTTAATGTTCCTGAGTCTTTATGGTACTTTTTCTCATGGAAGAGTTTTAGTCTTATTTTGACATCGACATCAAGATACACGGCTTCCAGATTCTGTCATCATTCATTTCATCTACTGTTGCTTTATGGATTCCAGGGTTGTTCCAATTTGGAGTTTTCGAGTGTTCTCTGGCATCGGGTTGTTCCTTGCTTGCCGGATTGCAGTTCCAGTGTTACTCTACAGTGTTCTTCTAGTGCTTCTTTGCAGCAGTTATCTCATTGTAGGGGGGGTTGTCCCACTGGGTTTTCCTTCTCTACCTCATTATTGCATTTGTACATGGGTACCTGATCAGGCCTTGTTGTTGGGACCCATTCATGCTTTCTTGCATTCATTTTAGTTTTAGGTGCATGCTTATCTAGTCTCCCTAAGTTGCACTTATGGGGGGATGTTAGTGTAATTAATATTTAATTACACTTGCATAACTTTACTTAGGTTTTGCTTAGGTAATAATTAGTTTACTTAATTAATAAGTAAGTTTTATTTAGTTGAGTTGTTTTTAGGTCAACATTAGGGTTGCATACTTTTCTTTTATAAAGCAAATCATTTCATTGTAATATTGAATTCTTGAATATATCAATTTGCACATTGACATGCAAAGCTCTGCTTTTTTTATGTTTTCTCTTCTGTGGAAGGTGTTTATGTTTGCATGTCTAATCTAGGGTTTCTAACATGAACAACAAGAGCCTCCTTTTCCATCTTAGAAGACTTCCTTCTCATCTCTTCTGATAACAAAGAAGCAACCACATCTTCCATCTTGAAAGTGGTTTTCGTACTCCCTATAGCCATTACTAAATGATCCCAAGAGTCAGGCAAAGAACATAATAGAAGCATACATTGATCTTTGTCATCAATTTTCACACTCACAGATGTTAACTGAGCAATCAATGTGCTAAATGTATTCAAGTGATTAGAAGCAGATGCTCCTTCCTCCATCTACAAGGAATATGGTTTTTTCCTTAGAAATAACTTATTCACCAAGGACTTACCCTAATAAATATCTCCCAGTTTCTTCCATAAAGAAGATGTGGTCTTCTCTTCATGAAAATTTAGAAGGACAAATTCTGCCAAAGAGAGCCTTATTAGCCCCTTTGTTTTTTCGATCTGTCAGGTCACATTCTTCTTGCTTCGTGCCAGAAGGTTTTGCTCCAGACACAACAACCCAAAGATCACGATCCATTAACAGATCTTCCATTTTAAGTTTCCATAACTCAAAATTTCTGCCATTGAACTTTTCAATTTCTACTCTTCCAGATGTGCTTGCCATTTTAATCTACAATTTCAATTATCGGACTTCTACAAGACTCCCACTTCATAATTGACACAAAAAACCAACCCTTCCCACAAGGATAACACAATTGGATAGGCTCTTATACCACTTATAAGGAAAGCAAAGGTGCAAAAACGCCTTCCTAATGCTAATTCTAAGAGGAATAGTGCAGACTACAAGCTCAAAAACAATTACAGTTCATTAAAATTGCACATTACTAAAAATAGAATAGACAATTAAAGCATACATAGAATTAGACACCAGTATTTAACGTGGGAAAACCATTATGGGAGAAAAACCCACCACACCAAGTAAAGCCTCTTTTATTACAGTAAATGAATTACATATAGAGATTCAAACTTCACTTTCAGATGTCAATTTCACAGCAACAACATTTCCCTGATCAACCTTGTACAAATCAAATTTTGATTACAGTTTGTTATGACTCACTATTACAATGCTTATGCAATATACAATGAATAACACACACTGTCGAAAAAAAAACTTCCATTCATCCATCTGCATTTAGTTTTTTTCATCGTCCAAAATTGGTTTGATTCAATTTCCTCTGTAGAGCAATTGCCAATCTTACCAGTTAGTGAAGAGTCACCACCAACTCAACACAGTCCTCCAATGTCCATCGTATAACTCAGTAGGTTAACCAAGTCAGTGTTCATTCAACCACGGTCCACCTTCGAGTCCATTAGCATGACCAACACTATCGATGAAAGATTGGAAAGTCACATCAATATCCCATGTCTCCCTGATGTCCCAAAAGAACCATCACAACCATGAGCATCAGATCGGAAAGAATCTCCCTGACAAAACTCTTCGGCCAGAATTCTATCATCGATGAGAATTAGAACACTCGCATTGATAGTTTGGGTCACACCAACAACTTTCACTCGGATCGGCAAGAGTCTCCCCGACATCAACCAATCAGCCTTATCGGCAAGACAACAAGCATCAGAGATAGTCTGAAATATCCCACCGAGGTCTCAAGTCATCCCAATGTCCTTAAGTTCAAATGCATTTTGAAACACCTCATCGGCGAGAGTCAAACTGATGTTCAACTAGAACAAACCCATCGGTAAAACAACGTGCTTCGAAAGAAGTTCAAAATTTCTCAACGAAGTTCCATGTCTCCCCGATGACCCAAGTTGGACGACCTTTCCTCAGATTGACAAGAGTCACACCAACATTCAATAGCCATCGGCAAGACCACCGACATTGATATAACATTCTCGGGTCTAACCAAAGGCCAATTTTACCTCGATGCCACTGAGATTGGCAAGACTCTCCTCGACGAGACTTGTCGGCTAGACTTCTAACATCATTTTGAGTCAAGAAACTCACATCGATAGCTGTCATCGGCAAGACCGACCACATGTCTCACCGATTTGACCACTTCGAGCCTTTAGAGATAAACTGCCTGTCGGAAAGACATCCCAGGTGTCTCATCAATTTTTCTCTTTCAGGAGGTTCAAGTCAGAAGATTGAGGCACATGTTTCCAACAAGAATATCCCTTTCTTAATTGATTGGAGAAAAGATAATATTCCTTTTGGAATGTTCACATGGGTGAGGATAAAGATATTTTGCAAATTAAAGGAAATTTTTAATTGTGCAAAAAAGGAGATAAGGAATATTCCCCTTTTGGAGGAAAATTAGTTTAATTGTTAATTAAACAAGATTTAATCACACAATTAGGGGATTTGGAGGAATAAAATGTTTTTCATTAAATTAAATGATTTAATGAATGGGGAAAGGTGAAATGACATTTAATTAAATAACTCAAGGTTATTTAATTAAATTAGAAGACTTAAGGAGTTAAATTAAATATGTTGATTTATTTAATTTAATTAGATAAAATGTTAGCATGAAAGGGGGTGAATTAACCCGATTTAATAAATTAGCTTAATAGATGAAAATGATGCAATTAATTAATTAGCTAGGCTAATTCAATCAATTAAGCAAAAAGAGAATAGGTTTCAGAGGAAACGATGTTAGTAAACCTGTTTCGAGTGCATGATACCAGTCAGGACATTTTTCAGTGTCTACAGTATGTAGTCAATTATCAAAATAATTAATGTTCAAATTTACTTAATAAACTTGATTACAACTCCATATAATTAGTATAATACCATTATACTTAACAACATACATATTTTACATTTTCAATCATATACCTTTAATGTATCATGCATACATAATACCTCCAATATGTCAGTATTCATTCATTACTAACAATACCTATAAAGCAAAAGATACTTTGTGGTTCCATTTCATTTTCCCAATTAATGTTTATAATGTAATCAAGTGGTTGTTATTAATGTCATGTAAATAATAATTACCACTTCTACAATATACAAGGATAATATGTAAAATCTTACTTATTTGTTAATGATAAATTATGCTTCCAATACAGTCAAAGCTCCAAAAACTTGCATCATTAACCTAATCCCTAAGTACACATAATTAAAGAAACACTCCTAGTGATGAGGGAACTTCCCTTATAGTCTAAAACTCACAAAAAAATAATAGATAATGGCACAAACAAGATGCAAGAAGGAAAGGAAATATTTTCTATTATCACTGAGATGAAATGAAATTACAACATTATATTTGCCATCACATGGGCTTTTCTGATTACATAAATTTGCAAGTCTACAAATTGGAGCCACCAGCTACACTCCCTAGCCTCCCCCTTTCACATCATTTATTTGGAAGGTGTAATTGCCCTAGAATCTTCTGGAAAGCATAACTTCCTTAATAAGATATTTTGAAATTTTATTAATTTTGGTAGTACAACTTCACGAGGTCATAAATTTTGATCTCATTATCGGATTTCCTATTATAATACCTTTTTGGAAAGCTCTCGAGAACCGGAAAGTGGGGCCAAAAGGTTGACCACTTTCATTTTTCGCCATTTTTCAGGCCCATCCAGAGCCTCTAAGTGCCTCAAAATTGACTCCAAAGATTTTACTAGGATTTTTAAAAATTGAAATTTTAATCTCTCAAATGACAAATGGTATTGAAGTGATTTCTTTGCCATTGGCTTCATTTTTCCATTCTGGAGGTTTGTGTAAGATTTTGTGTCCAACCATGAATAAATGCAAACTTACTAAAATACTAACCCTACCAAATTTAGCCCTTATTGAAAAGAAACAACATTTTTTGGGGGTGATGCAAGATTTCTCTTACACCCTGGATTTGCATCACCTAGATAAGTCAAATCATGAAACAATAAAAATAATGTAGCTAAACATACTTTGATATTAATCTTCATTAATTATCAATTCCTAAAAATAGCACATAGGAAGTTATTGTTGTGTGTTTATGTTTAGCCATGTTTGAATTTTCTATTTCATGATTTTACTTATTTGAGAGGTATTCTTTATTGATCATACTTAAATTTTGGGAAAATAGTGCAGATAAGTCTTGGAGGGGAAGAATGTGCATAATTATTCATATACTAACAAAAAATATTAGTGTAAAAGGATAATCCTTACACCATTTACTAACTACACAAATAAGCATTGTTGTGTAGTAATCAAAGACTTACATGTACAAAAGATTCACTTTCTACACAATATTATTTAGTTGTTGGGGAACTAGTTTGCACTTGATACATAATTTCCTTTCCTTGTTGGGCACTATGAAATAAAATAATGCTTATACTTAAAAGACCCATTCATAAGATTTTGAGTCTATTCTTCAAGTGTTGCACATCTATTTAGATACATGTAGTATATAGCTGCACAAAAATAGAATATAATTAAGTATCAATAGAATACTTATTGCACAACAAAATAATTGTTGCACAATAGTAGAATATTGTTGCATATCAAGTGAACTCTTCAATTGGTAAACAATAGTTCTACCAAAGTATAATATCTTATAGATATATTACATGCATATAATTGATTATGCGAGAACTAAATTATGGACTCAAACTCTTATTTCATGCCTCTTTATAATTCCAAGGCATAAATTTAGTATGTAAGGATACCCAAATTTCATTAAATCTACATAAAATAACCTAGTCATGGATTGAGCCTCATATTAATATGATTTTAAATTTAATCGTACATGATTTGATGGATGGGTACTTTATATTTTAATGATGGAATGCACATCCATCATATCATGTCACATTGATTCTAACATTATATAAATATGGAGATCATGTGGATTTAGATATATTGCAACAAAATACACAACTTATGTTATAAAAAGCTTGTAAAGGAGTGTAATACATTTACTCTCCTTGGTTGAGCTTAACCAACACACAAAATTATTATATGTGTTAGCCACATAATATGGTGTTAGTGGGCTCCACTAAAGTTTTCAACATCATTATTTCAATGTTTAGTAGAATTTCTTATATACAAACACATGGCTACTACTATTCCCTTATCACGGGTAGAATTTTACCTAAACCAAAGGGTAGAGTATGTTGTATACATACAAGCCAAAACTTATATATGAATAATATTGTAAAGAGGTATAGTACATATTATGGTCTTCATATAGAATAATTTCTTATACCCTAAGGTAGACTTGGATAGCCTACTAAGGATACAAAAGAGGGTAGATTGACATGTTTAAATCAAAGCAATATATCTTAGAGTAGTAACATATTTTAAAATTTTGACATAGCATGATACTATTTATTTTAAGTCATAAGAGACTCACATAAATGAATTACAAAAGTTAGAATATGTGAGTTTTTACATCTAGCCAATGTATATAGTTAAAATGCCATTCAATTAAAATCACACATATTCTCGTACTTGCTGGACTCCCTAGACATCCTTTGTCTTAAGGAATTCTTACCTACCAATTTTCATGAGAGAAAAGTATAAGATAGTTCTAATACATAATACCTCTCACAAAAAAAATGAAATTACATCATATTTTAATCCTATAGTTTTTGATATTAAAGTAGGGAAAGGGCCCTGATCCCAATAGTACAAAAAAAAACAGCAGAAGTAGAAACAAAATGGCCCAATGGCCACTACCAACCAAATACCTAGAACCCAAAGATGCACGCATGCCACACTAAGAGCAAGAAACCATTAAATTGCACACAAACATAAACTATCTAGGCACACCAAACAATTATAAACATAAAGAACAAAAAAGGAAAAAAAATACTACAAACTCCATTACTCCTTAAGACCATTAATAAGGTCTCAGTTCACCTTTAGTGTATCAAGGGAGTCCTTCCAATCGTTCTCTATGTTTTCCATGCTATTCTTATCTAAACATCTCCCTCCTGGTTCTTACCCATCTTTCTCTTAAGTTTCATGACCTTTGACTGGCCTGAAACAGTACCAAAAACAACACGTTCTATTATACCATCAATTATAGAGATAATTCTACCAATAACATTTTCCAAAACCATAACCTTTTCCATCAAATTATCAAGATGAAATTTTGACTCAATAATTGAGACACGACCCTGCAAATCCTTTATCTAATCTTCAATATTTTGAAGAGACTCTATAGCAGTCTCTTCCTCTTTGTGGAAAATGTGGTTCAATAAAGGGAAATAGTACCCATGAATAGTTTTGAGTCTCCCTTCTACATTGAAACATCACATGACATGAATACTTATTAGGCTAAAAGGTGTGGGAAACTTCTCTTTGTTGAATCCATTTTATAATCTTTCAGGATTTTCCCCCTCTTCGAAGAAATTATTAATGAGCCTTTGATAATTACTATTACTAACCTCTTCCACCTTAATAACTTTATATTTTAAACCTGTCATGTACATAATGAGTTGTGGGGTTACTATGAAATGGAGGCCACCAATAAAAACCTGACAACCCTTCCGTGAATTACAAAACTTAGAAGTGAGCACATCATTATATCCTTGCATTTCCTGGAAGAAGGGCATAAGGCCATCCTCCTAAAAAATATTCCACAACTCAAGCCACCCATGTTTCTCTCGGAAGCCTTCCTCAACCCTAGATGAAACCCCAAAAAATAGTCACCTTAATGCTCTAAGGAAGAGAACTAGAATTAATATTGCTATGATATCCCTTAGAGGAAAAACTATAGCTTAAAAAGTAAAAATCACGTCGTCGAATGAGTCAGTCTAATAATTAGTTTCTTCTTATTATCAATCCACTTATCATTAATGTAATGTCTCAAAGTACTACAATTAATTTTAAACTCATACAAGTTAATCATCCTAAGGGAATAGACATAGGACTCATGTTGAAAATTAGATTGCCATACCTATGCATTATAACATATCTATCCAATGTATCTTCAGAACTTGAAGGATGATATAATTACTCTTTCGTGTCCTTATGAAGAATGATTGGAAGGACATCCCTTTTCTCATTATTACAACTTAAGATTTCCAATTTCAATTTATTTTGTAATATCTACTCCCCATCCCTTTCTAAATAATAATGCTTCCATGCTCCTTAATGATAGCCATATTTTTCCCCCTTCCTTTGATATATAGAGGATTAACACCTTTAGTAGTTTTAGCCATCCTAATAACGTTACTTCCCTTCTTCTTTGAGTACAAAACCCGATTATCATTATTACAATTATTAAACTCCCTTCTATTAGAAAATCTTTAATTTTAAATAACTTCTTTTATTTTGGTGGGATTTGATCAAACTCCCAACTGGCCCAATCAGGAAAAAAAAAAATCATTAGAAGCATCAACGGCCATATTACCTTCCCTATAAGTGTGGGTTATCTTGAACTGAAGGAAATTCCCAACCAAGTTTTTATAGTCTTCCATCATATCTCTTATCATCCAAGACATAAAATAATCTCCTTTTAAAATATTAGTAACCATATTATAATCTCCTATAATAAATTCATTAAAGCCTCTCTCTTTTAACCTCTTTACACCCCACCAAGCAACAATATTTTTTTCCATATTACTAGAATATGTTGGGATTAAGTTGTCTCAAACTTTGAGTCCTAAAATTATTTTTGGGATAAATATTTGTGCAAATATTGATATATCCTAAGTTTCCAACTATAATAGTTGTCATTGCACTTTGTGGTACCTTTCGGGGAGAGTTATATCCTATATGCAAGGTGAAAAGCTCAACAGAGTGCCACTTGTCACCCAAGTGATTATTTGAAGCATTGGTGTTGGTCCATACTTCATGGAGGTGTGCTATAGTGACACTTGTCACTTGGGTACTCATTTGGAGAGAAGAGGTGTAAAAGATTCTTAGAGTTGCACAGTGGTGACATGTGTCAAGGCAGGTTGAGTTAACTATAGCATGTTGCTACTTTTGTGGAAGTTGGCACCCACTTTTAAAATTCAAGGTTGAAATTTCTTATTTGCAATTGGAGTTGTGCATGAATACAATTTCTTATTTGCAATTGGAGTTGTGCATGAATACAGTTTCTATTAAAATGATGTTTATCTAGAGCTCCTTGTTTGGTAGTTGAATAACCCTGATGCATGGGGTGTGGTTACAATTCATGGTTGTGTGCAACAGAGTATTCATATTGGGTGTCTGAGATGGGGGCCCTAGTGATATGGAGATACTTGTGTTGTTATGATTGTGGTGTGTTGTGCTTGTACTGAATACTTTTTTTAGTTCTTGATATTGGAAGGCACTATTTTATAATCCTTGAATGCATGCAAGCTATGGAGTTGATCATTGGATGATCTGGAAGATTCTGGAATAGTCTATCTCTCTCTCAGATGCATGTTCATGGTGGTGGTAGAATTGGCCTACAAATAGGCCTAGAATTCCTGGACCTCTACATTCTTGATGAATGTTTGTACTTGCATGACTCATATTCATGTTCTTTGGATCTGATGGTTTTATAGATTTTTCATTCAAAAATCTATGGTGATGCAAATTCATGATAATCCATTATTTTGGATTAACTGATATAGTTTCTTTCTAACCATTGGATCTTCTAGATGATAAGTGGACGTGGATTTGCATGTGTGTTGAAAAACTTGTTGGTTTTGTAGTTTTTTCACGGTCAAGAAAAACTTGTGGTTTTGTAGATCTATAGATAACTATTTTTTTGGGTCATGGTCTTTGGATGATTTTGGATGTAAGATAGTTGTAACTTTGCATGTATGCTTCATGCATGGTTTAAGGAAATATCATATCTCGTTTGTATGGAGATTTTGGTATGTGATTAGTCACTTAACATTTCTATAGTGAATGCTTGGAGGGTTCCTAGACTATGGTTCTTATGTTGTGGCTTTGTTTTGAAAATTGAATCTTATGGTGATCTCGTGCTTGAGTCATGAAGAGATACACAATATATTATTTGATATCTCAGTCTTGCATGTTACTAATATGATGATTGGTTTGCATGTTAAATTTTTGATATCTACGAGTCATGTAGTTGTATGGGCTGATCACCCATTTAGCTGCAGTGGGAGGACTCAAATGTGGACTATCTATATCCATGAGATAGGTTCATAGTTTAATAGACTTCATTATTTGACCTTGTATATGTTCATTGTTATATTGGTATGTGTTGCATTGGGATGAGAGGATGGTGTTGAGTACCTGGATAGTCAAATGTGGGGACTTGTAGCATGTTTTATCATGATGTCATGGATAGCTTGGATACATTGTTTTGTGTGAGTTGTGATAGTGATGGTGTATTTCCTTTCCTTGGAGATCTTGGTGCCACTTGATATTATTATTAGATGGACATGTGGGTGTGTGGACTTCGAGGATCTTCAAATTAGGAGATGGATCAATCATGATGCTTGGAGATCTTGGTATCATTGTTCATTGGGAGCTTTAGCAGTGACTATGGATTCATCACTTGGTGATGGATGATCTTCTTTAGTGTTGTAGATGTTTCTAGGAGCTCTTAGATCTTGTTTTTGTAGAAGGGTTCTTTCACATTTACATGGACACTATTTAGAGATGGTCATCTTCATGAGATTGAAGATGTGTGACACCTTAAAGTCATGGAGGACTCTTGGACTCTTTGGTTGTGGTGTTTGTAGTTCTCTGGGGGGTGATGTTGACTTAGAGTATGTTGTTGGTATGTCATGGTATACTCTTGATGATGCATTAGAGTTTTGGAATATTACATTTCTCTTGAGACCATGGTTTTTTCACTTGGAAGAGATGGTGATCCTCTGTTGGGAGGATGGGTTCAAGTGTTGTGCCATGATATATTATTGATTATACATTAGAGTGTTGGCATGATATTGTTTAGATCATGATGTCATGATAGGTTCTTGACTGCGGTTGGAACTTTGATAGTGATCTAGAAATTTCTCTATGTTTTGAGTACATTGGTCATGTTCTTGAGAGCTTCATGAGTGTGCAGTGTTTTCATTTGGAGCTTAGCACGGGTTGATCAATTATTAGTGATCATGGATGCATGGAGATGTTTGTGAGATTCTTTTTCCCTTGAGATGGGAGAATATGTTAAGATGGGTACTCTTCATGAGATCTCAGTAGGAATTATGAGGATCTTTTCACCTGAACATGGATGTGAGTTCATGATAGACCTGTGAGGAGATTTCTCTTAGATAAGTCACAATGAATTTGATATCTTGGAGGATCATTCTCATTCCATACTCTTGGTCTTCTCAACAGTTTGTCACTTGAGAGGCATAGCCCTCTGGTCCTCTCAGGTGTTATGCTTATCTTTCATAGATATGGATCTTGAACTATGGTTAGATGGTTAGAGAGGATTCATTATGAGAGATGTTCAACATGTTTATCTCCTTGAGCATATGAAAAAACATTGTGATGTCATTTATGAGGAGTTAGTAGATGGTAAAGGGTTGATTTCTTGATATGCGAAATGGACTTAGTTTTGATATGTGAAATGGACTTAGGGTTGATTTCTTGATATGCATGGATTCATCCTCTATGTGGTGTTATTGGTATACTCAGTGTGCCTTGATGTCTTTTAAAACTAGACATTACCTATGCACTGGGAGTTCCTAGATGTGTTTTTCTTTTTTGACTATTTCAACACAAGGATCTTCTTATTACAATTGATGAGTTGGATATGTTATTGGCACAATTTTTTTGATGTTTTGGATACCTTTGAGGTATGGTCGATTGGATGGATTAGCATTTACTGTGGGTGTTATTTTCGGTCTCGTAGATTTATTAATTAGATGAGGGAAACCTATTTTGGTTGTTGTCTTGACTGATGGTTTATCTTGTTCTCTGGAGGATTCTTTGGCTTCAAAATTGTGTTTTAGTTATGGGTTTGAAGTTGGTTGAGCTTCTATTTAGCTCGTGACATAGTCGAGTAGTGGCAGTATCATGTAGCCTTTTCTATCAGTTGGATCTTATGCTTGTGTTCTTTAGATTGGTGTATATATACCATGGCTTGTTCCTTTCCTTTGGAGGATAACAAAAATTATTGCCTGGGATGGTGGACATCTTGGATGTTGTTTCTAGTGTCTTGTTTGGAGCCTGAGAGCGTTGTCCGAGATTCATATGATTATATGTATGGTTGTGATAATGTTTTTTCATTGGTTGAATATTAGTAGTTAAATCTTGTTGATTCCATGGACTCTTGGCAGGTCTTTGACAAGTGGGAGAATGTTGGGATTAAGGCGTCTCAACCTTTGAGTCCTAGCATTAATTTTGGGATAAATATTTATGCAAATATTGATATACTAAATTCCAACTATAACAGTTGTCATAGCACTTTGTGGGACCTGTCAGGGAGATTTATATCCTACATGCAAGGTGTGGAGCTCAATGGAGTGTCACTTGTCACCAAAACACTTATTTTAATTATTTTTATTAGTGCATACTTCATGAAGGTGTGTCATAGTGGCACTTGTCACTTGGGTGCTCATTTGGAGAGAGGAGTTTATAAATAAAAATTGAAGTTGCATGGTGGTGACATACGTGAAGGTATGTTGAGTTAACTATGGCATGTTCCTACTTTTGTGGAATTTTGTGCCCACTTTAAAAATTCAAGGTTAGAAGTTTCTATTTGCAATTGGAGTTGTGCGTGGATGTAGTTTCTATTCCTAGTTAAGTAAAACTTGGGATGTAGATGCCTAGATTTTTGACAAGTGATTTTCGTATGTGCATGTTGCATGCTTTTGCATGTAATACCTTTCTTGTTGCATGTTCATGCATGGGAATGGGATTAAAGAAAATTATATCTTGAGCACTGTATACTCTATAAATACAAGTGTTTTTCTAGAGGAGTTAGATGTGAGAAGAGTTATTCATAGGGGTTATGTTGCCAAAAAATTTCTATAGATGGAACAAGATATAAATCTCCTATAATGGCCTTGAGCTAGAAGAATATATTGTGAATGTTTTATTACTGAATAATATATTGGCAATATGGTTTTTGAGTGTGGGTTTTTTTACTTGAAAGGGTTTTCCCCGTGTAAATATGTGTGTTTTGTCTCTTCTATCTATTTCTTCTTGTTTGATTTTGTGTGTCTATAATGCTACTAAAACTGCTTGATCTATAAAGAACTGAAACTTAATTGCAACCTCTTTCCTTTAAGAATTAATAGTGGGAAAATAACTATGTTGATTTCCACTTTAAGGCATAGTAGTATATTCTTTTGAGGTTCCTAAATTATATGAATGTTACTAAAGGCACATATTGATTCTCGATGGCATTTTGGGATGCCCACTTTTTCCCTTCATTATAGATACCTAAATTCTTATCAAATCCTTCAATCAAGTAACTTTTGTGATCTCTAATCACTCCTCCCATAATAATCATTCCTCAATTACCTTTAGAACATCCATCAAAATTTAGTTTGATCTATTTGGTTTTTTTTCTACAAAACATTTTGGCCCAATTTATCCTTGTTAATTCTTTCTTAATCCCCCAATTTTGTTTTATTTTGAGCTCTCCATAAGATGGTATTAATTTAGAAAATCCATAATTTGCAACATTTTCTTTCATGCACTCTTTGTTTTGTAATCATAAACACATCCATGTTGTTTCTCTTTTGATCTTTGAAAATTCTATCATTTATTTCTTTCCACAACCCCAAGAGACAAAAGGATGGATTTGTCTCCACAGATCTGAAATAATAGGATGAGATAAAGGACAATTTTTCTAATGAATCAAAAAATCTTTAAGAGTGATAAGGAAAACTCAATCAACGAAGAGAATCCTTAGGAAATGATTCCAGACCTCTCTAGAAAAAGAGTAGTGCAAGAATAGATGTTCTCTATTCTCAACATCCTCATAGAAAATGGAATATCTATTAATAAATTGGAATGCTCTTCTATTAATATTTTCAATAGTAAGAATATTACCATGAATAAAAACCCACCATAAACAATTAATTTTATGGATAATTTTAGGATTCTACACTCGATTCCAATCAAAATTGATAGGAGGAAGAAGAGGTTGTTCCATCATTACATAAGTATATTTAACTGAGAATATCCTAGAAAAAATTCTACTCCAGATCCATTCATCCTTGTTAGTATGACAAAAAAATATGCAGTCTCCAATTTGATTTTTTAACAGCTAAATATCAGCATCCCATCCTTGTTGCCTTCCTCCCCTTAAAATCCTACCCCCAGTTAGTTGTTTCCAAAAAAAAAATCAACTCGAAATGCCACTTCCCCATTCAATTTAACCATTAAGATACCTACCATTAACATGAATTGTATTCTTCGTAATTTGATTGAACTGGTTAAATGAAGATAGAGAAAGACCATTATTCCAAATATGATCCCAAAAATCAGTCTTCGAACCATTGCCAACTCTCCTATTCCCCTATTTTATTTTATTCCTAATTTTAATCAAGTTATTCCAAATCATTGAACCGTTTGGAAAATCAAAGGAGTGCAAGAAACTTCCTTGGTCATCGTTACAAAGATATTTGACTTTCAAAATTTCAACCAATCTTTAACTCCTTCAAGAAAGTTCCATCCTATCTTAGCAAGAAGAGGCTTATTGAAAATTTTTAACCTTCTAATACCAAGGCCCCCAAACCTTTTTGGCATAGAATTTTTTCCCAACTAACCAAAGCCATCGTTGAATTTTCTTCCATCCCAATCCAAAGGAATTTCCTCTCAATTTTCTCAATTTTATTAGCAATGAAGGTTGAGATCTTAAAAAGAGAGAGAAAATAAACTTGAATGTTTTGAAGGGAAGCTTTGAGGAGTTGAAGTCTACTAGCTTGACTAAAGATATTTCCTTTCCACCCTACCAACTTCTTTTGAATCCTTTCAATTATATTGTTCCAATAGATATTTATAGGTTTTTTCGAGATTAAAGGCAACCCAAGATAGGTGATCGATAGAACAACAATTTGGCATCCAATAATCCTTATAGCTCTTTCCTTAACCATTTGATCCACAATAAAGAAATACAACTTTCTCTTCATATAATTGATGTGTTGACCCGAAGCTCTTGCATAGTCTTCCAAGCTAGATTTCCAATGAGTAGTCACAACCAACGAGGCATCTTCAAAAATAATGGTATCATCCATCAATTAATTAAGGGAAACATGAGGCAAGAACAAGCAATTTTCACCCCTTTAAGAAGTCTTTGATCAAGTTTTTTTTGGATACTCCTCCCAAGGAATTCAATCACCATTATAAAAAAGTACGGTGAGAGAGGATCGCATTTTCTTAAACTTCTCCTACAAGAGAAGCACCCATTTGTAACATCATTCACCAAGATAGAACACTTTAGGGTGGTAACATAGGCTTTGATTAGATTCAAAATTCTATCTTTAAACCTGAACTTCTACAAAATAGACATTAGGAACTACCAAGAAACTACCATAAACCTTGGAGATATCTAATTTTAGTGCCATACCCAACTTCTTAATGAATTCCATTGAATGGATATACTCAAGAGAAGCCAACGAAACATCTAAAAAAATTCTACCTTTAACAAACCCTTTTTGATTGGAGGAAATCATTCTATGGAGAACCAACTTCAACCTATTGACAATAAGCTTAGAAAAAAATTATAGATAGTGTTACATAAGCTTATAGGTTTGTAATCTTGTAGAGAGGAAGCATCATCTTTCTTAGGGATTAGAACCTAGGTAGAATTTATTTGGTTTAACAGTCTTCCTGATCTGAAAAATCCTTGGAAACATTTAGGATGTCAATAAAAATCACCTCCCAAAAATCTTGAAAATAGGCAGGAGGGAAACCATCAGGCCTTGGAGGCTTATAAGCTCCAAAGGAGAAAACTACACCTCTTGTATTTGAACAAGCTTCCCTGACTCCTTAAGGTCCTAATCAAAGAGCACATTAACAATAATATCAATGATATTTTCCAAACCAAAGGAATCTAAATTAGAATCAACAAGGGAAACTTTAAAGAAGGAAAGAACATCTGCAATATCATTTTCTTCAATGAGGACAAAACCATCATCTTTAACCAGAGATCTTATTATATTCCTTTTTCTACGTTTCATGGTGGATTGATGATTTTTTTTGTATTTCTATCACCCTTTGTTAACCATTGAATTCTCAATTTATGTTTCCAGAAGATTTCCTCCATCTTTGAGATTTTGGTCCATCACATTCGTAATTCCCTTTCTTTAACAAAAGTTTCCACATCACTATTTCCTTCCTCCATTATTCCTCGGATCTCCTTAAGGATAGTAGAAATTTTCTTTTTCTTATGAAAAATATTTCCAAAGGAAACCTTATTTTAACCTTTAACCTTCTCTTTAACCATTTTTAAATTTAGAGCTAAACAATACATATGAGTACTCTGACATGGGAGATTCCACCAACTTTGCACCAGATCTTTAAACTCGGGGTGATAATTCCATATTATTTCATTTATAAAAGGAAAGTTACCTTTAGCCACAACCTCCTCCCAATCTAAAAGGATTACATTATGATCTGAGCTCATTCTACGAAGAGCAAATAAAGTAAGCTTAGGAAGAATATTCCAACTGTTAGAAATCAAGAACCTATCAAGTTTAACTTGAATGTGATTACTTCCATGTCTCCTATTGGACCAAGTAAACAAAGAAACTTGGAGATCAACATCCATAAGTCCCTAATATGAGATAAAATCAATAAGGTCCACCATGTTATCAAAGAAATTATCCAAACCCCCATTTTTTAGAAGGAAATAGTGGTGTATTAAAATCCCCTCCAAGCATCCAATACTCTACATGTTTTCTAAAGATAAGAGAGGATAAAGAATCCCAAATCTTAACTCTAGTAGACCTAGAATTAGGAGTATAGATGTTTGCAAGATTCCATTTAACCGAAGTATTCAAATCCTCCATTGAAGTCATCATGTTATTTTTACAATAGTTTCCTTTGGCACCTTTGATACTAGCATAATTCCATAGAGTAGTTGTTCCAATAGAAGCCCTTTTTGCATCACTAACACAGTAATCAACAAAAGGAAACAAATTCTCAACAATCGAATCAAAAGTGGACTGTTGCATCTTCAATTCTTGAAGGAGCAATATGTCAATTTTGAGATCACAATACATCACTTAATAAGATGTTTCTTAAAAGGGCCATTCAACCCACAAATATTCCAATATAATATCTTCATTCCAAACATTATGATAGACAATATCACCTTGACACTGATAGGTGGGGGCCAAGCCCCCAATATCCTCATTTCTTCTATTTATTTTTCCCTAAAAGGTAATCCAAAGTTTTCTATTTACCCCAAGCCACATCACGAGTTTCTTCTCGAGCCTGAGTTTCCCTCTAAGAAGGCCTCCCTTATTTTTGTTTGCTTCTAACATTTATTTTTTCTTTTCTTTTTTGATTTCCCATTAAATTAACATGATTTCAATCCTCATCCAACTCTCCTTTAGAGGACTTCATAGGAGGATTTGGAGAATCATTAACTTCAAACCTCAACAAAGCAAGGGATTCTCATGCAGGAACATCATGACAAACTTGTGATTCCATGGAGAAATTTTGAAAGGATGATCAATTTTGTTGTTTCAACATTGTTCAAGGGTTATTTGAGTTAGTTTTTTGTGTAATAGAATCATTAGGAGGTCATTATGTCCTATTTTGCAATAAATGTAAAGAGTTGTCCAAAAAGTGCAAAAATTGTAAAAGATGTAAAATTGCACAAAAAAGGTGTAAACAAGGAATATGAAAGGTTATTTGGTTCTAGGTCATTAGAGGGAAATTGAAATTAGTTGGAATATGTAGAGACATGTTGTATTTCCTTTAAAAATGGCTTTGTAACCATTTCATAACTCGTGGGTGATTGAGTAGTTGAATAAAATCAATGAAAAGCTTTGTTTTTATACTTTTTTCTAGAAAATCAATGTTTCCAGGCCCTTGAACGGATCTGTACGGGAAATAATACATGTTTAATTGATTTTAAGTGTTGTAACCTTCAATCACCTTCCATTTCATTTAGGTTTCATGAAATTTGGTTGAATTTTGAGAAAGTTCTTGTAATTTTTCTACAAACAGTTAAAACCCTCTGTTAGGGTAAGCAGAGATGTGAAAAATTATGTTTCTCTCATTTTCTTCATTGAAATTTCTTGATTTTTGGTAAGTTCACTCCTTGGTAAGTATAATTTCATGCTTTGAAGGCTTTGGAGCAAAAGGTTAAGGGTAAAGTGAGTAAAATTGCAATGTCTATCTGGAAATTGTGTCTCAGTCCAGAAACAGAGCAGTTAGAAGGGTTATGATCTAGGGTTTGTGAAAAGTATTTGGAAATGAACTTCTGACGGATTTATAAGTTTGGGTAGGTCAATTTAAATCTATTTGAATTTTTTGTTGTCTGTATTTGAGATTGGAAGGTAAAGAACCAATAAGCCCTTGTGTGTATCATGCCAATTAGGCCTAGATTGGGACAGGGCAGTCCTAATTTGAGCACTATTTCTCAAAATAACCTATACCAAGTCTTTGGTACATTTTAGAATTCCTTAATGAGTGTCCAAAAATCTCTTCACAGTTCTAAGTTGAGGTCCACAATAAGATTTATGCTTGACATTATATGGTGGGAGTATTACTAGCATTGAATTCAGTCTATGAAGGAAGCATGCTCCAAATGAATGGTCTATGTTTTGGGGGTTTGAGAAGAGTTTGACTATGTTGTTCTAGACTAAATGAATATGCCACAAGTCTTGTGTTGGTTGTTGGGTCCTTGAAATCCAAATTTTGTGTTTGTGAACAAAAAGTGTCATTGTTATGCATTAGAAGACAATAGAAGGAAAGTGGCCATTAGTTAGTGGTTTATTTGGCTTAATCTGATAACTTTATGATTTCCAAGATGGTTGAGGTTTGATACAAGATTGGGACTCTAATTGTTGTTTCGATGTTTGATGGCTTATGTGCCTTGCAAAATGAATAAGTGAGTAAGAGATGAGTAACCAACAAAGAAGCTTTCGAGATTTGTCAAGTGAGATTGAGATAGGTGATTTTCTTCCTCTAGCATTGCATCAGATTCCTCCATAAATTTTTTGTGATCCCCAAGAAAGCTAAAACAATCCTCAACCTTTGATTTAATTCTCTTATCCCCCTTCATTTTTTGAGCTTCATTTAGGTCTTAATCAATTTCTCTCTCTTCAAGACCCCCATTACAATTTGGAGAGGGAGAATATTTTTGGTGTAAATAGGTGTTTTACCTATCTAGGTCCTATTTACATGTTAAGTGCACTTAGGTCCTAGGAAGGAATCTTTCTAGTTAAGCATTAGTTGTCACGTATCTTATCTACTTGGCATTCATTTAATGTTTGTTTCCTAGGTTGTTATGAGTTATTTGTCTCATGTGATAGGATTAAGACACTTGTCATGATCTTGTCTAATCTTATCTCTCACCTTGCATATATAAGCAAGGCTTCATATGTACATTGCCATATTCATTCTGGTATCCTTACATCCTTAATCATAGCATAATATTTTTTCCATCTCTCTTGTGGAAGTTATTTTGTCTTTCAGGTGATCTTGGGGTGTTGAGGAGTTCACCATAAATTCTTATATGATATCAGAGCTTCAGTGTTGCAGACTTCTTCCCAAATCTAAGGGACCAATCTTGGCATCAAATCTTTGTTGAATGTGAGTTGTAATTTTGAGAACCTCACCATTGAATCCCGGGCATCAGAGAAAGTTAGGTTTGGCTTTCATTTCATCAAAATTTAACATATTTTTAGTTGCCATATCCAAAGGGGTAGCTGATTTTTTGGAGCAATTTGGGTGAAAAATGACCTCGGCATTACGTCCAAAAATCCCAAGAACCTAAGGATCGACTATTAATTCGTCAATTTTTGACACATCTTATCGGGGCCTCGAGCATATTTTTTTAGTCGCCAAACAGTCGTGAGGTTCTGTAGTTGGCCGTATACTATGGCTCTGTCATACAATGTTAGCGTTGGTAGGTTTGCAGAATAGGCTGGTAGAATCTAGGAATATACTTAGTATATTCAATTTGTTGTGTCACCTAGTATGTGCATCAAATTTTTGTCATTTCATTTGTACATTGTTTTTACGTGGTATACTATATTCATTAATTATCGGTGGATTTAATATTATAAAGTTTTGTTTTAAAAATATTTTAATGATGATCATTTGTTTATCATGTGGGTTTCTAAAGCATTGGGTCATCGTCACATGACTCGTGAGAGGTCATGCCATGGGCGATGTGGCTTAGGCATGCCACTCCCCTTCAAAACTCAATCACCACTCGTCTACCGCTCCATTGACGGCAAGGTGGCATGATTTTTTTAAATAAAGCGCAACGTCGAGGTTCCTATGGCAGACTAGTTTCCAGCCCTTAGGATGCAATTTTTTCAAATGAGATATCATTGAAAAGCTAGTTTCGTCAATTTTTTAGTAGTGTAGATTATTTTGCATATTTTTCCTTTTTTTAGCATTTATTACTAGTTAAAGTCAGATCTTCATTTTTGGCTCTCAATCTCATAATTTTTTTCCATGATCTCTAATTTTCACAATTCTTGCGGCATTGGAAAGGTATTGAGGAGGTCTACATTACCATCCATTCACTTTTTTGTATCTATCCAAGGTATATCATTATTTCAGTTTTTCCCCAAAGGGTGTCTTGGATATTACTTGGATATTTTCATAGTCGGGAGGATGCAATTTTGATCTTTTCACTTCACTTTAGTTCCAAATCATTTTTCAATCAATTGTTGTTTCATTTAGATTCTATGGTTGTGCCAAATTGCTAGTTTTTCAATGTTCCTTGGCATCGAGTTTGTTGTTTCTTTATCATGATTTTGACTTGATTCCTTGAGTGACTTTAATATGATTTCTAGCATCAAAATATCTTTCCTTTGCTTGCCTAATTAAGGATTCCTATGTTACTCCACAAGTGTGCTTCCAGTGTTTTTTTGCAGCAAGTTATCTCATTATGACAGGTTGTATGGTCTCTCTTGTCATCCTTCGTATGGAGGGAGATTGATTGAATTTTTGATGGATTATTTCATTCAGGGGGGGCTAAATGGCCTCTTCTTTGTCTCTCTTCTAGGGGGTCTTTTTCCTCAAATGGGTTTTTATCCTCTCATTTTTTATGAAGAGTATTATTTTATTTATCTCTCCTTTGGGGAGGATTTTGTCCCATTGGGTTTTCTCCTTTTCTCCATTTGTGGGAGATTGCATTTACATTTGTACATTGGTACCTAACATGGCCTCATAGTCGAGACCCATCCTTGTGTCATTTGCATAAGTACTCCCTAAGTTGTACTTAAGGGGGGTGTTGGTGTAAATAGGAGTTTTACCTATCTAGGTCTTATTTACATGTTAAGTCCACTTAGGTCCTAGGAAGGAATCTTTCTAGTTAAGCATTAGTTGTCACTTATCTTATCTAGTTGGTATTCATTTAATGCTTGTGTCCTAGGTTGTTATAAGTTAGTTGTCTCATGTGATAGGATTATAACACTTGTCATGATTTTGGCTAATCTTATCTCTCACATTGCCGATATAAGCAAGGCTCCATATGTACATTTCCATATTCATTTTGGAATTCTTGGATCCTTAATCATAGCATGATATTTCTACCATCTCTCTTCTAGAATTTATTTTGTCTTGCAAGTGATCCTTGGGTGTTGAGGAGTTCACCATAAACTCCTACAAAATTAACATACTTTCCTTGAGTATATTTCCTTTAACCGAGTTAAGATCCTTGGGGTCAATCTTTTCATTCTTTTTGTTAGAGTTGATTTACCATTTTGGACACCACTTTCAGACATTTTATCTTTCTCAGGTAAAAAAAATTCCACTTGAGAGAAGTTATTTGGTGAATCTTTTTCTTTATTCTTATTAAAACCCTTCACTTCACTTGCCTTTGGTTCCTCTATTTCCTTCCTTTGCTAAGTATTTCGGAGGTTTTCCTTCCCCTTATCCCCATTTTTAGAACTAAACTTTTCTATGGCTAAGGGGTCAACAATCACATTATGATTCTATTGAGTAGATATCATTTTGTTTTTGTTCAGTAACGGTTTCTTGTAGGAATCACAGAGGCAACCAAACTTCCTACAGATATAGAAAAATACCACCATTTTCATATTCTATTATTTGGTTCCATACCCCAAACCTTGATCTCAAGGAGATAACAAAGGGTAAGACCTTATTCATAAGAACATTGACACATATCCTAGAAAACACCAATCTTGACTTTTGTTGTGTTACTTTATCTACTGCCAACAAATGACCAAAAGAGTTGGCTATACCTTGGAATATTTTAAGATTCCAAAACTCCAAAGGAAGCCCCACAATCCTTATCCAAGTAGGGGCTACCGAACCAAGGTCCATCGAAGGATCAAAACTAGGCTTCCATATGCATAAGGATAAGAAATTCTTAAAATTATTATCATATGTCTATGAGCCCCTTATTAGCACCTTTATTAGATCTTTGTGATTCATGAAGCTAAACAAGAATAAATTATTTTCCATTGCACTTATGTTGAAACTCCCTTTTAGTTTCCAAGCAATTTTTGCCCATTTCCTTACTTGATCTATGTTAGGTCTAAAAGAAAGAAACTTACCCACAAGAGAGAGCTAAAGACCAACGATTGTCTTATTCATAATATCATCAAAAACAACAATCTCAAAACCTTCAACCAAGAAAAAAACCTTTTAAGGATTGGAAAACCCTAAGTTTCACCATATTTGGAGATCAATCACCAACTAACTTATCTACATAGGATACTAAATCTTCCTCTGAGAAAAATGAGTCTAGACCAAAGGGAGGGAAGCAAGAGAGTTTTCAACATCTCGAGCAAAGGCCTTAAAGGACAACAAGGCCTTATTCTCTTTCACACCATATAACCTTACCACAGAAGCAACCTTCACTCTTTTTACTGTCATTGAAGCATCCATATTGGATGGAGGATCTCATAGGAACCCCCCACCAACTAGCCCCGTGACCAAAACCACAAAAAAAAATTAGAAAAATTTAAAATTTGTAGAGCACGCACTTCTTTTATTCATGTCCCTTAGAAGAATTTTTTTTAGAATGCAAGAATCGGTAGGTCCCTTAGAAGAATTTTAATCTTATAGTTAGTGAGTCATTTTTTTCAATTTTTTTCTAAAGAAAGGGATGTGCAGTGCTCCTAGTGGTACAAGATGTAGTTACAATTTGAAATTCATATAGATTGAAAAATACACTCTATTTTTAAATGCTACATTATTTCTATCAATGCAAACATTAATAAACTTTTTATTTAAACAATATTTTTTAACTTTCTTAACCAAACAACATTTTTATTTCTAGTCCATAGGCAAAGATGACAAAATAAGTAATGATATGGTGTTGAATAAATTTGTAATAACATCTTGTAGTTTCTCTATATCATGTATTACTTAATTTTCTTCCCTCTTTATTACACCATCCAATTAAAATCATACACAATCTCTTGTTTTACAAATCCCTAGGCATCCTTTATCTTAGAGCATGCATACCTATTTACTTCCATATGATCAAAATCCAACGTATTTTTTCTACAAAATAACTTTTTCTCAAAAAACATAATATTACCTCTAACCCTTTTACATACCATAGATCTAAATCATAATAGACTCATAAGACAGTCCATTTCCAATCTAGTAGTGTGTATACAATCAAATCACCATTACAATTTTACACATAAAAACCTCATTTGACAAATCTTGACCACATAAATGACTAAGTCGTGTTAGAATATGAATTGATGACCTAAAAATTTCTACTGGTACCACTATAAAATTCATAAGAGTGATAATTAAACCCATCCCAATATGTGCATTTGTGTCTCATTTATTCATATCCTATACTCCATTCAATCTAAACACAATCCTCCATATAAATAACAAACATACAATACATTTTTTTTTTCTTTTAGAAAATATTAAATGCATGCTCTAGATAATAATAGTGAAAAGTAAGAAGTAAAATAAACCCTTTCATTCTTCAATATTATTTTACAAAATCCATACAATATCTAATTTGACTTTAAATTAGGTTTTATTGAATAACCAGACACAAACGATATATAAACACCCATCAATGAAAATAAATAATTTAAGGGCAAAACCTTATCATCAAATGAATTTTAGACAAGCCACTAGATCCATGATTCAAACTACCATCTATGTGATAGAGACAAGATATTTTAATAGAAGAGAAGATGGTGGTGGTGTTAATATTAAGAATGGACATGCAAAACAAGGGCACTTGGGATCATTCTTAGGAAGAAAAATATACAAACTTGGCATTGTGGTAACCCTACTGCCAATAAGAGGCATACTCTACTACTACAACATATTAAGAAACAAGGTTGTGTAAATTTTAGTCCACTTCAAACAAAAGAACCAAGGAATTTCATAGTCTGCTTATAACAGGTTTTAACCCTATGATACAAAACCCACATTTTCAAACATGATAAAATTCTATGAAAAAGACATATACTAACTTACAAGGAGAGTTTTTCCCTATATTAGAAATGGTAAAGAGTTGCAGTAATCTTGGTTCAAGTATAATGTTACAAACAAAACTCTATTGTTAGCAAGTATATTGAAACCCCCATTTTTAAACATGGATTCATTAAATGTTTCCTATATATAATCACTTGTAAGGGCAAGGCAGGTTAGTCTAGTCATAGATTTTATTTTAGACTCACCTTTCTTGTATTTTATTAAATTTCAAGGAATTTTCAAATGAAGAAACATCATGGAGAAAATATTGGGAAGAAAGAATGGTTGCAAGAAAAAAACATAACATATTTTACATAGAATATTCATAATGAATAAAGTTAGGGAATTGAGGGTAGGTTGATCCATTGTTCATATATCACCCATTACAAATTTCAACATATTAAGAAGGGTGGGAAGAATTTCCTGGTGGTTTTGAAACTCAACAACAAGCTCCGTACTACTCATTTGATATCACTATGCTTACTTTGAGATTGAATGTTTTGCACATACATATACAAATGAGACATGTGGTAAGACATTATAATTGAGAAAAATGCTAATCATGGTTTACTATGGTGTCATTTATCAATATATTAACTATGAGTATGGATCATTAACTACCACAAAAAATTATACAATAAACAATATTGGGCATTGAAATAATAGAGATGCTAAAAAATTATGTGGGACCCACCAATATAAGTACGACAGATTTGCATGCTCATTCAAATCAACTGATTATACTTTGGTAAGACTATTTCTCACCAACAAGGGGTTTGGAAATAATTTAACTATAGTAGCATTGATTAATATTCACATTATATCAAGGGAATATTAATTGCTATAGGATTGTGCATAAGAAAAAGTGTTGGTGTTGCACAATAGTGATGTTAAAACATTTAATGGGACCAAGTATCACCATGACATGTGGTTGAAAGAAGTAGAAGAGGTTCATGTGCCAATTTATCTTAGTTATGTATGACCTTAAGTTGTTTCCTAATAGTCTGTAGTTGCTACACAACTAGTCTTCACTTGCTATGCAACTATCTTTCCTTAATAATAATTCCTTATTTATTTCACAACTAAAGACTTAGATTGACAAGAAGCATTAATAATTCCATGAAATGATTATATAATTCTTCATATAAAAAGGTTCCTCACTTGCTTTTTAACCATTTAGAATCAAAAATTAATGACCACAAAGAGAAAATGTGCATCATAATGGTTGCACAATAATTGAAGAATGGGTGAAATATCTCAAAATTTATTATAGTAATTCTTTGTCATAGTATATTTAATTTTTGTGCTAGTTAATCTCAACCAAATAAACTCAAACTATCCAATAATTTATCTCATTATAGATAAATTATTACTATGACCAATTATGAGATCTTCCCTTTGCCAAATTCATGTTACTGTTTGATTCTTGGAAGTACATTTCTTAATTTGACCAAAATATAATTCATTGAAAGTTTTCACGCATTTTATTGCATCATGTTATATTTCCGACAAAAGTATAGAAGTACAATATCTTAGATGGTACACAACTAAATATTGTTATGTAGCAACTAAAGATTTAAGTGTGCGAGACTACTTTTCACTAGTTGTGTAACTACATTTTATTGATAGATACTATAAAACTAGAGAGTGTTACATAGAAACTAAATACTTGGATTTAGAAGACTTATTCCTAAGGCTTTAAGCCCACTCTTAAGTTGTTGTGTAATTGTTTACTTGCATGTAATCTCTAATTTAGCATCATCAAAAGATAGTTGTGCATCAATACAGTATTGTTATGCAACAATTAAAATCTTTGGTTTCTAACCAATACTCTTGGTAAAAGATAATGCTCACAAAAAATGCTATGCATCAGATTGTTGTAGAACAAATGATGAATATGGTGAAATTCTTAGTTCATGTCTATATATGTACATAGGGGCTAAATTTGACACACATAAGAACAACTTTCAAGACATCCAAATATCACAACCAACCAATGTGGGAGTCATATGTCGATATGATATTAAAGTAAAGGCAATATGATGTTATGGATGTGTATTTGACATTTTAAAGTGATGAATTTGTATGATTTTTGAAAGAATTTAAAGGAAATCCTGTGAAGTGTGGAATTTTAGTAAAAAGAAAAAACTCACAACATACTCTGGAAAGAATTTATATGAAATATTATGTTGAGGGGCTTTGTTGAAATTTATTTGTAACTTAGCCATAGTTCACTATTGCACACATTTAATATCACTATGTCTACTATCAAATTGAATTCTTGTCAAATGCCTACTATAGAGTGCAGAACGTGGAGGTGGTAGTTCATACTATGATCAATGAATAAGCGGCTCAAGGAGCACTTTAATCATGGTTGCTTCAAGTAACTTTACCACATGAAGGTAGTATTACTACCACAAGATTGTGTATAAGATATAATGCATATTATTGTTAGATTTTAAAAAAAATAGACAAAACCCTATGATAGAATAAAAAATCATTCAAAAGGGTAGTTTTTCAATAATCACTATAATCTACAACCACTCTTTCAAGATACCTATATCTTTTTCTCTTGTAGCCCTAGTGATTTATATAAATCCCTATGGTAAATTTAAATTTCCAAGGTTTGTTCACCCAATGTGATATTTGGCACCACTAAAAGGATGATCTTGAGTAGTGCAATACAAAGGCTACCAAACATAATCTAGGGATACAACAACATACATACTTTGTAAGTAAATAAAAAATAGTCTTCTACCAAAAAAAAATAGCATTTTTGTGGTTCCATAAAATATATAATTTTATCTTGAAAAGTGCTAGTAATTAATATAAATCCCTATGGTCAATAATGTTGGAACATGTTTGTCATTGCGCCAAAAGATTGACCTGTTAATGCTCGATACAAATGCCAAAGATAAGTGGATCCATGGGAAGCGGTTAGTCCATGTCAAATCTGAAGGGAGACGTTGGAAATTAGTCCAAACATCCCCCCCTTAGCATCATCTGAGGGGATTCAAACCCACAACCTCGCTCTGATATCATTTGTTGGAACACATTTGTCACTGTGCCAAAAGATCAACCTGTTAACGCCTAATACAAATTTCAGAGATAAGTGGATCCACCGAAGGTGGTTAGTCCATGTCCCAAATCCAAAGGAAGATGATGGTGATTAGTCCAACAAATAAATCTCTAGGGTTTGTTTATCCAAAAGGTTATTTGGAACCACAAAAAGGTTTAGATCATAAAACATCCAAGAAATTTTATAGTTAGCATATGAAAAAATTATACAAAATGTTATTATAAAAAGAAACAACTATTGACGAGGGGCTTTTGTTAACAATAATTTGTGTACAACCATCTCTTTCAAAAGCCTTATAATTTTTTCCTAAAAGACCTTAGTAATTTTGAAAATCTATACTAATTAATATAAATGCCCATGGTCAAGTGATTTCTATGATTTTTTTAGATATAAAACCTTATAACAAGTGGCACTTTGGAAATTGACAACCTTTGCCCATATCCCCCAAACAACCTTTGCCCACACCATCCCATATTTTTGAAATGGGTAGTACTAGGTAAGTAGGAAGTATACTCACTCACAAGGTGCAAGATACTAAATTAAATTATTTTCATCTTTTTTAGTCATAATTATTTTTGCTCCCTCCTAATACCAAAGATGCAACTTAAATATTTCATATAAAGAATTTGATACAAAATTTATTGGTTTCATTAAAAAATACAAAGGGATGAGGTTGTTGAGCCCATGAATGCAGGGAGAAAAAATCAGCAATGAGCTCTTTACTTCTCATATTTAATATCATTGTGCCCACTTTGAGATTGAAATTTTTGAATGTATAAATGAGATAAGTGGAAGGGAATTTGAGTTGAGAAACATGTCATCCAAAGTGACAAAATGGTTTAATTGTGATCACATTAATTGGTATCCTAACTGCAATGATAGAATATTACTTATCATGAGAATATGTATAGGAAATAATATCGAACATCAAGATGATATATAAACATCAAAAAAATTAAGTTGGACTTGTTGCATCGTGTCACTTTTTTAAAATAATTAAAATCTAGGTTTGTGTACTCATTGTATACTCTTGTTCCAATATTTTTGAAAATTATGATAATCATCTATAATTAAGTCTATTTAATCCAATTGAACTTAGTGTGGGCCAACTATTAAGTTTTTCTATAAGAAATAGTGTGGTTGATTATTTTTGCAGTTAGCATTTTAGTCTAGTTGAAAATTGAGAATGGAAAGCTTGCATTAACATGACAATTGTAAATAAGATTTCAAATACAAAATTTTATTTCTATATGAAATAAAAAATGACTTTGAATTCTTAATTTTCTATAAGCAATAAAATCTTGTAATATGCAAAATTTCATAATGTTGATGAGGAAGGAAATTCAAGGGGGATTTTTACCATGTGGAATGCTTCAGTGATGGAAGGTACTTTTATTTCTAAGCACAAGAATTTTTTGAACGTTCTTTTTAAGCATATGCAATCCCTAAATATATGTGGATATTGTCTAATTTATATGCCCCTAACACTAAAAATCTTAGAAATAATTTATGGGAAGAATTAATCCTATTTAAAAAATATTACTAAAACCATAAATGGATGGAGGAAAGGGATTTAAATTACCCCCTCTATTCATTTGAAAAATGGATGGAGTTGTGGACTTTTTAGATAGTATGGTAGACCTAGCTAGCTTTCTCTTTGAAGGAGGCCTATTCAACATTGATTTGAGTAGTTCTTCATTCAGTTGGTCCAAAAAAAGAGATATAAATAACCTTGTTTAGGTCAAGCTAGATATATTTCTAATTTCCTCCAACTAATCTATTCTAGATAAATATAGAGTTGCAACTCTCATAAGAATTGGTTCAAATCACACCCCTCCATTGATGGATTGGGATATGAATATTAGGAAAGGGAACCATTCTTTCATATTAAAAATAATGTGGACCATCTAAGCCAACATTAAAAATCACATTAAAGATCGGTGGAACCATGAGGTGATAGGGACAACTATGTTTAATCTAAAAGAAAACTTAAGAATGTCAAAAGGAACATAAACCTCTAGAATAAGCACTTGTTTAGTAGAATATTTTAGTACGAAATAGAAACATTAGGAAATCTAGTAGGACATAGATGCTAATGGAGCTTCACAATATATATGTAAAAAAATAGAAGGAAATCCTATGCAACTTGCATAATATTATTGAAAAGGAAGAAATATTTTGGAAATATAAATCCATAGTATAATGTCTTAAAATCGGTGATAAGAACATCAAATACTTCCATCAAGCAATCTTGAAGCATCAATAAAACAATAGAAATTTAGATCTAATTAAGGAGGATAGGACTAATTTTTTTGCTAAGCTCTACATCTAGCATTGGCCAATCCAAGGAAGATGGTCTCTTGAAGACTAACTCATTCTCTCTCACTAATAGTGATATTAAGGAAATGGGTAGGGATTTTTGATATCGAGGTTAGAGTGAATATTTTCTCTTTTGACCCCTTTAAATCCTTGGGCCTAGATGGTTTCCTCTAGACATATGGGGATATTTTTGGACTAGATGTCACCAAAGCTGCTCAATAATTTTTTATTTTTTGAATTACTTTTAGGGAGATCAATAATACCTTTCTAGTATTCATAACTAAGAAAAGATGGGCTAATACTATGAAGGATTTTTACCCTATAAGATTATGCAACATGGTTTTCAAAATCTTATTATCCACACAAACTAAAGTGGATTCAACCCAGGAAGACAAGTCATAGATTATTATCACTATCCAAAGAAAAATTCATTCCATGGAGAAGAATAAGGAGAGTAATATGACTAAAATTATATATCTCCAAAGCCTACAATAAATTCTCATCAGAGTTTTTGCTAAAAAAAATTACAAAAGTTTGAATTCCATGGAAAAATATTGAACCTTTTGAAGAGCTATTTCACTCATTTATGGATCCCTTAATATAAATTTCAACTCTAAAGGAGAAATAAGATAGGGAGACCCTCTATCTCCTTATTTTTTCTTCAGATAGGCAAAAAAATTAGGCAAATATATTCTCCAAAATATTAGTAAAGGTAGTATAAAGGGTTTCAAAATAGCTTCAAATCCAAATCATATTTCTCATTTTTTTTAATGAAAACATCTTTCTTATGACAACCACAATAGTTGAAGCCAAAGGCTAGAAAAATATTATTTCACATTATGCTATTATTTCAGGACACAAAATTAACCCAAACAAAAGTAGAGTATTTTTCTTCAATACTAATCAAGCTCTTCAGACTCAAATTGTTGACACCTTAGATTGTATCAACTCTTAGTAACCTACTTGGGAACTCCTTTAATTTTGAGAAGAATTAAAAATAGTATTTGGAATAGCTTAATTGAAAGAATCTAGAGAAAGTTGGATGCTTGGAAAGGATGTCTATTGAGTCAAGTTGGTAAAATTTGGCTAATAAAAAATTCTATTTAGAGCACCCTAGTTTAGATGCTTCATTTTTTCATAATCCCCCACTTCTTGGCTAAAAAAGTGGAAACATCCAAAGAATATTCTTATGGTCAAGGACAGAGAAAAAATGAAGGCTCTCATTAGTGTCTTGGTATAAAATTTGCCTCCTAAGGAGCTTGGAGGTTTGCGGATTCATAAAATTAAGGATATGGTCAAGGATCTAATAGTTAAAATTGGTTGGAAACTCATGAAGTGCAAATAAATGGAGTAGAATTATGCAAGCTAAATAATTACGAAATCAGGAAGGCATATCTCTCCTATCTTGGCCTATTGTCCCAACTCACTTGTCAATTTGGAATAACTTAATTAAACATAGATAAATATTAAAAAAAGGAATAAAATTGAAAGTGGGAAACAAGTAGAACATTGATTCTAGGAGGATCTCTAGATTTCTCAAGAGCCTCTTGAGTCCTCTCTCCCATGTGTAAGGATCAAAAAATATTTGAGTGAAATATTTATAAGGTATATTAAAGACCATTAGAATAATAACATGTAGGATATCTCTTGAAAGATCTCTAATGTTATTCCAGGCATCTTAGACCCAACCACTCTACACAACTTAATCATTAAAATCAACCCATATAAATTCAATCTTTTTCATAAACAAGATGAAATTGCATGGATAGTAGATCCTACAAGTAATAATTTAGTTAAATCTATGTTTAATACTCTTCATGAATACTTGAGGCCTAACTTTTAAAGGGGAATAATTTGGAACCACAATCTTATTCCCAATATCAATTTCTTTTGGTGTGACACTATTAGGAAAAATACTCACATTGTATAACTTGAAAAATAGAGGCTTTTCTCTTGCCAACAAGTGCATATTGTGCAAGCACGCTAAGGAATCCTTCAAACATTTGCTAATTGAATGCCCCTATGTTTGGAACACCAAAAAATGTATTTTGGAAAGATTTAAAACCCAACAAGTCCAACCAAAGGATATTAATAGGCTAATAGGTAGTTGAATTCCCCCTTTTTGCCATACTACTACCAATAAAATATGGATGCAAGCTCTTCTCCACATCTACCAAGTCATCTGGAAGGAGAGAGATAACAATATTTTTAGGAGAAAAAGTAGACCATGGGAAGTGCATCTTGGAAAAAATTTAACATGATATCCAAGAGAATGTTAATTTGGCCCAAATCAAAATATCCAAAAAATTACCTAATATTATTGATAAGGAAATTTCAACTAGATGGAACATCAAATAAAGTTTAGACAACATCGATAATACTCATAATTGAGATGATTAAATCTAACAATGTCTCTCATTGGTCCTATAATAACTTTGTATATGATGCCAAGGAGTTGATGTAGATATTCCTAAGTATTAAAATCTTGCATGTGTATAGAGAAGGAAATAATATTACTAATATTATGGCAAACATAGGAGGAACAATAGGTGATGGCTCAATATGAGGAGATTAAATTAATCATATCAACACAAACTCCATAGTAGAGAGGGATAACTATAATCATGACATGTACAAATTGAATTGGAAACACCTAACCTCCCATTTGAATGATTTTGATCTTCATATTTTTGGAAAGAGGTTGAGATTAATTATCAAGACTTGTGGGTGTGTTGGCAAAAGTTGAGTGATGGGAGGAAAAATGCTAAGGATAGAACCTATATCTTGTGATAAGGTCCATAGTAATAAAATTCTTTAGAATATATGAGAGGGACCAACTAAGAGAACTAAGGCCAAGACCATTGATTAGAGAGGTGAAACCATTACTATTGAAGAGAAACCCCCAGAGGTTTCTTTGATTGATCAAATTAAATTTTCTTGCCAAATAATGGCAAGCTAGGAGTGGGCTTCAAAAATTGGTTGATAGTAAATATGTGTTTTTTTTTGTTGTTCCCTTGCTTTTTTATTATTCCTATTTTTAGTTTTTTTTTGTTAATTCAATATCTCATGATACTGGATCCATTTGCCTAATGGTTGTTGTGTCTCAGTAAAAATGTATAGGCTATTTCAAAAGATAATTATAAATTCCTTTCTATTGAGCACTCACATACAAAGTGCACCCATGAGGTAAAAATCTAGCCAAGATATTTATAAGTATGGTCTTTTTACATTTACATATCTAGACCTACTTCTATTAAATCTATTCAAGACTATTTATAAAAACTTAATTTCAATAGGTTTTACATAATGGAGCTAAATTAGAGCTGATTGTATTGTTTAAGAATGAGCAGATCTTTGTTGTCATATATCTTACATGTAAGCTACATATTGTGAAGGCAAGTGTTATTTTTCTATGGTTTCATTTTAATTCACATAACATGAGAGCTAGCATATTCTTGTAATTCTTATGCCCCCCTATGATTCATACCAAATTATCACTATCTTCAAGAACTATGGTTACAAATGGTAAATCTAAAGGAGAATTTTTTAGTCCCAACTTAAATAACATACATCCTAGGAATATGTGGGAATAAGGGCACCTTTTTAACCCATAATTATCAACCTAATGATGAAAGATTAAGATCAAACCTAAACTACGCAAGTGTAAATAGTAAATATTAATATCATTGCCTTCCTCCTTTAAATGGTATATAATCATTAATTCTTAGGATTTCTATAGTTATTTAAAACGATTAAAAGTTATGTGGTTTGTTGAAGCTAGAAAATATTATGTTTTACTATCCAAATAGACACTTTATAAGAAATATAATGCAAGCCTCAATATTATTGCAATTAATACATATCATATATCAAAACTTATTTATTATAATATTCACCCTTCTCTTTTACAAATATCCCAACTAGACAACTCATGATGCATTGGATATCTATGGTAGTGTGAGTAGTCGTATTCTACCATTTCTCTATTTCCCATGGTGTGAACATGTTGACTCTTATGATTTTGAATATTATTCTAGAAAAAAATAATAATAATTACATACCTAAGTCCCTTAAATGGGACACTTCTTCTAAACCATCAAAACATAGCAAAACATGTAAATTTATTCAAATGCATCATTTAGTAACTTCATGGACACTACTATTCAATTTCTAATATTGTCACTCATGGGTTGGGCCTATTTCGTATGGGAAGCATTCATCTTCCTCATCAAAACTATGGGATCTATTGGAAATCATGTAATACACTTTAAATGTATAAACTTGTTTTCTCAATTGATTTCTCCCATTTCCTCTATAAAACTCTTAAATATTTATCTTTATTTAGTTTATGGGTGATGTATCCATGTCCCCTACTCTATGTACTGGACATTTCAAGGATGTGGGAATAGGGATAAAACATCCAATACCATTCCCAAAGCTTGAGCCTTAAAAGGAAACATTTAGAGATAACCTGCTATTTCCAAGATGGGTTGGGGACATCCATGCTTGCCTTAACTAGGTAGTTTGGGAACATTACAAAAAAACCATTCAAAATAAAATATTAAAATAAAAATAAATCAATCTTTGAAGTGGAATCTAAAAGGAATCCCACCATGACCCCTTAAGCCAATTTTTAAAAAGCCCTATCCAATAGACATTTACAATCAATTAAAAAGGGGGATAAGGATAGGGGGAGGGAGAGGGAGAGGAATAACTCTTTGAGGCATGTTTTGAATTTACGCTAATAATTTTTCATTAATTTTCACTTTTTTCACTTTTTTCACTTTTTTCTTTGAAGCTAAATCATTTATGAAGTTGTATTTTTTATTTTTTGTTAATACAAAATGTTAAATATAATTGCAACTACTATGTAACCTTTTCTTTTTGTCTCATACAACCTAAAGTTCTATAAGCTTTTTGTTACTTATAATGATTATACATTTCTAGCCTTTCTTTTCTACTAATAACCTTCTTTTTAATTTAATTTTCCTATATTTATTATGGTCCATATGTAATATTAACAAGTAATACTAATATAATTCTATTTTATTATTTAGGATAAAAGAGGTGATAGTTTTAACTTGAATGGTTTGAAGAGAATATGAAGACATATGTGTTAGGGTTCAGGCATATTGGAGCAATAAACATTAACAATTATATGCAAATTAAATAACCTAGAAATAACAATGAAGAATAACACAAATGAGATCAACAGAGAATTTTAATGTAGTTCACACAATATGGGCTACATCCACAGAAACTCAACCACCCAATGATTTTATTATCCAACGCAAAATAGATTACAATTTCGTGAATACTCTATCACAACATACATCCCAACCACTTATAACAAGCCTTTTGGAACCTTCTAGAATTAGGGTTTTACAACTTTGTTTTCGTTTGACGTGTTAATGGGAAAACCTTGACGTGTCAACGAGAAAAAACCTTGACATGTACAGTATTTGCATGATCAGTCTCCACATACCAATAATATATCAATTGACTAATCGTTTTTGATATGATGCTTTGAACTAGTGGTAAGTTGAGATTTAGAAGAAGATAGATATAGTAAGAAAGGTATATTTTATATACACATTATAATGTATTTGGTTTAGGGTATGGATTTTCTCACTTAAATATTAGCTTGTATTATTGGTACTATCTAAGGATATGTTATCCACTCTAAGATTTTGATTGAACGGGGTTAGAATATTATTCATGTCATGGTGAATATTTTCTTTTTTTTCTTTTAGGGGATTATGTACATTAAATTTACTTATAATGGTGTCCACATGAGATTTATATCTTAATGTGAATGAAAACAAGATTAATCATTTATAAATATTGTGAATTATTTATTGAGTTATGCTTTATATTATTTTATTTTATTTTAAATAGATAAATCATTTTCATATGAGGTGATTGAATCCTAATAACCATCTTCATACCTAAAAAGCATGGGTATTATAACTAGTTATAGTATGTGTTAAGGTGTGGAGAGGAAAGATGGATATATTGAATAATATTTCAGTTCTTTAATAATGTGCATCGAGATTGATCATGTTACAAACAACTTTCTTTTTCTTGAAATTATTGTTTGTGGATTATAAATCCTTTGCATGTGAGGGTGTGAAGATAATTTTTTTCATATGCATATAGAAGAAGAGAAGGGAGAAGCCTATACTTGAGCATTGTTTGGCTTCCATGAACTTCTAAAAACTCATATATTGAAACTTGAGACCATAATTATAATGCATTTTTAATTTGTAAATATATATGTTAGTTATTAAATAATATTTGTCTCAAAATAGACTAAGTTATACTTAATCACCCATTTGATCCTACCACAGTACTATTGTAGATGGGACCAAGCAACTCCAAAGTTAATAACAATCTATGGACAATACATATAATTGGTTTGTTTAGATTTTCTTTTCATAATTTCTTATAATTTATATTAGACAAACCTTCAAAATCTACCAACAATATCCCACCTAGTTTAAATTTAAAGGGGCATAAACAAATGAAAGTTACAAATGACAATAAATTCTTCTTAAAAGGGGAAAATGTTAACAATTGTTCTTGGATGTGTAAAATCAAAATGGGGCTCTTAAAGCCTCTAAAACTATGAATTTCATATTCGCAAACACCATTACCAAATTGTAAATTGTTGTCTAGTCTATCCTAAAACAAAAATAAATCATCCTAATGCAAAAAATACTAAACTATACATAATTCTTCATAGCTTCTTGAAACTAAAAATGTTCATAGACAAATTTCATGTTATTTCATAAAATGTTGTCAAGAAAGACTTGCATGTTATTTCCTAAATGCTTATTTATGCCTTTTCTCATGTCCCGTGCTTGTAAATTTAGTCTTTACATTTCCAGAGATTTCACTTGCATAAAATAACAATTAATAGAGTAAAATAAACATTATGAAGTATGATTTTTTGTAGTATCAAGGATGCCCATTAAAATCACAATGCATAGCAATAGTAATGACAAAAATAAATTTACACACAATGACATTGATGCAACACAAAGCTTTGATGCATATGGGCTGCCAATTCTTGAAAAAAGTGAACAATCTAGATCCTATGGATGATTTCAATTGGATAGTGGAGTTCAATGCCACCCCTGATGTGGTGTAACGATATGTATATATGCCTCTGATCATTGGTTTTGTGTATGGTTTTTCAACATGGTGCTCAAGTATCAAGTTCGTTACGACCTTTACATTGGCTTGGTTAGCCTTCTATGGTACTGTAGAAACTTTACAGTCTTATATATTTTGTAATCATATTATAATTAATAATATTATAGGTGTTCTTCACATAAATAAAATATATATACATGAATGGAAAAATATCATAAATTGGGGAAGCTTGTGATGAGCGAATGCGCAAAACGTTGTGTCGGTGTTGTGGTGAAAGGGAGGCAACGTCGAGGTGATGGTGTGGGTGTGAATGGAGGGCAGAAGGGAAAATTGTGAACCCAGGGCACGTTGGGAGCGAAGGATGTTGTCTTGCCTAGGGCATCAACAGGGAATTTGCCCCCCTCCTCTATGCCTATTGTTGTTCCTCCACCCTTGGCTCCTCTCTTCATCGTGAGGTGTAGGAACAGAAGTAATCCCTTTCATGAGTGCTCAGAGTATTGCAAATCACAAGTTAGTTTGGATTGCTCCCCGTCGCCGCTAGTTAAGCCCTCATCGGTTTCTTCTAACTTGGATTTCATGCATCATTGCTCCTTTGGGGACTCAGAGGTTTGTTTGACGAATACTCTTGTATATTTCCATTTATCAAATGCCTACATTGATGGACTTGCAAAGGCAATCAAGAATAGGTCCCTCCTTGTTCGCTATCTGAGCAAGAGCCCTCCAATTGATGAATTTATTGATTGGATGAGAGCTTCTTGGAGCAATATACCACTTCCAAACATCAACATCCTTGACTTTGGTTTTTTCGTACTTTTCTTCGCCTCTATGGAAGACTACACCTTTGTTAAGCAGGTGGGCCCTTGGTTTTATGGATAGTTTGGCCTATTCCTTTTGGATTGATCTCCCTTCTTTGATCTTGTGGCTGCCAAGGTTACTTCAGTCCCCATTTGGATCAAGTTGTATAACCTTCTGCAAATATTGTGAGTGCCAAAACTCATTAAAAATATGGTCGATTTGTTTGGAACCTTTGTTAGTCTAGATCCTGGTTGCCCCCTACTACAGATTCACAAGGGTATGTGCTATCATAGACATCTCCAAACCATTGCATCACTCAATTCTAATCCATTCTACTCACGACACTTGGACCCAATTCCTTAATTATGAAGGTCTTCCCTTTAGGTTTTTTCGATGTAATATGTTGGGGCACAAAATCGTCGGTTGCACCTATCCCAATTTTTCCACTGCTAGGAATTTTTGGCTTAAGCAATGGGTTAAGAAGCTGGGTAGTCCAAATGCAGATTTCGATTGGTGTAATCACGAGAAATTTTTGGCTGGTCTTGAGGACTCCTATCCTATTTTTGTGGCCCCGATGGGGACCTCCACTAGTGTGGAGCATCACTCCCCCTCACTCATTGGTGCTCCTATTGGGACTTCACCCCCTCTGCTTGTTGCTCACCCTCCTCTTCCAACCGCGGTGGATGATAACTAATTTGATTATGAGAGCTCGTATCCTTTTATGGATGATTTGGATGAGGATTACCATGATTTTTTGGATCTTGATGAACTGGGTGTTCCTATTAAAAGTTGCACCCTTTCAAATGGCTAGTGTCATCTCCAAACCAAACTTACCAACCAAAAGAAGAAAGGGGTGCAAATCAGAGGTTGAGAAGCTCTAGATTGAAGGTAGAGATGTTGACAAAGGAAAACAATGGGCAATGGATGCCCTCCTTACTAGGAGTATGCAGAAAGAGAAGGCCAAGAAGGCCCTCTAAGATATGCCTCAGGGTGGTTGAAATTATGTGTGTTGTGCCTGATGGTCGATTGGTGTCCAGTTTTATTTTGGCATTGGGCTCCCTTCTGAACTTTTGAGTGTGATGCAAGTTTTTTATCTCTTTGTCATTTTGTGCTCCCCATTCGTGGGTTTGAAGCAGGCTATTATTTGTGCTCCCCATTCTTGGGTCTAAAGCAATCTATATTTTTAATTTGTTCATTATATGGGTGTTGCCCCACATGCAGCTATTAACTTATCAAAATATATATATATATTATAGGCGTTCTTCACCTTTTGTCTAAAAAAATGACAAAAATAAATTCTAACAAAATTGGGAATGAAATACTTCATAAAATTGCATCTATTGTAGTCACACTTTTCAAGAGGCTACCAATACAATGTAGTAATGAACTTCTCATTTGTCTTAGCAATCTTGACACTTACAACTATAGGAGGAGAATGAAGTACACTTTTACCATCACAAGCCTAGAGAAAAATCACTAATAACCAAATTTGGAAACCCATTTAGGAAACCACCAACATATTTTTACTTTAGTGGGCTATTAAATCCCCAAAGTATGTACATGTGCAATCTTGTAAACAAGTGTTCAAGCCAAGTGTTTCATGTTAGACTTTTTCATCACCTAAACTTAATTGTCATTAGTTTGTTGATTTTTATTGACAGATTCATTGTGATTGTTTCTTTAGCATCAAGAATAATTATTAGATATGACTAATAATGTTTGTTGTCCCCATTCTACAATATAAATAACTCACAATAATTCACACTAAAAAAAATTCCAAAACTACTCAATACCATAAAAGAGGTCCCTATACAAATTGACAAACACCTAAAGAAAAAAATATTGCTCCTATAAACAAGTCTAGATATTTTAAATCATGAGAAAATGGAACAAATTGTAGAGCATGGTAAACTAATAACCAAAAAATAAAAGTATTCAAACACAAAAATATATTCCTTTTATAATTGATACAAGTCAAAATGGATACAATCAATTGGACGAATCACGATCATTTTATAAATGAAAACACTCTCAATGAATTACTCAATTTTATAGAACTTGTTTATCTAGTTTTATCCATACCACATACAACATATGGAAACTCCTTGTTTTCAGAAGTCTTACAATGGGTAGAGACCTTATACTTTAGATGCCTAAAAGACTAGATATAGATCAAGTCATGTACATATACTGCAAAGCATGGAGAAATACCTCCAAAACCATGAATTGGATGTTGAAGCTTATCTTCAAATTTTTCTATAATTACCTACTCACTTAATTTTTTTCCACGGTCCAAATTTAAATTATTTGAATCATATGTTAAAGGTTTTTTTCTTTTCCAATTCACATTGTAAAATTTAGAAGAAAGGGATTACTAGACCTATCAATATTTATTAGTCCTCTAACTCATTTCTATCAATTACATTTTCAATCATAATGCAATGGTAGGGACTACTCGCTACACAACACATTAAATTTTATTTTATTTTTCACTATTTGACATGTTAAATATTTTAATCATATTTATATTGTAAATAGCTTATTTCACACTTGAGCACTTTTTTATGTTTCATTTTTTACCATTTGTCCACCTAGATGGATTTTTTCATTAATCTTATCTTTTGAATGGGGTTGTATGTGGTCACATCTTTGATGTTTGACAATTTATTTTTCTTATTTCAAACCCCTAATTTTCCTACCCTCTTTGCTTACAATTTCTCTCATGCCAAACCAATCAATTATGACCTTAGTTTGAGGTTAATAAATAGAAGGTTAACTATAAATAAAATCATTAAACACACTAGATACGACATAACATATAAAATTAATAATAACTACATGTAATACGCACCTCCATTACTATCATGGCAAACACTTTTCTATTACTTAGGGCTCTCTTAGCAAAAATCCTAATGCAACCTCAATATTCTTGTTGAACTAGATTCAAGAATTTGGCTAAGGAAAATCCCCATATGTGCCTAAGTTATCATAATCTCCCTAAATTAGAATAAGGATATGCTTATAGGACTTTTAAGGATATTGTTGTAACTAAAGAGGTCATGTTCATATTTTTAGAGGACACAATTGCAATCAATTGTTTGCTAGCATGTCGAGTAGACACTTTGATAATTATACGGGATAGTGTTGCACTTGAATGGACACCACCATGCATATTCTTATCCAAAAAAATATAGGTCCAAAATATGATGATAAAAACAAAGTATAGACACAATTCCTCTTAAACTCTAGTATTTATTAATTTTTTATCAAATAATAAATCAAACATACTCATACTTCCCTCACCCTTTTTATTTTTTTAATTTACTTTAACTAAATAACTTGTGTTGCTAAGCTTAATCCAGACTAATCTAATCAAAGGTATACACAAGAAATAAATAGTCTAGATTCATAATTTATGAGCTATGAAAATTTGTATAGTGTATAGGGTTATTTAACTTGATGGTCAAAGAATAAATGAATTTCTAAAATCTAAACTCTTTCCTAGAAATGATAATTGTCACCTTACACTTTATGAAAGTATTATGCTCTATTTGTGGTCGATTCCATGTCTCAAGGTCACTCTCATGTCTACAAATTCATCCTCTACCACACATATACGATCTTTCTCAATTTGTACCTCTACTCTCTAGTTTGTTTAATTCACCTTTATCTATTCTACCTTTTAATCTACTCTGAAGACTTTAAATATTTAGAAATACCTTTAAAGGGTTACCAATATGTTTCCAGGGGACATATTCTCCTGGGTCAACCCACAAAATTTTATGTAAGTAAAGGATTGAATATAGCAAGCCTCAACAATGCAAATTCTCTAGAATGATTCACATATATCTGAATATGTTTCAATGCACCAATGTAAGTGTTCCTAGAATGATATGAAAATGGTGTTTCCTTGATTTTTGTTGAACGTAATTACATGTCTTTATATACCAAGGCACCAATAATTCATGTAAATGTGTGTTTAGGGAGTTGATTAAATTTGCATTTAAATTTTATAAATTTAGGGGTCAAATTTGTGGATGTTGATAAATCCTACACTTGCAAAATTGAATTGGGATGATGCAATACTTAACTCTATGCATGGAATAAATGTTTGATCATATATGGTGTAATAAATGTGGTTTGTACAAAAAGATGTGTAGATGTGAATCCTATATGGATAAATGCATGGGAATGTGTACATGCGAATAAGTGAAGAAAAAGAGAGTGAGTCTACATTTACACAAGGTTATGTTATCTATTAATATGTAATTGTATTAAAACATTTCCCAAAATGGGCACAAAACTAAATGGGAAATGCTAGGGGTAAGCAAATTTTACCATTACATTTTACCCCCACTTTGAGGTTTAAGTGATTATTGGAATGAAGGTGCATATTTAGACATGAAAGGATATTTTGGAAATCCATATAAAGCAATGGAACCTATTGCATATCATCATGTAAGTCTATCTTTCAACATGTGTGCTCCATAGGAATCTATAAAATATATGAGAAATGTGCCATGAGTAGCTTCTAAGACATAAGTAAAAATGAAAATAAATACAACATAAATTTCATTGTCAATAATTATGAGCAGTAGAACATACAAAGAAAGAGAAGAAAGTAGGGTTAGATAGATTCTTCATTTACATGGAGTGGAAATGTTGAACCTTATTTGGAAATCATGGGATTACAGGGCCCATGGGCTCTATCATATCATTTAATAATGATATTTCTAGTCATAGTTGTTGGAAACAAGTGCCTCAACTTATGGCTTGAAACCTCTGAGAAAGACTTGGCAGTTTTCTTTCATCTCTGACCTTTACCGCTCTACCGCTAGGAGCATCTCTTGGAGGCACGGTTGCGTGATTTACCGCCTTACCATGAGCCTCTTTCTTTCGATCTGCGGTTGGGCAATGTTACCGCCATGCTGCAGAATCACTCTCCTTCGTAGGCGGTAGCGCAGTGGACTAGGTGGTCAGCCATAATGTTTACCTCGGTACCGCAAGGGTTTCTCAGACATGGCACGGCAACGTAGTGAAAGGCGACGGTCAGGCAGACAGACGACTACCTCCTTACCATGGAGGGTTGATCTAAGCTCGGTGGTGATGCGGTGAAGGTGGCGGACGAGTGGAATGAGAGCCTACCGCAGTGGTCTCGGTGCTCGGTCATGCTGATGCGGTGTGTGTACCGCTAGACCACGAAGGCTATGTCTGAGTTGGGCAGTAACGCGGTACACCGCACTACCGTGAGGATCGATCGACTAGCGTGCAATGGCGTGATAAAAGAAGCTCTGTGCTTGGCTGGAAGGTATGACTCGACGGTCAAAGCGATGGACGAGTAGCGTTACAACACGTGGCACGATAATACTTGTTGATTTTACATCGTTGTTGTAAATCAACAATTGATTGGTTGCTTGCTTGAAGAGGTGAAAGCATTAACTGCAAGGCTCGATCGGTAGTTGATAGAATTCGATTATGGAAAACAAAAGTAAATGTTGGGCAACCCGATGCATGACTGCAGGTTGACTTGGACAGGATGTGATCGGATTGGTCTGACAGTGAGAAGGTGTATAATTAAATACACTTGATTGGTTGGTTGTTGATATATATAGTTTGAACAGACAGAAAACATGTAACAAGTTAGATAGTCTGATTCATTGTATGTTGTGAGAGCATTGTAACAGTGAGTGTGTTCGAAGTGAAGTCTGTTGTTGTGAGCTAACTATCAAAAAGTGAGGTTTGTGAACTTTGTATGTAATCTGTTTATTCTAATACAAAGTGACTTCTCTTGGTGTGGTGGGTTTTCCCACGTATATCTGGTGTTATCTATGTGTATGTTTTATTCATGTTTTTCTTGTTATACTGTGTTTGTGCATCTTAAACATAAGAAAGTTTTAAATGATGGTTTTTTGCGTTTTATTCATGTTTTTCTTGTTATACTGTGTTTGTGCATCTTAAACATAAGAAAGTTTTAAATGATGGTTTTTTGCACTTCTCCTTTGAGGTATTAGCGCTAGGAAAACGTATTTTGCACCTCTGCTTTTCTTTTTCAAGTGGTATCAGAGCTTGGCCAGTTGTGTTATCCTTGTTAGTAGGGCTGGTTTTTTGAGCTAATACTATTCCAATGGGAGTCTTGCAAAGTTCGAACCAAGCTTTGTCTGAGATGGTGAGTACTTCAGGAATAGTAGAAATTGAAAAATTCAATGGCGGCAATTTTGAGTTGTGGAAACTCAAAATGGAAGACTTGTTGGTGGATAGAGACCTCTGGATTGTTGTGTATGGAACTATGCCACAAAATATGAAACAACAAGATTGGGATCTTGTAGATAGAAAAGTTAGAAGCTTGATAAGACTTTGTCTAGTTGATTCTGTACTCCTGAATGTTCATGAGGAGAAGTATGCAGCTTCATTATGGAAGAAGCTTGGTGACATTTATCAGGGAAAGTCTTTGGTAAATAATTTATTATTGAGGAAGAAGTTGTACTCCTTGAAGATGGAAGAAGGAGCATCTATTGTAGACCATCTGAACTCATTTAATATGAATGTTGTTCAGTTGGCGTATGTGGGTGTGAATATAGAGGAGGAGGATCATTGCATGCTTTTGTTGTGTTCCTTACCTGACACTTGGGACCATCTTGTAATGGCTATTGGAAGTACGACAACTACTTTCAAGATGGAAGACGAGGTTGCTTCGTTGGTATCAGAAGAAATGTGGAGGAAGTCTTCAGAGATAGTCAAAGAAGCCCTTGTTGTTCAAGGTAGATTGAAGGAGAAAGAAAAGAAGGACAAGAAGTCTAAATCCAAATCTCAAGGGAGATCAAATTCTCCTGGTAAAAATTCCAAGGTGAAATGTTGGAACTGTGGGTAGCTTGGTCATATTCGAAAGGATTGTAAGGAGAAGAAGAAGAAGAATATCTCTTTGGACAATGACTCTTCTCAGAGTGATGCAAATGCCTTCATTGCAGCCTTGGCGACTCAAGCATCAAATGATGTCTGGCTGGTTGATTCAGGTGCATCTTTCCACATGACGTCTCACAAAGAGTGGTTCACTAAGTACGAAAAGTATGATGGTGGAAAGGTGTACCTGGCAAGTGATTCAACACTGGAGATTGTTGGTTGTGGAAGAGTCAAAATGCAATTCCCTGACAGAAGAATCAAAAGGATTGGTGATGTACTGCACATACTAGGTTTGGCTCGTAACTTACTTTCTGTCAGTAAGCTTAATGATGTTGGTGTGGTAGTTTCTTTCTTGAGTAAAGGTTGTGAGATGGCTAGATGTGCAATGGTGTTGGCTAAGGGTGTACATATTGGCATTTTGTACAAGTTGGATGCATGTCCTGTTCAATGTAACGTCTCTGTAAAGTCAGGAAAAGATGCTCGTGAAGAGAAGAAGAATGACACTCCTCTAGATGCAAATTCCTTGGAGGTGAAACTCCCAGCAGAGAAGACCATGTTGTGGCATCATAGACTTGGTCACATAAGTGAGAAAGGTTTAAAAACCCTGAGAAATAAAAATCTTGTTGAAGGGCTTGTTGATTGTAACCTTGAGTTCAATTTCTGTGAACACTGCATTTATGGAAAGCAACACCGTGTTTCATTTTATTCGAGTCCTCATAAATCTTTTGATGCACTGAATTATATTCATTCTGATGTGTTTGGTCCAGTGAATGTTCCTTCATTATCAAAGTCTAGATATTATGTTTCTTGTATCGATGATTATTCGAGAAGGGCATTTGTATACTTCTTTAAAAGTAAATCAAAAGTGTTCAGTCGTTTTAAAGAGTTTAAAAACTTGGTAGAGAATCAGACTGGAAGGAAAATCAAATGTTTGAGGACGGATAATGGCAGTGAGTTTTGTTCTGCAGATTTTCAAATGTACTACAAAGACCATGGGATTAAAAGGCATAAAACTACACCTTATGCTCCACAGCAAAATGGAGTTGCTGAAAGGTTGAACAGGACGCTAATGGAAAGAGCAATGAGTATGTTGAGCAGTGTTGGTCTGGAGTAGAAGCTTTGGGCTGAAGTTGTGGCTACAACATGTTACCTGGTAAATCGTTCACCTTGTTCTGCTATTGTTGATAAAACACCTTTGGAAGCGTGGTTTGGTAAGAAGTCCTCTCTGAGACATATTCGTGTCTTTGGTTGTGAGGCATATGTATATGTGCCAAATGAGAAAAGATCTAAGTTGGAGAACAAGGTTGTTAAATGTATCTTCATTGGCTATGGCGTTGGTGTGAAGGGATACAAGCTTTGGAATCCTGATACTAAGTAGGTTTTGTATAGCAGAAGTGTAATATTTCGTGAGTTGAAACCTTCAACAGTTGATCCACAGTTAGAGACAGATCAACAAGAAAAGAAGAATGATGTAGTTGAAATTCCTCAAACTCCAGAAAAAGAGGAACTACATGGTGTACCTGAAACTGAGGAGAGTTCTGAAGAAGAAGAACCACAACCTCAGCCAGTAAGAAGGTCTACACGTGAAAAACATCAACCTGATAAGTATGGTTTCTCTATATTGGATTCGAACTGTGCCTATGCTTTGATTACTAGCACTGATGAGCCTAAAACTATGAAAGAAGCAATTAGCATGTCTGATTCAAATTCTTGGTTGGAAGCCATGAATGAAGAAATGGAATCATTGAAAAAAAATGAAACCTGAAATTTGGTACCTTTGCCTGAACAACGAAAGGTTGTTGGTTGTAAATGGGTATTTAAGAAGAAGACTGGTCTAGATGGCAGTGCTGAAAAGTATAAAGTGAGGTTGGTTGCAAAGGGGTATTCCTAAGTAGAGGGAATTGATTATGGAGAATTTTTTCCCCTGTAGCTAAGTTAACATCTATCAGATTTATGTTGTCACTTGCAACCACATATGACTTAGAGATCGAGCAGATGGATGTGAAGACAGCATTTCTCCATGGAGAGATGAAAGAAGAAATTTACATGTCCCAGCCTGAGCACTTCGTTGAAAAAGGTAAAGAAAGTCTAGTCTGCAAGTTAAAGAAATATCTACATGGTTTGAAACAATTGCCTAGAATGTGGTACCAAAATTTTGACACCTTTGTGTTGTCAATGGGATTTGTAAGATCAAAATCTGATCATTGTGTGTATTATAAATCTGAAAATGATCGTGTGCTTATTATTACCCTGTACATGGATGATATGTTGTTCAAAGGAAATAGTAAGACTATGATTTCTGATCTTAAGTCTTAGTCATCTGCAAAGTTCGAAATAAAAGATCTGGATGCAACAAGGTATATTCTGGGTATGGAAATAACCAGGGATAGAATGAGTAGAAAGGTTTGGGTTAGCCAGAGTAAGTATGTTAACACTATTCTTGAGAGATTCGGTATGAATGATTGCAAGCAGTTAGTTGTTCCACTTTTGCAGGGAACGAAGCTATTTGTTGAAGATTGTCCAAAATATGCCACCGAGATAGAGGACATGACCAAGGTGCCTTATTCAAGTGTTGTTGGTAGTTTAATGTATGCAATGGTTTTTCCAACGCCACACATTGCCCAAGCAGTGGGAGTACTTAGTCGATTTATGGAAAATCCAGGAAGGACACATTGGGATGTTGTGAAAAGAGTGTTTAGATATTTAAAGGGAACTTCAGAATATGCTTTGTGTTACCATAGCAATTTGGTTGGGTCACAAAGGACTCTAAGCATTCGTGGATATGTGGATTTTGATTGAGCAAGGGACATTGACAACAGTAGATACATCAATGGATATACTTTCATGTTGAATGGTGGTGCAATTAGCTGGATGAGCAAGCGACAAGTTGTAGTCACTTTATCCACAACAAAGGCAGAATACATGGCAGCAACACACACCTGCAAAGAAGTTGTTTGGTTGAATCATTTGTGTTTTGATATTGGTTTTGATGCAGGACAGATTACTATTTGTTGTGACAGTCAGAGTGTCATTTGCTTGGCGAAAAAATCCTACTTTCCATGCCAGGATGAAGCACATCAATGTTCAGTATCATTTCATGAGGGATATGGTGGAGGATTGAAAGGTCTCTTTAGAGAAGGTGGATACTTTGAAGAATGTTGTTGATGCATTGACAAAGCTAGTGAGCATGGACAAGTTCAGATGGTGTGCAAGCTCAATGAGCCTTGGGGCCTATGATTGTCAGTAAATTTGAAGTCTAGAGAAAGCCAGTAAGTCTTCGTCAAGTGGGAGCTTGTTGGAAACAGGTGCCTCAACTTTGGCTTGAAACCTCTGAGAAAGACTTGGTGGTTTTCTTTCATCTCTGGCCTTTACCGCTCTACCGCTGGGAGCATCTCTTGGAGGCGCGGTTGCATAGTTTACCGCCTTATCGTGAGCCTCTTTCTTTCGATCCGTGGTTGGGCGATGTTATCGTCATACCGCGGAGTCACTCTCCTTCGTTGGTGGTAGCGTGGTGAACTAGGCGCTCAGTCGGAATGTTTACCTTGGTACCGCAAGGGTTGCTAGAAGATGGCATGGTGGCGTGGTGAAGAGCAATGGTCAGGCAGAGAGACAGCTACCTCTTTACCATAAAGGGTTGATCTAAGCTCGGCGGTGACGCGACGAAGGTGGCGGACGAGTGGATTGAGAGCCTACTGCCATACCATGATGGTCTCATTGCTCAGTCGCAGTGGTGTGGTGTGTGTATCGCCAAACCGCGAAGGCTATGTCTGAGTTGGGCGGTAGCGCGGTACACCGCACTACCACAAGGATCAATTGACTAGTGTGTAGTGGCGCGGTAAAAGAAGCTCTATGCTTGGCTGGAAGGTATGACTCGACAATCAGAACGATGGATGAGTAGCGTTATGACATGTGGCGCGATAATACTTGTTGATTTTACATCGCTGTTGTAAATCAACAACTGATTGGTTGGTTGCTTGAAGAGGTGAAAGCATTAACTACAAGGCTCGATTCGACGGTTGACAGAATTCGATTATGGCAAATAGAAGTAAATGTTGGGTAGCTCAATGCGTGATTGTAGGGCGACTTGGACAGGATGTGATCAGATTGGTCTAACAGTGAGAAGGTGTATAATTAAATACACCCGATTGGTTGGTTGTTGATATATATAGTTTGAACAGACAGAAAACGTGTAACAAGTTAGACAGTTTGATTCATTGTATGTTGCGAGAGCATTGTAACAGTGAGTGTGTTCGAATTGAAGTCTGATGTTGTGAGCTAACTATCAAAAAGTGAGGTATGTGAACTTTGTATGTAATATGTTTACTGTAATACAAAGTGACTTCTCTTGGTGTGGTGGGTTTTCTCTCGAAAGGGTTTTTCCATGTATATCTGGTGTTATCTTTGTGTATGTTTTATTCCTATTTTTCCTATTATACTATGTTTGTGCATCTTAAATGTAAGAAAGTTTTAAATGATGGTTTTTTGCACTTCTCCTCTGAGGTATTAGTGTTAGGAAAGCGTATTTCGCACCTCTGCTTTTCCTTTTCAATAGTGATGGTTTTTTACATACCAATTGTAATTACCTAAGTATATGAAATTTAAATGTAAGCTAAGTATGCAACCATTCAAATCATTTAAAATAATGATTTTTTAATAATTGCATCATGCAACAAGCATGTAAATATCTCAAATGGTAAGATGGTACATACATGGGCTTAAAGATATTTCAATCATCATGAGTAAGTAAAAGAGGTGATTTCACCCTTAATGGCTAAGAATGGTCATGTAAGCATATAGGACACAAGGAAAGGCATGTGACCCCAATTTGGAATCACAAGCACATAAAAGGGGGGCAACAAGCTTGTAGTGAAAAGGAAAGTCTCAATGCATAGCATAACATGTAATTGATAAGGCAAAGAATTCTTGTGGTGCCCCTACTATAACTCTTAGAACCTAGGTAAGTCATGCAAGAACACAGTGTGATAAAGGGGTCATGATGCATGATGCTCCCCAATGTCGTAAGTTGGCTCTTGGAACATATAATGAAATAACTTGCACAATAAAATAATATGATAGGAAATATGTTGCAAATACTTGATAATAGTTGAGAATAACCAGCCACTTCATGGGGGAAAACCTCTAAATATCTCCAATGAGAACGCAATTCACAATATAATGAACAAATAAGACTCACTACCTCCTATGTATACCCTACTTATGCCTAGGATATCACCCAGGCCTACTTAGATAACCAATATATAAGCCTTGGGTTGACCTAACTAACTAAATACCAATATAATAAGCATAATATGACTTAATTAAGAGTTAATATAACCACAAGTTGACTATTCATAACCCTATGTACTCTAATATTAAGGGCATAACATGCCCCCCTCTTTAGAGAAGCATTATCCTTAATGCTAATTAAGTGTGGGTGCTTCTAAATGAACTCCTCATCCTCTCATGTAGCATCTTTAATTGGTAAATTCTTCCATTGGATGAGATAACGAGTGAGTGTTGTAGTCCTTAGCTTCATTGTGTGTTTCTAATGAATAAACTCTAGTTCCATTTTGATTCTTCCTTCTTCATCAAGCTCAAGTAATAATGTTTGAGTAGGGATATTATGCCCAATTACGTTCTTCAAACAGGAAACATGAAAAAATGGATGTATCTTTGTTGTTAGTGGCAATTCAAGCTTGTAGGAAACACTACCTATCTTTTTGAATGATTTGGTATGGGCCATAATATTTTGGAGACAACTTGATCTTTATCTGTTGCTTTAGTGACATTTGTAAGGTTGCAATCTCAAGAAAACCTAATCCCCAAATTTTTCTGTTGACTTCTTTTGGGATTAACAAAAGATAAGGGGATGCCAAGAAATCCAATAGAAGTTACCCAATTTGAAAATGAATAATGTGAGTTATTCTCTATTGGATGTTCTCATAAGTATTGAAGAAGAAAATATTTGACTTGTCCTCATTGATATATTGATCAAAATTTGATAAATAGGCATGTGTAGATTTTCCAATACTTATAGCTTCTTAAGTCCTAGCAACGCTCAACAAATTCATTTCATAAAAAAATTGAAGATGAGATTGCAAGCCAAGATCTTGTGTAATAGTCCAACCATGGATGTAGTGATTGGTTTTTTGGTTCATTAGCAATTTTCCTAGATCTTCACCCATGAGGACAAAAAGGTAAGGGGATAAAGAGTCACCTTATGTAAACCCCTTGGAAGCAAAGAAGAGGGAGAATGAGATGCCATTAATTAAGACTGAAAAGGAGAGAGACCCACATAGTTGCCATGTCCCCTTTTTCGATAAGATTTTGAGATATTCCTTAAGCATGTTTTCCATTTTCCATGGGCTTGGGGAAATAAAATAGGGAAATCACTTCATAATACTTAGGTGTATCCTACTTTATGAGCACTTGATTATAGGGCCCTTTGGCATTATGTAATCAAGCTTTATTCTCTACATGATGTCAACCAAGGTTTGTGAGCATGGTTCTTTTGGAAGGAAAGTGGGAGCTCAAGTGCCTATTTAAGTTAATTCAAAGATGAGCGATGATATGCTTGTTTATGAATAGATTCCAAATAGATTGAGCATCATGTTCGTTCATCACTAGAGATTGGAGGACAAAAACCCCTTACCTCCTTGACTAGTTAGTGGACATAAATCCCTTGTCCAACATTATGCAATTCCACATAAGGATTGTGTTTGAGTTTCAATGACCTACTATTTTAATAGCTTCTACAATGCATGTTTGTTTGGGTGAGAAGTGGCTCCCTTAAAACCTAGGTTTTGTAAGTTTTTGGTTGCTCCTTTAGCACTCATTACTACTCATTTATTTCATTTTAAGATAATAAATGCTACACTTGTTTCAAAAGATTTGTTAAAGATCAAATTGATTCTAAGGTGAAATCACATTGAGTTAATGAGTAACTGAGCATTGTGGTTGTTATGTTAATTGTTTGCATTCAAAGGAAATTCTTGTCCATTTTTTTATGTTCTTTTAAAAATAATATTCATTGTATTAGATCTAGTCTTCTAATAAATCCAAACATTTATGTTGACTGAAACTGAATTGAGTAAAAATTATATAATATTCCTAATAGGGATATTGTAGTGGTATGAGAGTGTTCATCCTTCCAACCTATAGAGCAAGGGTTGATGCAATTTGGGTGAACATGATGGAAAACAAAAGGAGGTGTTGACGAATGTTTCTACATCGCTCCAATGGGAATGCACTTGATTTGGATGATAGGGCCTCCACATGTCCATGTTGCCTCAGGGGTATTTTAGAGAACGAAACCCCTCCCTTAATGCCCATGGTACTTATCCTCGCCACTATCCCAGTCTTTTAGTGAAGTGGAACATCACAATGGTATTAAAGTTGAGGTCTGAAGGTTGAGCCTTGTAGAGCATGGGTGGAAACCCTGACAAATGTTTTTTTGTTGTATCGATGGCCACACCGAATTGATATGGTGAGGTCTCCACATCTCCATCTTGTCTCAAGGGTCCTTTGGAGGATGAAACTTCTCTCTTAACACCCATGGTGCTTTTCCTCACCACTAGGGCGATATTTTGGGGTAGTGGCACATCACAATAGCTCATCACCAATTTAATCCATGTTGAAAAAAAACTAAAGGCAATAAGAGTGTTCTTGAAGAATCGACATATGATCTTATCATAAGTTTTGGACAAATTCAAATTGATAAACAATGGTTTATCTCTAGAGTGGAACATAGAATGGATGGTCTTAATGGCTATAACAATATCATCATGGATCTAGTAAACCTTCACAAACCTACCATACTTAGTGCAAATAAGGTGTTTTACTAACTAGTTCACCTAGTAGGTCTAATTCAGATGTTAAGTTTACTTAGGTCCTAGGAATCTTTCTAGAAGTCTTAATTGTCATAATATCTTATCTCATGTCATTTACATCTTGTGTCTTAGGTCATTTAATATTAGTTGTCTCATGTCATAGGATTAATACACTTGTCATGATCTTGTCTAAACCTATCTCTAACCTTGCCTATATAAGCAAGGTCTCTTGTATATTTGTATGATAGGGATTTGTATTATTATTGATCCATTATTAATCATTGTACAGATTGCATCCATAATCAAGCAAAGCTATTCTCTTGCCATGATCTCCTGTGGAAAGATATTTTTGCCTTGCAGGTGATCTTGGGTCGTGGGAGGTTGCTATCAACTCCTTGGAATTCACTATCAACTCCTATATGGTATCAAAGCTCCAAATTTGCAAACTCCTCAGATATGAGAGTGTTTTGAGCATGAGATTTTTTTGGGTGCATTCTAGTGCAAAATGGACCTCATCATTGAGTCCAAAAAGCCAAATAACTTTATTTTCATATAAAACACTTGATATTTGGGCGATTGAAATTTTTTGGCCATTTTTGTAGAGTTGGCAAATTTGGCAAGTCAAAAAATATGTATAATCCATACAATTGTAAAGATCTATACAAATCCATACGACTTGTACCATTGTTGACATCATCGGGTCACAAGCGGAACCAACTAGTAGACATATTCATTCGAATATTCACAACATATTAAGTGGATGTTTGTAGGGTACAATCTTTGTGTCATTTGCATACAATTTTTGTACCAATGATCATGTTGAAAGTACAATTGATCAATTTTATTAATAAAAAATGTTTTGGGTTATTAGCATCATTTTAGCATTGATTGCTTAATACCTAGTTGAGCACACAATTTTATGGCCATCACTTGAGGGCTTAACCTTTGGCGATGCGAGAACCCGTTGCCAAGCAATGGTGCCACCACCACCAACTCGATGGTGCCATCAACAACACCATTTTCTTAACTTTGCAGTTAGCAGCAAGTCATATGGACCAACCAACAGCCAGCCCCAAGGGACCTATTTTTGCGCCTGATGCCCTAATAGGGCAATTTTTTTCAAATAGCCATTTCTTTTTATCCAAGAGTCAAATTTTCACAAATGAGGTTTTGTTAAAAACTTGGTTTTGTGTACTTTTCAGCGGTGTAAGTCACATTATCAAATGTTACTACTGATACAGTTTATTGTTGTTTGAAATCAAATCTCCCATTTGGACCTCTGATCTCATAAAGTTTTGTTTGTTTATCCATTTTTCTAGATTCAAACTTAAGTGCATTTAATTCATTTTTTACCAATACCACATTGTGATTGATTACTTAGACAACCTAACACCTGGAGAGGTTTTGTCTTTTTAAGGAGGCTTCATTTTCAGTATTGATCATATTTGGGAGTTTCTAATTGATGTTTTTGAAAAGATAATCAGCATTTACAAGGTTTTGTACCCTTCACACAGAACCCAAGGGGCCAAAAAGAAGCCAGTTCAAACAAAATGAGAACTAGGAGAAAAACAAACAGAGACAATTGACCAACAGTTGTAGGACAACAAACAAGGGTTAAAAAGCCTTAGAACCAGAGGGGACCAAGCTGACTCCCTGAACCCGAGGCCGCAGAGAATCAACGGATTTGGCGAGTCCCTTCTTCTTTCTCAGCATAACTGACCAAGAAGGCTCGGAAACATCCACCGAGCAGGACAAGGGGAGAGGATCTCCAACAGCCACCTCGGGCAAGGAACCACCATGCAGCGAGGGCACCGATAGCGAAGAAGAGGAGATCGGAGAGATCAAAGTACCAGCAAAGTCATTTAACGAGGGACAAGCAGGAACGGACTGCACAGCGACAGCAGACCAGGGCAACAAAGGATCAACAGTAGGGGTAGCCAGAAGAGGAGCCTAGAGAGGCTCAGACGCCAGAGGAGGGACAAAAGGATCGCCCTCCTCAGAGGAATCGTCAGAAGAGTCTAAAGAGGGAGAACCAACCGTGAGGTGATCTGATAGAGTATTCTTCCACCAAGTAGCAGCTCCCTTGTGGCGTGCAAGAGGGCAACCAGAAGCCAAATGACCAATTGAAAAAAACCTCCTGCAACGAAAGGGGAGGCCCTCATATTCCAACAACTGCGACCACGGTCTGTCTATCACCATCAAAACCACATCACCATGGAGGTGTTTGGAGATATCCAAATCAACCAAGATACGGGCCACCGTAGTATGCCCCAGATCCCGAGACGTTGATTCCACCTTGAGGAAATGTCCAATGGAGTTGCCAATAGCTTCAAAACAAGACTGCTCCTAAAACTGAAGAGGGAGAATCGGCAGACAGACCCAAACAAGTTTGATATTTAGCTGCTCAGTAAGAGGGTTGAAGGAGCGCGACTAAGGCCTAATGGACAATGAATGGATACCCCACATCCACCCCCTATCCAACACACAGTCCCTCTCCGCTTGAGAGGAAAAGGTGACAAAGAAAAACCCCCTAGCACTGGGGTAAAGCTCAATCTATCCAAAGACAATGGGCTTCCAAGAAACGGAAACCCACTCATGGAGATCTGGAAAGGAGGGCCACAAGCCATTAAACTTGCACACCACACCCTGCCCTGCCTCAAATAATAATCTTCATTTTCACAGACAACCACAGGGGAAGCCCGAGCACAGGGCAAAGGAATTTCTAATTGATGTTGAAGCTTGTTTTCTTTGTAATTTTAGAGATTTATCATAGTTCATTATAGGTTTTTCATTTCATCCTTTTCTGATCTCGAAAAAGGGAAACTATAAACAATGGAGAGATGACCTCTTGAAACATCTCCATTGGCTTCATCTTTTGCCACATTTATATGCTCTTGTTCCCCCTCTAGGTACTATTGGTAAGAAATTTGCTTGGAATTATAAAAAGGATCATGTCTTAGGAGTGATTACTATGCATGTTAATGATAACACCTTGAATACTATTATTCACTTTGAGTGTTCTCATGTTCTTTGGACTAAAGTTTGGGAGATATATGGAGATTGTGACACAATGATCAAATTTTAGATTGTCTTCTACCTCTTGATGATTTAGATAACATACCATATGACTATGATATTGAGTTTGCTTCTTTGGAGAGATTTGGATCTTTAGATGATGAGGATGATGGGGCTTCTTCAGATTCTCCTTTAGAGATCATTGTTGATCCTTCACTTTTATTGAGTCCTTGTGCAAAATCATTGATTGAGACTTCCATCATTCTTATTCAATAGGACTATCATAGTCTTTCAAATTTAACATTGCGGGATGACCATCTAATAGGTATATCGGATTTATTTTGTGAATCTCATATTGTAGATTTAAAGGACACATTTGAGGGGATATATCTCCTCTTTGATGACAATCATTACACTATTGTTGTCAAGCCATATTTTTGTCTTTGGAGATTGTTCATCATCAAATACCACTTGATCATGGTTTGTCACCTTCTATATTGATTGGGCATGTACCTAATTTCATTGTGGCATCATCTTCCATGGACATGGCAACACATGAGCAAATTTCAAAGGAAACTTCATACTTATTCCTATCAATTCCCATCTTGAATGAGAAGCATTCCTACATCTATACATGGTTTTGTTTCTTCTCAAGGAGAGGAATGTTGATTGTAGGCATTGCATCATGTTTTGTCTTCAAGCATCTACCATTTTTGCAGGAGAAATGGACTTCAAAATCCTCTTTACATGATTTACAATGAATTTAGTAATGATCTTATAAATGGATTTTCATAGAACAATAGGGTGGAACAAATCAAAACATGCAACACCTTCCTTTTTAGGAATCAAGGCAAAAAAAAGTGGTATTAAGTGATTTTAGCATCTATTGATTAGTTTGGGATTCTTTGAACACCTCCAAAAGATCAAGATTCAAGATATCCCAAAATCCATGAAAGAATTAAATGAGAAAACCATCAAGCAAATATTTCCCCCTTTTTCATCTAAAACGCATGTTCAAGCTCATCAAGAGAGATAGGACTCATAAGTGAGTTATACATATTTGCAAATATAAGAAAAATATAATACAATATAATCAACCCTTCCTCCATCGTAAGAGTCCCACTTTCAAGGAAGAGAGAAGAAAAATGGACCAATCCCTTGCTTATATCATAGGAGGATAATTGATTTTCTTGTGCTATGATGAGAGTATAAATAGCACCCACTTCTCCTATCTTTGATGAATTTATGGAAGAGGGAAGTATTTCTATCTCCCTCTTGTAGCCAATCAAATCTCAATTTTTATTTCTAGAATATCTCCTCTTGTAAGAGCCATTCATTAAGCTCTTTCGAAAGAGAGAATATTCCCTAAGAAGGAAATCTCTAATCATACCATCTTTTTCTCAAAAATGATAATAAAACTAAACATGTTTCATAGTTTGGGCTTGACTTTCAAACTTGGAGTCTTTAAAGAAAATCCATAATAGTATCAAAAGGGGGCTTGCCCTCAATCCACCAAGCAACCATATGTTCATGAATTGTATAATTTATGAACCATATCAATTGAAGCCTAAAGGAGAGATTTTTCAAGTGGGAGAAGAGGGAGGAAAAAAAAATGGTAGGCTAGTGATATAATACTTTCCAATGTACAATTTAAGAGGAAGAGACCATAGCTTCACCAAACCAACAATCAGAGACCAAAAGTATGTCTAGAAACTGACAAAGATGGACTCCAACCCACATCATTTATTATTCCAAATAAAAACACTAGATCTAGGTTTAACATCAACAAGACTAAGAAATGACATATCTTCTCTTAAAATAAAGGAAGAAGGATTTGATCAAATAGAACCACCTAAATTTTCATCCAAGATAAGAATAGTGTTGAAGTAACCTACCATGATCAAAGGAGTGGAAGGGAACAAAGACTAAGACATATCTAATATGAGTCTAGAGAAGGTTTTTACCTTGAAGATTTGGAGGCGCATAGACACTGGATAGGCAAATAGAACTAAATCAAAGGAGTCAACCTAGGAAATAGACTATCTACAAGCTATCCAAAGGGGAAGAGCAAGCCAATGACGATCTAGAAACAAGCCAAACCACCTATGTAGAATTTAATTTCTTGACAAAAAATGATATCCAAATTATGCTCACAAATAAGATCCAAAACATTTTTTTAATAAGGATTATTGCCCAAACCCCTAGTATTACATGAAATAACAATCATTTATGGGAAGTAGAGAGGTTGGCATCTTGTGCAAATGATATTGGATTCCACCAAGGATTCCCCAATCATCTTCACCTTGTCATCTTTCTCCCAACTTTGGAATTCTTATCTAAGGTACTATTTTTTATATTATTTTGTTGAAGGCCTACAAGAGGAGGAACTTTCTTATTAGGATCATCCTTTGAACTATGGGGCATAAAACCTTTAGGCATAACAAAATCAAAGAAATATTCAACGAGATCATCTATAATAAAAGGAGAGGTAATATTCAAAGGAGTGTCCACATTATCAGCTTTCTAATGCATGCCAATTTCCTCAATGTAGCTAAGAGAGCCAATATAACTCACATTTAGGGTTACCTACAATTTAGAAGAATCATGAGTTTTCACTAGGCAAGAGGAAACGATTGGATCAACTATTTTGTATTCTTGGGCCTTGTGGACAACTCATCCATCATATACCTCATTTATTCAATTTTTTAGGACCTCAAATCTATTACTAAAATTTCCTCTTGATAAGTTTCCTTTCTAGCAATTCAATTTCCTTCGTGTATTTTGTGTTTTCACAAACATGAAGTCATCTATGTCTAATCCATTTGCATGGACTGAGGCCTTTCCTTTTACTTTATCTTTTGTTATAGAATTGTCTTACAATGGATATGGGGAATTGTAACCCTTTACGAGTAATTTCTTTGTAATTGCCCAAAGGTAAGGACTTCATGGTCCATTTGTTGGATCCATTGTATGTTTCCTAATATAATCTCTAGAGAATCAAGTAGAGGCTTGTTAAGATCAAAATCAACACAAATATGGGAATAAATAGGTACCTTCCTTCCCCACATGAAATGGGATGAACCATGGGTTTCCAGAGAACTACAACAATGGATTGAAGGATATTAAATCTCTAGAACTCCATGGATAATTGAACAAGACAAATCCAAGTAGGAATTCATGAGGGTAGCTCTTATATATGATCAAATCCCACATACCAAGGTTTAATAAATAGACCCACTTGGTTGTACAAATAAATGCCTCCCTCAAAAGCCATATTTGATTAGCCATTCTAGTAAAAACCAAAAAAAAACATTCCAAATTGGAACAACCTTCATGTCCCCTTCGAGTTGCTAGATTTGATGGGTCTGACTCTCCAAGAAGGGCAACCAAATCATGATGTGCATAAAATTGTGAATCAAAGCATGCTCTAACAAATATAACACATCATCAACAATCAAAGCTAAATTGATGACAAGATTGGGTCAATACTGACTCTCTACATATAGCCACTAGATCGTAGGCATTCTTCAATCTTTTGGTCAAATTTGAAGTCTTTGTGATCGACAGCAACAAGCTAGCAACATTTTTATGATTAGAGGTCATGGGGTCATTAGCTCAAACAATGTCTTTGAAAGAAAAGGGAAGGGGGTTGTTTGGTCCCCATAAAAACACAGCCATGGGTGCCAAAAGCATAGAAGCAATTGTACATAACAATAAAAGCCAAGTCAAGAATAACCATCATTGACCACCATTGACACCCACTATGACTCCAAAAAAATATTAAAAAACATGTGCCCCAAAGTGGGGGTTGCACAACAACAATGCACTTATTTGTTCTTGTACTATACCAAGTTTGCAATTTCAACAATTTTATCAAATTTTGGAACTATAAACACATTCAATTAATAAATAAGCTTGTGAATGCATTCATTTAGAAAGTGTCTTCTTGTACATGCCTTAGGCGTAATTCATTTTGAACTTTTGAGTGTCCATGATAAAATGTTAAGTGTGTCAAATCTTTAATTAGTTGATTGTAAACACGGCCAATTATAAAGTGGCATTCCTTTGATTGTCTTTGGCATATTTTTGAAGTTCATTCATAGGGATCTTGTAATCAAAAGAGCTGACATTAAGTTCTAAATTGTAGGAATTACTTACACTACTCACTTGGATTTTACAAAATTACAATGTTGCATCACTTTAGGACTTTTTTATTATCTTTGTTTGTAAGTTCAACATTTTGAAAAAATAATTTCATGTGCATCGCCAATTTGTATTTGAAATGACATTCTCATTTCTGAATATTCAACTAAATGGATTTGACCATGCCTCATAATGAGTGCATATGAAAACTTTCTTCAAAAGTTGAGGTCTTCTCCCCTCTCATTTGGGAGAAGTTCCACAACCAACTCACATAAATAATTCGAATGGCTAGAAATTGAGGACTTATTTTGGAAACCTATGGTTCTCACTTTCCAAAAGTTTGAAACATCATATTGAGTGTCCTACTTGGGAAAATCCTTTTGGAATTATTGTTGACATCTTGCCTACAATTTCCCTAGATGTCAAGTTTTATCTAATGAAATTTATGATTCTAGAGATAACAACATAGAGAAAAGGGACTCGCATGTAACAACATCAACATTGCCAGCTTGTGATTCATCTTTTGAAAATGTTCACATAACACTTAAGCTTACTTTTAGATGTGATGTATGATAGATAGAAACTAACCAACAATGAACTAGCATAAATGAGTGCATCTTTTAACATCCTCAACACTAAAAGGGTATACTTTTTGTATGTAACAGGATTATCCACAAGAACAAAGGAATCATCATATCCAACACAACTTTAGCGTCCACTTTGTACAAACTCCATAGTGAATAACCTTTGCTAATAACTTCTAACCATCATTTGCATCACTCATCTTGCTTACAAATGCTAACTAAGAACATATAAAACTCCAAGGAGTGACTTCACCCTCCCATTCTTCAACATCACTTTGACCTTATTATAACCAAAAATCTTGTGTTAAATTATCAACTAAGAAGACATCACCTCCATTATAACTTTCATATTTTGAAAGCCACTTCTTATGAGTCAGACAAAAGAAGCTTTTGGATATCATACAACATCCAATCCATGAATACCAAAGCATACCATGAATACATATCCATCTTTTCCTTCGTCAATGGAGGCCTTTGAATCCAAATAAAAGACATCATCTAAAGCCTTACCTTCATTAGTCTTCTTAAACTTGCACTCCCTTTTGAAATGTGCAACAATTCCAACACTTCACCTTAGACTCTCTCAAGAGATTTAAATTTCAATCTTCTTCTTGCTTGTACATCTCACAAATAGAATATCTTTTGTAGAATCATCCAAGGACTTCTACCTCATGTAGAATGTGACTTCTTCCTTCATAAAATTTTATTTACCAAGGACTTGGTTTGATACAACACCCCCATTTTCTTTAATAGCTTATGAGCAAAATGTCTTCACATAAAATAATCAATAACATTGAACCAAAAAGACAAGTTTGGTTATTATTATTCTCTTTCTATCAAGTTTAATTCCCAATCATCAACTACCGCGCTAAGGATTTCCTTTCTAACACACCTATCAGCCATCTCTCTCAACCAATAGATCCTTGTAATGTCCCCTTCTCAACAGTGATCTAACAGTTGGTCGTTAGTCTATCCTGGTGACCCGTAGACTACTCGGAAGCAAAATTAGGGTTCCCTATCTTCTAGGAGGATGTTTCAGCTTTCGTTGGAGTGTGCTTCTGGAATCTTAGTGTTTGGTTGGCAACTCTTTTCTGGGTTTTCAGAGAGCTTCACGATGGTATATCTGGAATGATGATCCGAGTTACTTCCAGAATTTACTATTTTTAGTAAATTCTATTTCTAACAGTGGTCTTGACTTGCCTCATTAGTGGTTCAGCTGGCAGTATCTAATTTGGCGCATGGATGCAGTTCTGGAGAGATAAGTTGTTTTAATTAAAATAATGTTTTATTTTAATTATTTCCCCCCTTGGTCTAGCTTCACAACTTAAGTCATTTTTAAAAGGGGACTTCTATGGGTTGGCGCCTCATCCAAAAGATTTAAGTGAATTTGTACCTTTGTTTAATAATGCTAACTTAGAGAAAAGGTACGCCACTTGAGGAAGAATGTAAAAAGTTAAAATGGCGTGGAATTTACCTTGGGAAAAGGGACGCCATTTCTTGAGTCAAGGGTCAACAAGGAATTAGGGCTACTCTTGAGTGGAGTGCACCTTCTGGAAGCTTCTAGAGGTGCTTAGCAAATTTATAAAAGGAGATTTGGGGTCTTCATTTCATCATCTTGAATTTTATGCAAAGTTATGCTGTCGGAATGGTATTAGACTTGCTTCGGGGAATGCATACCCCCTAGCTAGGCTTAACTTCTTGCTTGAAAGATAGCAACTAGTTGAGAGGTTGATTTCAGTTGAGTTATTTTGCATTCTGAGTTAAAGTTTTGTATTTTCAGTCCATTCCACAATTGTTGTTTTAGCTGTGGCTAAACTGGTTTTTCAATCATAAGTAGTTGAGTGATTTTTATTTGTTTATGGGTGTTTGAGGTTTATGCTTGGTTGGTTGAGGCGACCCCTTCCACCAAATTGCAGATTTTATTGTTGAGTCTCTATTTTATTATGGCAAAATCGCCCTTTCTTGAGGGTCGTACCATTTTGGAGAGCATTGGGATGCGTGCAAATTAAATGTGTTGTGTTTTGGTTAGTCTATGGGTTCTATCTTAGGCGCCTTTTACATTAAACATGTTTGCACTTGGTTTCATGGGATTCGGGTGAAAATTGAGTGAGTTATTAGTAGATGAATGAATTTCTATGTTGTTGATTTTGCAATTTCAGTGCAGGTTCGACATAACCAGATTTGCATAATGGGGTTTAAGAGTTGGGTTTGTTGTTTGTGAGGTCCAGATAGGTATAGGAAAGTCTTCCTATTTTATTGTAGCAATTTGTACTTATCCGGATGGCATGAAGTTCTATCAAATTGTAAGTTGAGCAGTAGTACTGCCAGTATTCTTAGCTTTGGCTATTTCCCACAATTGTGGAAGGGACTGGTACTCCTTCAGTCTATAGTTTAAATTAATTATTGTTTTCCCGTTGAACAAGTGGAAGAGGCCGGCTTGCCGCCTATTTACCCTTATTGTAATGCATTTCATCATTTGCTGATCGGCTAAGCCGTCAAAATGCTCCCGCTGAATAAATGGTCGAGTTGCACTTTATTTCAGTATTGTACTCTCAATTCCAATCCTCCCGCTGAACAAGTGGTTGAGTGATTGCTTTCTTTCAGATACTTTTAGCAAGTTCTTGTTTGCTAGCGATCCCCTTTCGTGTATGCTCTCAACCTTACCCGCACTGAGATCTGGGTTGATCAGAGGAGAGGGTTACATTCAACTGGTTTATGTTTACGCTAATGTTAATGGGTGAATTTAGCTGTATAACAAAATGAAAAAATTGGCTGGCATATTTCAGTGGTATTAGAGCTATGATTTTGCCAGCCTATGTTCTAGTGAGTTTAAATTCCGATGAGTGACAAAGCCCACAGATACTACACCAGAAGTCAGGCGGGGAATCCGCCCTATCAGTTTCCACATACACCAGAGGCAGATACTTTTTCTGAGGCACTCAAACAAACAATTGACAGAGGTAAAGCAGTTGCAGAGATGGCAGAGAGTAACAAACAGCCCACGGATGATAGAGATGACATAATGGAGAAGAAGTTTAACGGGATGATTGACATGCTGGGACGCTTACTTGCCAAAATGGATCAACAAGCTACAAACAATTCCCTCCTTAATCAAAATAACTCCAACGGTGAACACAGTGGATTCAATGGGAACAATGGCAGTGGGAGAGACAGAACCATTGGACAGCATGATGCCACGTCTAGAGGATCAGCCTCTAGGCCCCTTTTCCCACATTTACTCAAGGAGAAGAAACCCAAGTTGAAGCTGCAACGAATTATGCCGATGACGCCAGACAAGCTTACTTGGAGTATGACTCTTTTCCTCCTAGCCTTAAGGAGCTGTGGTTTTTTGACCAATTCATTAATCAGAGGAACTGAAGAAATGGTGGAAGAAATGAATTCAGAGGTCCTATGGGTCCTAGAACGGATTACCAACAAGCTCTCAGGAAGGTGTCCTTGGCCCACTTCGATGGAAGTGATGCATGCACGGCTAGAGCATGGGTGCAAAAACTAGATAATTACTTATCCTTGAGACCTATGACGAAAGAAGACGCAATCAAATTTTCCACCCTACACTTGGAAGGTGTTGCCCATGAGTGGTGGTATCATGGTTTGGTCACCCTTGGCCACAACCTAATCAGAACATATGGAGAGTTCACTAACAAGCTGATTGACAGATTTGACACTAAGGATCCTAAGGTGAAATTCAGGGAGCTTGCTCAGCTAAAACAACATGGTTCCTTGGAATCATACATTGGGGATTTCTAAAGGCTTTCCATGATGGTGCCCAACATCACCAAAAGAAGATTAGTGGTGTTGTTTTCAAAAGGTCTAATGGAGCCATTGAGAGGATGGGTAAAGGCTTTTGACCCACCCAGTCTTGAAGAGTCTATCAAAAAGGCTAGAAACATGGAGTTGTCCGCACCTAAGCCCAAATTTCCATCCAAGCCTTTTCCCCATAGACAAGACAAAAGGCATCCTCCAAATCAACACAAGAAATTTCCTCCTCGATTGGATGATGATGCTAGAGAGAAGCTAAGGAAAGAAGGGAAGTGTTACACATGCAAAGAACCTTGGACAAGGGGACACAGATGCTATGGAAGAGGCCATTTTAACCATATGGAGGCCTATTCTGATTACGGATCAGAATCTGATCACTTAGAGCAGCATTAAGAGATGGCTGAAAGTGATGAAGAACGTGAGCTTGAGGAGATTGAAGAAGAGCAACGGGGTGAGGGCACCTTTGCCCAACTCTCAAGTTTCCAAAAGAACGAGTCCTTCAAGCTTCGTGGCTCGATTAGGAAGCACCGTGTGATTGCCTTAATTGATACTGGAGCAACACACAACTTCATTGATGAAGGATTGGTTGCAAAGAAGAACCTCAAGACGGAAGAATTTGAAGGCTTTAAAGTGATGGTTGCTAATGGGTTCCACATCACTTGCACTCACAAAGTTACCAACATGTCTTTATAGTTAGGTAACCATGAAGTCAAAGACGACTTCTATGTTGTTAACATTGGAGATACTGATGTCGTTCTCGGCATCCAATGGCTGCGATCTCTTGGAGAGATCTCCCTAAATCTACAACCCATGGAACTTAAATTTCAGTCTGATGGGAAGAAAGTAGTGCTAAGAGGAATGTCAAATGGAGGTCCTCAGATTGTCTCTTTCAAAAGGATGGAAAGGTTGATCCGCCATGATGCAGTTGAGTGGGCTGCGGAGTGCATGGTTCTTTCAACTAGCCCGGTTGAAACAAAGATAGAATATCTGCCAGATATTCAATCTGTACTCACAAAAAGAAGTAAAGTGTTTGTTGATTTGCCACCTGGGCCACCTCCAGATAGAGGGTTTGAACACGTCATTGAGCAAAAAGAAGGGGCAAAACCAGTCATCACAACACCATACAGATATCCTAAGAAACAAAAGGATGAAATTGAGAAAAACATAAAGGAGCTTTTAGAGATGGGTTTCATTCACCCAAGTAAAAGTCCTTTCGCTTCAGCAGTTGTACCTGTGAAGAAGAAAGATGGCACCATCCACATGTGTGTGGATTATCGTGCCTTGAACCAAAGCACCATCAAGAATCGGTATCCCATCCCCCGAATCGATGAACTCATTGATGAGCTGCATGGTGCTAAGTTTTTCTCAAACATTGACTTATGGTTAGGATACTATCAGATTCGAATGAGGGGATCAGATGTTGAGAAGACAGCATTCAGGTGCCACTATGGTCACTTTGAATTCTTAGTTATGCCATTTGGGCTGACTAATGCTTCGGCCACCTTCCAATCTTGCATGAACAGAACTTTCCAAAGGCAGTTGAGGAAGTTCATGTTGATATTTTTTGATGACATCCTCATTTACAGCAAGACTTGGGAGGAACACCTCCAACACTTGGAGGAAGTGCTTAGCGTTCTTGAGACAGAAAGTTTCTTTGCAAAGGAGTCTAAGTGTGAATTTGGCGTGGGAGAGTTACTCTACCTTGGCCACATCATTAGTGCAGAGGGAGTCAGAGTTGACCCAGAGAAGATCAAGGCTATCGTGGATTGGCCAACCCCGGAAACTCTAACCCATTTGAGAGGGTTCTTGGGTCTATGTGGATTTTACAGAAGGTTTGTGAAAGGGTACTCACAAAGTGTTGCTCCTCTTACTGATCTAACCAAGAAGGGGGCATTATTATGGTCAGAAAAGGCACAAGTTGTCTTTGATAAATTCAAGAGGATCATGAGTTCTTGTCCGATCTTGGCCATACCGGATTTTTCTAAACCCTTTGAGCTACAATGTGATGTTTCGGGAGAAGGAGTTGGTGCTGTTTTGATGCAAGAAAAGCACCCCATTGTGTTCAAAAGCATAAAATTAAGAGGCATTGAGAGAACCTACTCAATTTATGACAAGGAAATGCTTGCAATCATGCATGCATTAGCCAAGTTCAGAGAATACTTGGTGGGGAGTAAGTTTGTTGTCAAGACTGATCACAACAGTCTCAAACACTTCATGCATCAAAAGGACTTGAACGAAAGACAGCAAAAGTGGGTGAGTAAGCTACAGGCCTATGATTTCGACATTGAGTATGTCAAAGGGAAGAATAATGTGGTGGCAGATGCCTTGTCTCGAAGGCCACATTTGAGCTCATTATGCGAGCTTACAGCTGATTGGAGAGAGTTGTTTCTTGCTGATTAGTCAAAAAATTAGTTTGCAACCAGCATTATCGAAAGCACTTGTCAGGATGAAAAGTACAAAGTGGTTGATGGGCTGATACATTACAAGGATAGGATCTTTTTGGTATTTGATTCTAAGTTCAAAAAGAAGGTTTTACAAACTTTTCATAACATTCCACTTGCTGGTCACCAAGGTTATTTTAAGACAAACTGGCAGATCCGTGAAAGATTCACATGGAAGGGGTTGAAGAATGAGGTGTTGAGCTACATCAAGGAATGCCATACTTGCCAAATGAACAAGAATGAGCACACATACCCCACCGAACTGTTGCAGCCCCTACCCATTCCCAATCAAAAATGGGAAAGCATCTCTATGGACTTCATCACGGGGTTGCCTAAGACACAAGGGAAGGATTGCATCTTCGTGGTAGTAGACAGATTAACAAAGTTTGCTCATTTCTTTGCCATCACCAGTTCATTTACAGCAGCTCAAGTGGCTGACTTGTTCTTTCATGAGGTGTTCAAGTTGCACGGTTTGCCAAAGAACATTGTGAGTGATAGGGACAGCAAGTTCCTAAGCACTTTTTGGCAAGAAATTTTCCGGTTGAGTGGTACGGTACTTACTCCGAGTACCAGTTATCACCCCTAAACCGATGGTCAAACAAAAATTGTGAACAAGTGGTTGGAGGGTTATCTTCGGAACTATGTTTCAGAACAGCAAAAGGCTTGAATCAGATGGCTTCATCTGGGGGAATACTGCTACAATTCATCCTATCACATGTCCATTAGGATGTCTCCATTCAAAGCCTTCTATGGTTATGAGGCTATTAGCTTTGCAGATTTGGTGTTTGGGGATAGCAAGGCACCACAGGCCAGAGATATGTTGCAGCAAAGTCGAGATATTCTGAAATCATTGAGGAACAACATTCAAATTGCTCAGAATCAGCAGAAGTTGTACGCTGATCAGCAGCGTGTTGATCGCTCCTTCGAAGTGGGAGACATGGTTTACCTTTGCCTTCAGCCATACAGACAGTCTACTCTCAAGAAGAGTGGAGCTGAGAAGCTAAAACCCCGCTTCTATGGGCCTTTCAGAGTCATCAGAAGGGTGGGTGCAGTGGTCTATGAGTTAGAATTACCGCCTAGCAGCAAAGTACACAATGTCTTCCATGTGTCTCGCCTCAAAAAGGCGTTGGGACATAACATTGTTGTTTCATCTGATCTTCCCCCACTTGACGAGGAAGGGTTGTTGGTGCTAGTTCCTGAAGAAATTATCAATTCCCGGGAACGTTCTTTGAGGAGAAGGACAATCAAAGAATATTTGGTGAAATGGAAGAATTTGCCGTTAGAGGATGCCACTTGGGAGAATGAGGAGATCTTGCAGCATCCTAGTTTACAGTTGCTTGTGGGCAAGCAATTTTGGGAAGGGCGGACTGTAATGTCCCCTTCTCGACAGTGATCCGACAGTTGGCCGTTAGTCTATCTTGGTGACCCGTAGACTACTCGGAAGCAGAATTAGGGTTCCCTATCTTCTAGGAGGATGTTTCAGCTTCCGTTGGAGTGTGCTTCTGGAATCTTAGTGTTTGGTTGGCAGCTCTTTTTTGGGTTTTCAGAGAGCTTCGCGATGGTATATCTGGCATGATGATCCTAGTTACTTCCGGAATTTACTATTTTTAGTAAATTATATTTCTGGCAGTGGTCTTGTTGGCTTCAATGTTCTTAACTCGCCTCATCAGTGGTTCAGCTGGCAGTATCTGATTTGGCGCATGGATGCAGTTCTGGAGAGATAAGTTGTTTTAATTAAAATAATGGTTTATTTTAATTATTTCCCCCTTTGGTCTAGCTTCACAACTTAAGTCATTTTTAAAAGGGGACTTCTATGGGTTGGCGCCTCATCCAAAAGATTTAAGTGAATTTGTACCTTTGTTTAATAATGCTAACTTAGAGAGAAGGTACACCACTTGAGGAAGAATGTAAAAAGTTAAAATGGTGTGGAATTTACCTTGGGAAAAGGGACGCCATTTCTTGAGTCAAGGGTCAACAAGGAATTAAGGCTACTCTTGAGTGGAGCACACCTTCTGGAAGCTTCTAAAGGTGCTTAGCAAATTTATAAAAGGAGGTTTGGGGTCTTCATTTCATCATCTTGAATTTTATGCAAAGTTATGCTATCGGAATGGTATTAGACTTGCTTCGGGGAATGCATACCCCCTAGCTAGGCTTAACTTCTTGCTTGAAAGATAGCAACTAGTTGAGAGGTTGATTTCAGTAGAGTTGTTTTGCATTCTGAGTTAGAGTTTTGTATTTTTAGTCCATTCCACAATTGCTGTTTTAGTTGTGGTTGAACTAGTTTCTCAATCAGAAGTAGCTGAGTGATTTTAATTTGTTTATGGGTGTTTGAGGTTTATGCTTGGTTGGTTGAGGCGACCCCTTCCACCAAATTGCAGATTTTATTGTTGAGTCTCTATTTTATTATGGCAAAATCGCCCTTTCTTGAGGGTCACACCATTTTGGAGAGCATTGGGATGCGTGCAAATTAAATGTGTTGTGTTTTGGTTGGTCTATGGATTCTATCTTGGGCGCCTTTTACATTAAACATGTTTGCACTTGGTTTCATAGGATTCGAGTGAAAATTGAGTGAGTTATCAGTAGATGAATGAATTTCTATGTTGTTGATTCTGCAATTTCAATGCAGGTCCGACATAACCAGATTTGCATAATGGGGTTTAAGAGTTGGGTTTGTTGTTTGTGAGGTCCAGATAGGTATAGGCAAGTCTTCCTATTTTATTACAACAATTTGTACTTATCCGGATGGCATGAAGTTCTATCAAATTGTAAGCTAAGCAGTAGTACTGCCAGTATTCTTAGCTTTGGCTATTTCCCACGATTGTGGAAGGGACTGGTACTCCTTCAGTCTATAGTTTAAATTAATTACTATTTTCCCGCTGAACAAGTGGAAGAGGCCGGTTTGCCGCCTATTTACCCTTATTGTAATGCATTTCATCATTTGCTGATCAGCTAAGTCGTCAAAATGCTCCCGCTGAATAAGTGGTCGAGTTGCACTTTATTTCAATACTGTACTCTCAATTCCAGTCCTCTCGCTGAACAAGTGGTTGAGTGATTGTTTTCTTTCAGTTACTTTCAGCAAACTCTTGTTTGCTAACGATCCCCTTTCGTGTATGCTCTCAACCTTGCCCGCACTGGGATCTGGGTTGATCAGAGGAGAGGGTTACATTCAGCTGGTTTATGTTTACACTAATGCTAATGGGTGAATTTAGTTGTGTAACAAAATGAAAAAATTGGCCGGCATATTTCAATCCTTCATCTTGATCACGATCAAATTTTTCGATTTCCATTCTCAAACTTGCCATCTGTTTTATCAAAAATCTAAAAATAACGACACAACACTCCCACTCAAACATGTTTTATAGTACAATGGTGTCCTCCCTCTCAAAAAACAAGATTGCAACTAATCTACAATAAATAAGAAATAAATCAACTATATGGTAAATAACACCATATATAGCATTGAAAGTTATTTAAAGAAGAGATTCAACCAAAACACGACACCACCAACTATATATATATTCAATAAAATAAAATAAATCGCTTGTGTTGAAATAGATGTCTTCACCCATGTGTTGTATTTCCGGAGTAGTTTCAACATCTCTTTATCACTAAATCCACTAACCCAAGAACTCCATTATAGAAGAGAGGTGAAAGAGACCAAATAATGGTTTCCTAAAACCATGAACCCAACTCATGAGTTTGGCTCATTACAACACCCCATGTGCAAACCCACATACTAAGCAATCATTTCACATCCCAAGGCATCCCATGTGGTTCTCCTTGTGTTATTTGACTCAAGCGCCCAAGACTTACCTTTCAACTTTTGATTGTTTTTCTCTTTTCTCCCAATGTGTTTGCAATCCCAATGTCATGTAACATTACACTGCGAGAAATCAACTTAACAAGTGTGGTGTCTCATTCCATGAGCCACAACATCATACAAAGTGTATAACACAACTTCGTAATAATAAAAAAATACAATGTCTATACACAAAGTACAACATACGTTTCAAATCCACTTAAACAACATGTTTTTATAGAACAATGGTGTCCTCCCTCTCAATAAACAAGATTACAACCAATCTACAGTAAATAAGAAATAATCAACTATATGATAAATAACACCATATATAGCATTGGAAGTTATTTAAAGAAAAGATTCAACCAAAACACAACACCACTAACTATATATATTCAATAAAATGAAAAAATTGATTGTGTTGAAATAGATGTCTTCACCCATGTGTTGTAATTCTAGAGTAGTTTTGACATCCCCTTATCACTAAATCCACAAACTAATCCACTAACCCAAGAACACCATTATAACAAGAGAGGTGAAAGAGCCCAAATAATGGTTTCCTAAAACCATGAACCCAAAACTCATGAGTTTGGCTCATTACAACACCTCATGTGTGAATCCACATACTAAGCAATCATTTCACATTCCAGGCCTCCCATGTGGTTCTCCTTGTGTTATTTGACTCAAGCACCCAAGACTTACCTTTCAACTTTTGATGGTTTTTTTCTCTTTTCTCCCAATGTGTTTGCAATCCCAATGTCATGTAACATTACACTGTGAGAAATCAACTTGACAAGTGTGGTGTCATTCCATGAGCCACGACGTCATACAAAGTGTACAACACACCTTCGTAATAATAAAAAATTAAAATGTCTATACACGATGTACAACATACATTTCAAATCCAACTAAATTTATTTGATATTAGTTTAATCTATTCCAAATCCACTCAAACATGTTTTATAGGACAATAGTGTCCTCCCTCTCAAAAAACAAGATTACAACCAATCTACAATAAATAAGAAATAAATCAACTATGTGATAAATAACACCATATATAGCATTGAAAGTTATTTAAAGAAAAGATTCAACCAAAACACGACACCACTACCTATATATATTCAATAAAATGAAAAAATCGCTTGTGTTGAAATAGATGTCTTCACCCATGTGTTGTAATTCCAGAGTAGTTTCGACAACATCTCCTTATTACTAAACCCACAAACTAATCCACTAACCCAAGAACTCCATTATAGACAAGAAAGGTGAAAGAGACCAAATAATGGTTTCCTCAAACCATGAACTCAAAACTCATGAGTTTGGCTCATTACAACACCCCATGTGTGAATCCACATACTAAGCAATCATTTCACATTCCAAGGCCTCCCATGTGGTTCTCCTTGTGTTATTTGACTCAAGCGCCCAAGACTTACCTTTCAACTTTTGATAGTTTCTCTTTTCTCCCAATGTGTTTGTAATCCCAATGTCATTGAACATTACACTGTGAGAAATCAACTTAACAAGTGTGGTGTCTCATTCCATGAGCCACAACGACATACAAAGTGTACGACACACCTTCGTAATAATAAAAAATTACAATGTCAAAACACGATGTACAACATACGTTTCAAATCCAACTAAATTTATTTGATAACATTGGTTTAATCTGTTTCAAATCCACTCAAACAACATGTTTTTATAAGGCAATGGTGTCCTCCCTCCCAATAAACAAGATTACAACCAATCTACAATAAATAAGAAATAAATCAGCTATATGATAAATAACACTATATATAGCATTGAAAGTTATTTAAAGAAAAGATTCAACCAAAACACGACACCACTAACTATATATATTTAATAAAATGAAAAAATCGCTTGTGTTGAAATAGATGTCTTCACCCATGTGTTGTAATTCCAGAGTAGTTTCAACAACATCTCCTTATCACTAAACCCACAAACTAATCCACTAACCCAAGAACTCCATTCTAGACAAGAGAGGTGAAAGAGACCAAATAATGGCTTCCTAAAACCATGAACCCAAAACTCATGAGTTTGGCTCATTACAACACCCCATGTGCAAATCCACATACTAAGCAATCATTTCACATTCCAAGAACTCCCATGTGGTTCTCCTTGTGTTATTTGACTCAAGCGCCCAAGACTTACATTTCAAGTTTTAATGGTTTTTCTCCTTTCTCCCAATGTGTTCGCAATCCCAATGTCATGTAACATTACATTGTGAGAAGTCAACTTAAGAAGTGTGGTGTCTTATTCCATGAACCACAACGTCATACAAAGTGTACAACACACCTTCATAATAATAAAAAATTACAATCTCTACACACAATGTACAGCATATGTTTCAAATCCAACTAAATGTTGAATTTATTCATTAATCATGGTCCCTTTAAAAAATCAAATGTTTTCCAATGGAGAATATGGCCATGAAAAGAATACATTTAGACATCATAAAAAAATCTCATTAACTCAAAGGGCTTACAAAAAAGCTCTTAAATTCTACAAGTTAGGTCTTTTTCAATAAACTCCTCTATTTTCATCTCATTATTATGGAGCTTGGGTGAAATTTCCATCCTCAAAGAGCAATTTCTCCTTTTCCCTAGAAAAGTCGGATCTATGAACAATTCTTAGGACATGGTACACAAGTTGTGACAAGCCCACTTTGAAGAGTTGATTTGTGGTCTATGGGACATTACATATTTGAAATTAGGGGGTTAGGGGAAAATTTATATTGACAATAATCAAAACAACCCTTTATCTCAATAATAATTAACCCAACGCAAGGACTATATGCAAGCTCACGTGCTAGATATATTAGCTCTTTTTCTATAAATCAACTACATAGTAATTTCACAATGCATCAAATAAACCAAATAAAAAGCCTAAGTTGTGTTTCTAAGTCGTCAAACCTCACGAATATAGTTACATAAAGCCTATTTAATCATGGCTAGAAGGAAATGTCAGATTTCTTTAGAAACTATGGTCCCCTTTCAAAATCCCACTTTCCATATCTAGTGGAAAATATGGTCATGAGTATACCTTCTTCATACATCATCAAAGCATCCACAACTCTAGATGCCTAAAACAATTTCGAACTTGTGTGTGCAATAGTTTTTCAACCGTAAACCCCTCCACCATCACTCTCATCATATGGAGCTTAGCCATGACGAAGGGTTGGGCATGACAATAATTATTTCCCTTGGGCAAGCTAGCACATAAATTTTACTACGACCAGCTTGGAGATCAATATTACAGATCTGACTTTGGGAAATTCACTGCAACATTCCTACCAACTCCAGTCAAAATAGCATAACCCCTATATCTCCATAATAATTAACTATATAGTTACAAGGACCGTTCGCAAGATCCCTACTTGGACTGAATATCATTTTCGATTGACTTAAGCATTGACTAGAGAATAATTTTCCATTGGGTGGATAAATTAAAGAAACCTTTCAAAACCTTAGTTTTAACGTGGCAAACTTAGCCATTTCATTTAAACCATATTAAACATTACCCAACCTTACCAACAAGCAACAAACTCTGAACACCCTACTCGGCAACAACCATCAAATTCTAATGCCCTGTCAACAACTATCAAACTTGCCAATAAATAATATTTTGCCTCGTCAATCAGCTACGCAAATGCTCCCAAGATAATTATTTAGTTAGGAGCACGTTTTACTTCTGCTTGACAATAACAAAAAAATATATATATAAAAGAAATATTGCATGTTACATAACGATTAACTTTGGGCACTCGACCACTTTTAAATGGGGCGTTTAAAACACCGTGATTTGCTTTCATTATCTCACTATTTTTTTGTACTCCAAAAATTTGGATGCAATCCGCTCGTATAGGGCCCTTACATAAAACTAAGAAAGCTAAAATTAAACATAGTAAGGCAACGATCTTACTTTTATGAATCAATCTGCAAAATTTTGGGTGAAATATTGGCCACTACATGAATTCGAAAAATCTGGATTCTAATCACTTTCCTATCATTCAACATAAGATTTCCATCGATTTTCAGCATTGAGTATAAACATATGAACTTCATACTTTAAATGAACTTAAAAATCAAATGCTTCAAAATGAAAAGCAAACTCACTGAAAAGAACATTTGCAAATGGTAAAACACCATGAAGAACCTTCCGAAAGTCAAATAGACCATCTTTAATTTTCGGAAAGGGCACTCAATGCCATATATAGCGTGCTTCGCATGCAGATAAAAATCAAATGCTTCAAAATGAAAAGCAAACTCACTGAAAAGAATATTTGCAAATGGTAAACACCATGAAGAACCTTCCGAAAGTCAATCTTTAATTTTCGGAAAGGGCACTTAATGCCATATATAGCGTGCATCGCATGCAGAAGCAGAGTTTCTTGTTACACTGCAAGAAATATTCAACCATCAATATCAAGGAAAAGATGGATTATGAACATCATTATTAAGTGTTTACCATAATCAAAAGCATCATTATTAATAGAAAGTGTATCATGAAGGTAGTGAATGATAAATATCGCCATATTATTAGCACCCTCAAACTGGATAAGTTTACCCAGTTTTCATTGCACATGACAGGCAAAATACATCGTCATCTTAACTGCAAACCAATAATCAATCAAGCTAAGAGATTAGCAAGCCATCAAGTCTGCAGAAAGAGCAGGTAGGAAGGGGCATACTTTTTAACTTGAAATAATTCCTCAGTAAATTCCTGCATGAACAGCGGGGGTTAAACAGTTCCTTTGGAATAAACTGTAATGTCAAGGATGCAGTAATTGTTGTCTCAATCTACACAGTAATTGTTCTTTCAAATATAAAACATTTACGGAATGAACCATCAGAATTTATACCTTACTAATAATTATATGATCGTTTCACTGCTTAAAATGTAGAATTTCTTCATGGTTCACCTAAAACAATAAAATATAAGAGCCTCAACCAACCATGTAGATAGATTTGAGATCAGTAATCGATCATGATATGAGATTTCTAAAATATCGAGAAAAGACTAATTAGATATTTATCTCAGCTGTAAATGCAAAAAATGAAGTCCAATTTGAACTTTTAAAGCCATTTTCAATAGTTGTAAGTTTGTAACATTTTAGGTATCATTTCTTGAACATTGGGAAGTTAGAAATTGATATCCTTATTCACATGAACCATCGTTAAAAAATATTGTTTTTAATTGGAAATGCCTTTCCAGTGAAGTTACGCACATTTATATTTTACGTCTGACCTAATCCTTACTGCCATTGCTGGAAATTTGGTTCATAATAAATTATGCAATTCTAAACATTATGCAACGTGCCAGGTCCAAAATAAAGAACCAGAGAGATCCAGGTTAAAATATAGACGAACAACAAATTTGAATATAAAATTCACAAGCAAATGGAAATTTTTCTTAAATGGATTACAAGTCACAACCATACCATATGCTAACCAGTTTTTAGAAATTAGCAGATCTGCAATGTCATCAAACAAATTTGATTTTAACAGTTTCAAGAACAGACATTTTACTGAACAGTTAACATCTTTCTGGAAACAACTGTCTATTTATTTTTTTGCTTTGAACCACATTTAGGACCACACTGCTTGATCCATCATCAAGATGTGAAATAATGACTAACAGTTCAAAATCTGATATCTGTTCCAAGAAACAGACATCATACCAGTTAACAATATTTCCTTTGAAAACACTTCTGGAAAAAAACTGTGTTCATTTTTATTTTTCCCATCAACATTTTGGACCAGATAACAAGATCCATCATCAAAGTGAGGAATAATAAACAGATCAAAATATGTTATCTATTATTCATTGTTTCTCATCCTAACAATGGATCATAGGAGTATGATACAAAACATAAATAAATGGATACATTGTTTTTCCCGGAAGCTCTTCAAACAAATATCATGTACTGTAAAACTTGATGCTTATTAGCTAAAAATATTTTTGTGAACCTGGAATTACGAAGGTTTTACAAAACCTCAATACAGGTCAATGCATAAAAAAGAACAAATAAATTGTAATAGAAATGACCAAGATTGAATGCAAGACCAAACAAAGCAAATCAAATTCATTTAATTTCAGAAGAAACTAATCGGGAAAGGTCTCAAAAGCGTCAAGATAAAGTAGTCCATTTAATCATTCTCTCCATTAGAATGTTCCATTAAGTAGGCACAAAATACAGAAGCTCAGAAGCAACAGACCACAAGTTGATTGGACAACATAGCAGCCTGAAATCATTACAACTTGACATATAGAATTGTATAACAATGTAAGCAAAATTAACCTACATAATGCCTCCGCTGTATCAAGAATGTTATAAAACTATTGCTGAAACTTCCGTGCATTTGTAGCGCCAACGCCAATAGTAGAAAACTTTGGAATTAACCTTGAGATTCCCCGTCCTGTATTGCCTGCAAGTTTTGCTAACTAATCAAAACATATGCCATATAGCAATGTGTAACCACTAATAAATAAGTTAATAACACTAATCCTATAATATTTGTCTGCAATTAATCTCATAAAAAACCATACAGTACCATACTGCTTAGCATACAGAAAAAAACGTACAAACCGAACAGGCAAATCAAATTCACTTTTTCACATGAGAAACAAAGGATGAAGATAAACTAGTTAAAATATGTCTTCAATGGAGAGGGTTAAGTAGTCCATCAAACCATTCTCTCAATTACAATTTTTCATTAAGTAGCCACAAAACACAGAAGCTCGGAAGCTGCAGACCACCAGTTGCTTGGACAAAAGAGCATTCTGACAAAATTACAGTATGAGATCAAGAATTGCATTACAATGAACTCAAAAGAAAACTACATAATGCATCCACTGTATCAAGCATGTTATAAACATATTCCTGAAACTTCCGTGCATTTATAAACATGATAGCAGAAACCTTCAGGATTAATCTCGAGATCCATTGTCCCGTATTGGCTGCAAGTCTTGCTAATTAATCAAAACTTAGGCCATATTAACAATGTAAAAACAATCTGCAAAAACAACATAAATGCACACCATGTACAGTATCCTCTCCTTTATCGTCAATCAGTAATAATTTATTCCTATCCAATTAGAAACCCCTGTTTGCTCCTCCAAAACACATTACAATATGTAATTAAGACGTTAGAAAATAAATCAGAGCTAACTACAGAAAAAATAATATTCAGAAAGAAAAAAACTAATCTCCCTACCAATACATTGCATGTGTCAGTGATGCAGGAAACAAAATTCAATGTTAGGGCAAACAATAAAAGTTAAAAAGGATTGTTACTGCCAACAGTTGTAACCAACATTGTCATATTTAGCCAATTATTCATCGTGATCAAAAATTGTATTATACTGCCCAAAATTATAACAAAATTAAGCATACTTGAACCAATTATTCAGTTGCCAACTCCTTTTGCTTCAGTCTAGTGTAGTTCATAACTACAAGAAGGCATTTACTGGACTACTTCATCCTCTCCATTGAAGATTAATCACTCCAAGTCCATATCCATCTCATTACATGATGAGGTATTGGGGTGTTTGCATGTTCAATATCCACCATAACATTTGCCTAAAATGAAAGAGGGCTAAGAAGACTGAATCACACTTCACTTATTAGAATTAATTAAGAAGTGTTCCTTCCCCTACAACCAAATGGTATCTTGGATGGCGGCAGCATACTGCAACATGCCTAATGCTGGGACCAGAAAAATCTAATGTTGCACCATGCCACCACCATCTGCATCTTTGCTCTGTAGATTTCAAGAACTATCATATATATAAATGATACATTAATTGGTGCTCATAAATTGTTTAAGCATGTATCCAGCCTTCCACACCTGTAGACTTTTAATGGCAAAACCAACCCAGTCTGTCATGCATTGTGTTTGACCAGACTTGGTAGAGTATTAGCTTGTCCCAACATTTGTATATACTCTCATCAATGTTGGGCAACAGAAGCCAAAAATAGTTAGATATCAGTGTTATTTTGTAGTGAACTTCCACCCACTTCAAGCATTCATGAAAATTGGTAACTTCAGAACAACTTAGACCATAGTTGAAAAACTTGCTGAGAACCTGCTAAAACTGCAAGTAAACTCACAGCCGACAAGGTGCAAGTCCAAGGCACAGACTTGCCACAAGTACTTGCAGTTACTTGACAAGTTTGCAACATGGGTCTCAGTTCAGACACTGCCCATACACGTAAATAAGACGTTAGACAATTTTTTTGCCTTTTATAAATCTTTGTCAACCTCACTTGTAACTCACACAACATTCATCTCTATGGGCTCTTCTTCAATAACTTAAGGAAGCAAGATTTTTATGTAATTTCCAAAGTTTCAGGTATGCTTTTTTTCTTATATTTTCCAAACTTATACAAACTTCTTTTACATTTGCAAACTATTCCTTTACATGCTAATCTGTGTTTTATATGCATTTGAATCAATCTACGGTTTTATAATTTTAAAAATATTTTTTTCCAATGTTTGCATGTGTATAAATGGCATCAAAAAGTGGAAGCCAATGTGTCAGCAACAAGTGATGCCACTTGGAAGCATGGTATAGCAAGACCATAGTTGAAAAACTTGCTGAGAACCTGCTAAAACAGAAAGTAAACTCACAGCCGACAAGGTGTAATTCCAAGGCACGGACTTGCCACAAGTACTCCGCTGCAAGTCCAAGCCACGGACTTGCCACAAGTACTCGCAGGTACTTGACAAGTTTGCAACATGGGTCTCAGTTCAGACACTGCCCAAACACGTAAAAAACACATTAGACATTTTTTTTTGCCTTTATAAATCTTTGTCAGCCTCACTTGTAACTCACACAACATTCATCTCTATGGGCTCTTCTTCAATAACTTAAGTCAATCATGGAAGCAAGATTTATGTAATTTCCAAAGTTTCAGGTATGCTTTTTTTCTTATATTTTCCAAACTTATACAAACTTCTTTTACATTTGCAAATTATTCCTTTACATGCTAATCTGTGTTTTATATGCATTTGAATTAATCTACGGTTTTATAATTTTAAAAATGTTTTTTCCAATGTTTGCATGTGTATAAATGGCATCAAAAAGTGTCAGCAACAAGTGATGCCACTTGGAAGCATGGCATAGCAAGAATAACCTAGGGATCCATCATTTACAACTATTGCGGGTTGAATATAACTGGAGGTATAAACTGCCTCAAATACCACCTTGCATAGTTGTCGGTCGTGATGCAAATTGAGTCCTAACATTTAGTTGGAGAGTTGTATAGGAGATAAGTGACCCTCGCCTTGATAAACCAAAAATATGGAAAGGTTAAAGATATTTGCAGCCATTGCAATAGTGATGAAGATTATATTCAACTTCACAGTATGTCCACTTCATCAAGCTCAAGCAAAATGCGGTCATATAGGTTTTTTTGTTCCACACAAATACCAAGTTCAGTGTCTTCACTTGAAGGTACCAATTGGAACAAAAAGCATGACGTAGCAAGCACAACACATGTAAAAAATTTATCTTACAACATTCCTTTCAATGTAGCAAAAAGCCTAAACTAGGAGAATTTGGCCACAAACTTAACCATTGCAAGGAACAGATACAAGGAACCTACTAATGAGCCTGATATTGGAGGTTGTGTTAGAGGTTGGTATAGAAAATGTGGTCCAAGTCATGACACATAATCCAACATATGTGGCAGCAGATAGACTATTTGAGAAGAGACATCCAACACCTTTTTGGATCCTTTGCAATGCTCATTGCCTTGATCTTTTGTTGGAGGACATAGGAAAACTTGATTGGATGAAATCATTCGTGAAAGAAACAAGAAAAATCACCAAATACATCACCCTTGGGCACTTAACTTGATGAGAGATCACACCAAGGAGAATGAGCTTGTGCAAGAAAGTGACATACTATTTGCAACTAACTTCATCCCCTTGCAAAATATTTATGGTTTGCTAACACCTTTAAAGCAAAGATTTGTGAGCCAACTATGGGTGAATTCTTCCTATGCAAAGAAGATGGATGGAGAGAATCATAAAGGCAACTTTTTATAATGTCTATAAAGACAACTAATGAGATCATCATCATAACTTCAAATTTCTATTTAAATTTTAAATTGCATTACTTAAGTTCATTTTTTCTAAATTCTAATTAGTAGACATTGTACAATTTCTCAAAGTTCTATTTTCTATGAAGACAACTAATGAGATCATCATCATAACTTCAAATTTCTATTTAAATTTTAAATTGCATCACTTAAGTTCATTTTTTTCTAAATTCTAATTAGTAGACTAATTTGTTAAGCTTAATAAGTCATTACATTCTAGTTCAAAGATTGAAGCGCAACCAACTACAAGGAGTAGGAGCCCAACCATAACTAGGAAGTATACAGCGAAGAAACAATTATAAATTGTTGCAGCTTCTATGGAATTCTATATTTTTATGACAATTTTCAATCATATGTGGTCCAAGTCATATTATCAATTGTTGTATCTGCAAATTGATGCAAAATTGTACTCTTTAGTCAAATCTAATAGAAAAAACTTCTCCAACGTTCTACAAACTCATTTCATATGTAACTATACTTAAGTACATGGTTTTTAGGAATTTAAATTTTTTAATTTGTCAAGTTCTGTTGAGTCACTAAGTTTGAGTCAAAATTGGGTGTGCCAAGATTTGTCAAGTCATGTGTTTTCAAACAATGCTTGGGAGAAAATTTGAATTTAAGGGCTAATTTTCAAATATTGGTGTTTTTCCACCCTAATCTCTTCAATGAGCAGCTACAAGAAAGATATTCACTAGTTTGTAAATATACAATAATTTCAAACATCAAAAATTTGAATTAAAGTTAAGATTGAGATTTTTGGTTAGCTAGTGTTTGCATGATTCTCCCTCAAATAGCTAGTGGCAATATTCTTTCATTGCATGTTGGGAGGTCCATCATAACATACTCATCAACATCCCTAGCTAGTGTTTGCATGATTCTCCCTCAAATAGCTAGTGGCAATATTCTCTCATTGCATGTTGAGAGGCCCTTCATAACCTACTCATCAACATCCCCAAAGTCGTTTGCAAAGATAAAATCAGGATTGAGGTAGTACGTCTGCATGAATGTGCCTATGGAGTTAACTAATCCACCTCCAATCAATGATGTTCCAAATCAGTTGAAATTTTCTTCGATCTCCACTATAATAGTTTTGGATGGTGCCCTTGTTCTTGTTCATGGTCTCACACATACCCCATAGAGTTTTGCTCAATCTACCAAGCACTAAATCTTAACTAAATGCTCTAACACCTACAACCAAATCAAAGTTGCCATTAAAAATAAAACAAAACAAAAATTGAATAATATCTTGTAATTAAAATTTAGAATAACACAAAGGATACATTTTAAAATTTATATTTAAGTTTTAAATTACCTTGATGATCCCATTAACAATCCTCACAAAGACACCATCCAAAATTGTCTTTATGGCCGTCTCTCCATCTGTCTTCTTCAAAAACGAAGAAGACACCCCTATTCCATAGGGATGCAAAAACAAAGAAGTTTTTGGGGCTACATGACACCAAGGGAGTTAACTAATCCACCTCCAATCAATGATTTTCCAAATCAGTTAAAATTTTCTTCTATCTCCACTGTAATAGTTTTGGATGGTGCCCTTGGTCTTGTTCATGGTTTCACAAATACCCCATAGAGTTTTGCTCCCCATCTACCAAGCACAAAATCTTAACTAAACACTCTTAACACCTACACCCAAATCAAAGTTGCCATTAAAAATAAAACACATCAAAAATTGAATAATATCTTGTAATTAAAATTAAGAATAACATAAAGGATACATTTTAAAACTTATATTTAAGTTTTAAATTACCTTGATGATCCCATTAACAGTCCTCACAAAGACACCATCAAAAATTGTCTTTATGACCCTCTCTCCATCTGTCTTCAGAAAAGAAGAATCCTCCCCTATTCCATAGGAATGCAAAAAAAAGAAGTTTTCGGGATTACATGACACCAAGGGGATGTTCCCCCACTAGCACCCCATTGCCACTAGTCAAGAGGGTGCATCCTTGGGACATTTCCCTCAAAGAGGAAACATTTTTAGGGCATCCCCCCAAATGGGAGCATTGAGGAGACAAAAGGGTGTCCTTGAGACTGCTCAAAAACTTCAGTCTCTCAAACATCCCTAAAACTACTAGTCATCTCCCACACCTGAGACCTATGTTACCAAAGCCTTGTGTTTTGGGTCTCGTACGATCGAACAGTGGCAGAAGCGAGCAGGAGAGCCCATCCAAGACAGCCGCGGTACTGCCTACCCCCTCAAGTACCCTGTCAAGACATTGAGGGAATGCCAAGGCATCACCAAGACTACTTGAAAACTTCTTCAAGTAACTCAAAAGTCAAACATCCCTGAAACCATAGGTCATCTCCCACACCTGAAACCTATGTTACTTGTGTTTTGGGTCCTGTTGTAGGATCAAACAGGAGCAGAAATGAGTGTGTGAGCCCATCTGAGGCAGCCAAAGAAAGGCCCTACTACCCTGTGTACCCTACAGGTAAAACCCAAGGCAGCAAGACCATACCCTAGCCAGACTCAAGCTAGGCCCAACTGCTCCCAAGAGAACCTGTATCTAGAGGAGTTAAAAAAACGCCTAAAACATTATTTTAAAAAAATGCATTTTCTAATCCTAATACAACCTAAAAAGTCATTGTTGATATGTGCTGCTGTAAATATGCTGTTGCTTCTTTGCATAGCTGTTAAAGAACATAGTAGGCTGATTGTGTGTTATCAGTGGCTAACCCAGCATGGCAATGTAAGGGAAGCCTATCTCATTGTTCTTGGATCTGCAGTTTCATGTATAGAGGAAATGATAATATACTGCAAAGAGTGAGTTGCAGAACCGGGGATAAAGAGAGATAAAGGTATATGCTTGGTTGTGGAAGAAAAAACATCCAATTGATATTATTGATACCAGCCAAATCCATGTTTCAAAAACTGACAAAGAAATGCTATCATTGTGGATAGGACAGCTTTAATGTCACTAGCAAAAACTGAAGGTGGAAGCAACATCAATTGCCAAGAAGGATTTGGATCTGATAGTCTACACTTACTGAAAGAACATGCAAAGAATGCTTGGACCAACACATTGTCCAAAAAAGTGGAACACAAGAGAGTTCAGTTTAAGAAATTTTAAAAGGAAGAATGGAGTCCAAGTCATCATTTCCAAACCAGCAAAAGACCCATATAAGGATCCGGCAATGCATTGTCTGAGTACAACTAGAAAGCAAACAAAATTTAGCATAGGTAAGCTAGGTATAACCTGCTTAGTGTACTTTCCAAGAACATCATAAGATTATGCCATCGCATGCTTTGACCAAGTACAGGATGAGAGAAAAAAATGCTGGAAAAGGTGAAAACTGCCCTTACAAAATAACTTAAAAAGTAACATAACGATATCCAAATATTCTATGAATCACATGCATAAAACAGGAAATACCGAGTCAATCAAAGACACTATTAGGGGAAGGCTGAAGAATGATAAATCTTGAAAAACAATTGTCATAATGGCACAGTTTTATAAGGAATTTTAGAATTTAAATCAAATCTGTTCTGATTGAGGTAGTTGAGGAATCCCGCAATAATTAACATGTCAAATATATATGACAAATCAGATCAGATGTGTCAAAAACATATGACAAATGTAACTAGGAATTGATTGTCAATAGCATAAAAAAATCAGATTTTCACCTCAAATCACTTCTTGTATATATAGATTATCTCTTGATAAATCACCATAATGATTCATTGTTGGGAGCTTGCATCAAGGAGAACCACTCTCACCTTTTCTGTCCATTATTTATGAGAAGATTTAAATCAATTTCTAAATACAGTTCACACAAAGGGGGCTTTCAATTTGCTGACAATCCATGGACCACTGTTAAGTGTCTTCTCTATAGTTCAAAAAATTCAACACCTAAAAAATTGTCACACTTACCTCTGTTACCAGGCTGTACCCAGACCCAACAGAACCAACAGCCAAAAGAAGGGAAAAAAATATTTTTTAATGAATAAACAAAACAATAAAAAACTAGACCTGATCTAACCTAAACTAACCCTCAAAAGTGATTTCAAGTCACTAACAACACACAAAACCAAAGTAAAACTACATTCCTACTAATCATTCCTTACCCAAATCTCCATTTCTACATGTAGCTTAGCGTTACAGGTCTTCTTTGAGCTCAGACATCATCAGTCTATGTCAAGGAAGCATCCACGGGGATATTTTGGCATCCCCTCCATCTGAGGACAACTTGGAGATGGTGAACATTTCCTGGGGTGTCCCCCTCTGAAGCCTGTCAATTTGGGACAGCCTGCCATCCCAAATGTGCCCTGCCTGTCACAAACCATAAAGAAGAATTTTTTTTTTAATTAAATAAAAAATAGAACACTAAACCCTATATAAGGTCACAAGGCTCCCCAACCTAAACATTTGTTATTTAGTACCCATAGAGGGAGGAGGAAGGTATATAAATGACTCAATCCATCCATTTTTGAGATTTTTGTTGTTATGTACTATAGTAACAAGGTCTTCAGTTTCCATTTTTGCTTACTTTACATTGAAGAAATACTTGTAAACAATAAATATAAGTTGAATGAATAACACATTGTGATTGACCTTGTCACCTTATAGTTCAATGACAATGATAAGCTGCTATTATTTTTTTCCACTACAAGACAATTAACTTATTTATGTTTCTATGTTCTATATTCCTTTTTTAATTCTTTAATGTTTCCAAATACTGCTGTTCTTTTTTTGCACTTACAATGCATACAAAGTCTGCTCTTCTCTTTTTTGCACTTACAATGCATACAAAGTCTGTTGTTCTTTTTTCTGGCACTTCTAATGCCCTAAAACGGTTTTCAAAACTCTACTGATATATTTTAATGTTGATATGTGCTGCAATGTGTAGAAAAGTTTGCTGCTTTTTAATTCATATTGTTATTTTTTGTTGTATATCCTTTCAAAGTCAAAATGAGTTACTTGAATAATAACGAGGACCTTGATTTAGGTGATGAAATTAGGGGTAAGTAGGGAAATCAATTGAGGCCAGCTCAAACCTCTATGGAAGTACGTGTGGAAGTGTAATTCAAAAAAATTACCTTTCCAAGATGTTGGCACCATATGCCAAGGGCCCATATATCAAGAAAACCCCTTTGCACCAATTTGTTGTGTTGCTTGACACTATCAAGGCAATTAAAATATTAATTCAAATGGAAGTTGGCACCATATGCCAACTTCCATATTAATTCAATTAAAAAATTACCTTTCCAAGATGTTGGCACCATATGCCAAGGGCCCATATATCAAGAAAACCCCTTTGCACCAATTTGTTGTTTTGCTTGACACTATCAAGGCAATTAAAATATTAATTCAAATGGAAGTTGGCATTGAAAATGCAACATTTGCCTAAATGTCTGGAAATACAACATTGCATGGGTTAATTCACACTTCTTTACACATCCCCTGGTAAAGGAGTTGGCCCTTGTAACAAACTTTCTTGAGAAGAAGGCTAAGATGATCAAAGTATGGCACAGATTGACATCACTGTACAATTTGCTATTTCCTCCAAGATTTTTACACTCGGAGATACACCACCTATAGTTCCAATATTTGAGGTGAGGGGGGTAGAAACTAAGGAGAAAACAGAGGGCCAAAGCTTCAATATCAGCAAACCTGATTACAGACTTTTTCAATGTGTAGGCTAGAGGTGAGGCTGTCAGCATATTCAGTTTCGCCAATGCTGTCCCTCCCCATGTCGCTTAATCTCCTTATTGCAAGGAAGCTATGCCCAAGAAAAGCAAAACTGGTGCTACTTATGTTCCTCGTAGTGAGATCAATGAAGACCGCGATCTTGGAAAAACATTATACCAAGCTTAACCTAATATCAAGGATATGAAGCCCACATGGTTGCAACATAATCATGGATTAGTGGACTGACTTTAAAATTTAAACACTACCCACTCATCAAAGGTATATTTACATGTAAAGAGAAGCCTTACTTCTGTAAGGTTATTGATTGCTATGGAAAATGCAATGATGTTGAGTTTAAATTTCAGATCCTACGAGATGATATTGAGAAGGTTGGTCCTCAAAATATAATGCATGTGTTGAGAAGTGTCCACCTAAATGCACATCTACCAGGCCACCTATTGTGTGCATTCTATGACCAATGTACTCAAGAACATTATGAAAATCAAGTGGGTCAAAATGTTTGTGGTGGATGCAAGGGATGTGCAAATGTTAATTTGCAACCTCCACACTTCATTATCATTGTTTTGGTCCTTTTCAAGCAAAGAATTCCTCAGACTAGTTACACGCCCAATATGTTTCATACTTTATTCTACTAGAGGGGGTGATTGAGTTGCAATGCCAATAGCGTTTGCAACTTATGATCACAACATAGAGTGGGACTAAGTGGGCCAAGTACGAAATAGAGCAACAGAAGAGAATGAAAGAGATTGTGGTTGGTGATGTTTCTTGGTCAGAAGTAAGGTACATCACATCTTTTGTGTAACTTGTTTTCAGCATCATCAAATTCTTTGATTCCCACAATCCTAGCCTTTAATGAGATCTAGATAAAGGCTGCCATTTATGAAGAGACCCCAAACTGCAGTTCTACCATGAGTATATTCGGCCCATCATTCAAAAAAGGTGGAAGAAGTTAAGCACCCCTCTACACATGACTGCATATGCATTCAATCCAAAAGTGATCTGTGGAGAAACTTGACATAATTGTTCCCCATGATGAACCATGACCATGGGGTAAGGAGTGGCCTCATGAGGGCCCTTAAGAAAATATATAGTCTGGATGAAGCTTTATTGGTCGGTGTTAGTGGATACAATTTACTGAATTTGATGGCTACAAAAGTTTAGCAAAGGTTGCCAAGCGCACAAGGCACTTTGGCACAAGGCAGGCCTTATAGTCACAACTCTATTGGCCTCAAAGATTTCCTCAAACTTTCATTCGCTTTCTCTCACATGTTTCTTGTTCATTTACTGTTGAGAGGAATCAAACCACATATAATTTCATCCACTGCCTTATAAGGAAGAGAGACTTATAAGAGAAGGGAAAAACTTGTTTATGTACACAATACCTTACAGGCAGGCAGAGCATGCTTAACAAAGTGAAAAAGCCACAACAGGTTGATGAGGAGCAGATTGTGCAGCAGGGATTGGTTGGCCTCGAATTACAGGATATACAATCCAGTCCAGCAATTCCAACAACAACAAGCAATTTCCAAGATATCCACCGGATGGTGACTTCAATTTTCAACCTGCTGCTCAAACTAGCTATGCATATAATCTATTGGCATTGCTCAAACAAACCAACAAATGATGTTTATACTCTTGATTAAGAGCAATATGATGATTTGTATCGAGTTTCCACATGTGATTCTACTACTTCGAATCATTCTCCCTATTTTAATCTTGACATTGAATTATCAATTACAAGTTGTATATTTTTTTAATTTTGGTATTTTTTGTGCAAATTGAGCTATTTTTCATTTTTAATACTTTAAATATATTGTAGGGCTGTGAACTCACGTGAAAAAAATATGGGTAAACCACCAAACCTAAGTCAGCAACTTGGAAACCAAGGAAGCTTAATTTCCAATGGTTTGATTTTTCCACTTAATCTAAAATTCTATCCTGCAACTGTTTGACAGCTTTTCACAGACGGAATCCAGGGTAAACTGGGTCATTGGGCTCAGTGGTGGCTTTCATTTGTGGATCAGCTAATACAATTCCCTCTTCAGGCTATTACCACTATACTTTTGCTCATCAGAAAAACAAATAAACATAAAATTGCAAGTATCCAAAAAAGAGTTCTTATGGAGGGGATTATGACTGAGACATATTTTTAATAATCCAGGCTAAACTGGGTCATTGGGCTCAGTGGTGGCTTTCATTTGTGAATCGGCTAATACAATTACCTCTTCAGACCATTCCACTATACTTTTGCTCATCATAAAAGAAAATAAACATAAAATTGTAAATATCCAGAAAAGAGTTCTTATGGAGGGGATTATGACAGATATAATTTAAGATAATACACTTGTTTCTTAGGATATAATCACACTCACAGACAATGACAGTCTCGATATCAAATTTGTATCAAAATTCAATTACATTATGCACAGAAGTTCATTAGGGCAACGCTCAAACAGCCAGGCAAACATGGTATGTTCTAAATGAAGATAAGGGGTCAAGGGAAAATAATTTGCAGGTTGTGGAGTTGGGAACATATCATCATCTTTGAATAAACATACCCCAAAGCAACTCAATTCTGGCCTCTACTTTACAGTACCGACTTCTACATAATGGGAATGCCTGACATTATTCTACAGACCAGATTAAACAGGACAAGTCCTGCCAACACTGAGTAACACTGTTTGTTTTACTAACAATAGCAAATCTCTAAATATTAGGTACGAAAGGTTTTTCCCAAAGTTCACATTTATGCAGGCATATGTACACAAAAATAGCCTCTCAAGAAGTTCCAGATGCATTAATTGAGGGATCTGCAAAGAAAACCTTTTACAATCCCTCCCTTCATTGCCTGTTGGCAGTCAATAGCTGAGTTAATCAATGACATGTTCCTTCAGAATTGATCTCTACCACCATCCACAAATTATATTCTCTGCATTTGGTGACCACTCAAAATAAAATTCAAGCACATCAGAGCATTAAATAATTTTTTGACTTGGAAATCATAGAACTTGAAATTGATGATGTGTTTGAAGGAGTCTACAAACAAAATGAAGAGGGCAGTTGCTGAGTCCAACAATGCACTTGAGGGTACACCAAGACACATTTAACATGGGTCCACATCATAACATCAGCCATCTTGTTTGCCCCCTTGATCATTTGCATGAAAGTGGGGGGCTGGAATTTAGAATCTCTGTTATCTGGCTGCAAAAATTTTTGAAAAACTCAAGGAGCTAGATTCCAAAGAATTCAAAAGACATTTCAATAAAATGCAAAGTCATACCTTAGATGACATTTTCATCATGCATGTCCATCAATATGACATCATTCGGCACATTGTTTATAGATTTTCAATGGCAGTAAGTCCTTTTGGGTTTTTGTTTGAAATGACTCAATACAATCCAGAAACTAGGTGACTGCAAAACATTTTTGTGCAAAATGCTTGTCTACCACCCTAATACAGAATAAACAGTATTCTCTATCCCTACCGTGAGAAGAAAAAAGTCCTGTACCATACAGGACTTCAAAATCTTGAGAAACTTCCACTCTTCATTATCTTCATGATGTCTTCCACTCACTGTTGCAATATTTGAGAGGCTTTATGTATTCCAGCTTCATCCTAGTATAATATCTTTTAATTCCCAGCTTCAGCCTAGTATAATATCTTTTAATTCTAAGATTTTCATTCTGCAGTCTCCAGAGCCATTCATTCACACATGCAGTACGGTCTCCTATAGTCCCTGCCATTTCATACCTACCAGCTCCACTAATCTTCATTATCTTTAGACCTACATGATCTTCCACTCACTATTGCAATATGTGAGGATTTAAGACAAGCCTCTTCCAAACCAATGTCTCCCTTTGGCACAAATTTGAACATCTAAGCCAAAGTGTTGCCAATCTAGTAACTGCCACTTCAAGTAAAATACTAAAAAGTGTAATTTATGCTCAAAGGATGATTCAATATCGAAAGAAGCAAGTAGGTTGTAACAAATAAGCTTTCAATAAATTATTGGCCATCCAGTGAGAGCAATTGACAGTTGACAGGTGTTAAGAAATAATTGCTAGCAGATCTGACTTAAGAAACCCAGTCATGAGGCTTGCATAGATTTATAAACTTAACAGAAATGCACAAAAACACAGAAGAATGCAAAAAGAAAAGATTACCCGTGGACATAATCAACCATCTAGTGCCTTTGGAATTCACATTCAACCATTGCAAGACAGTAGGAACTTTGTGCACATGTTGCGCAAAAACTCAAGAATGGTGAAAAGGCTTGTGCAGCAGACAGAGGTCTACGTGGAGACTTGAACAACAATCAAAAACCACCCACTGACTTGTGCAATAATGCTAACAATTGTAGACATCATGCAGAAGCTTTTACAGCAACACACAAACTGAATTGTGTTTGTCAAAGCCAACACAAGACACACAGGAAAACTCTAATTGAATGTGGGGCACCATGGTATTAACAACAAGCCTTGAATTTATTTAGCCCATACCTACTAGAAAATGTCCTACAATTTAAGCTAAAAGATTGGCCAAACTATACACAAAGGAAGAAGCCTTGTCTTGCTCCATTTCTTCATAAGATGAGCTTGGGAACTAGATCAACATCAAAAATCTTGTTTAAGTGTCATATGAGCAGCGTAATTCTAGCTACATCATGTAACATGCATGTGGATATCCTACTTGTTATGTTTACAAATGCAAAGGATGAACTTTGGCGAGGTTAAATATATCAATTGGGCATTAAATTTCACGATGAAGGGAATTGGAGAACTTTTTATTTTAAGTTCATAAAGTTTAGTGCTCAAATGCAATCACACAGTTTTTACACTTATCTAGGTTACTACAATGGTTGATTGGATATTCACATTGGTCTCCCACCCTAGCACACAATATCTTGCAAGTGGAAATGTGTCAGTTAATAGCAAGCAAATCCAATGATCGATGGAACACTCTGAACTTCGTGACTTCCCCAATCTTCAGAAAAATAAATGCCAGACAATTGTACATCACTACATTGGCTTTAAGGTCACAATTTGCAACTTGATGACCCATGAACCCTCTAAGCATGCTACAACATGTGCCCTTGCACCCACTGGTTCCAAAGGGCTTCTCTATACAAAGGGAACACCTTAGTTAGTAGGGGTTTGTTACAACTACAAATATTGCAGCTCCCCTTCAATGCAAGCAATAACTATCTAGTTGGCTGTATGACCTTTGATAACCTTCTTGCCAATAAGTAACTAACGAAACCCATCTCATCAAGATCTACTTCATTGATGAACAACAATCCAGACATCCAACATGTCGCGAACAAATGTACCATTGAAATGAGAAATGGATATCTTGGTGTCCTAAGAAATGGATATCTTGGTGTCCAACTTGAAAGTAGGGTGGCCAATCAAGATGGGCATAGGGTTAATGCTTAGGGTTTTAGTTGTCTTATGAGTTGTTGAAACATGCTTGACTTCTGATCCATTAACATTGAAAATTATTTTTGTTGTTAACATTTGATTTGCGAGTTACTCTTTTTATTGTCACCGTCAATCCTACAGCTCTTGTGCTATCGTACAAGCAATTTGACATGTATCTAGGGATATGATATTATAATGCATATTAGTTGATGGAGATGCCAGCATGTGGCACACATCCTTTACGTTATTTATATTGGCTGTGTGGACAACTTGTACTTAATTATATGGGGCAATGAGTAGGCCAACATGAGAATTAGTGGTTTACAATAAAAGCACTTATCTCACATGTGTAGAGAAGTGGTAGTGGTAGGTAGTTGAGTGTTTACAAAATGTGGAGCTAGGCAAGAGAAGATATATGAAAACTATTGTATATGTTTGGGACCTCATATTGGAGATATAATGTGGAGTGTCATTATATTGAGTTGCCCTACCTCAAGAGTTTATCCTGTTAATGAGTATATTTCCATTACAATTTGGAGTATTTCTGTCATTCTATGCAATTTCATAACATCTAGTTTTAAAGTTTTCATTTGGGCAAAGTGGAAGAAAATTTCTTGTTGATTTTTCTAATTTCCCAAACAATCTGCTTATATTGCAGAAGGCCATGCACCTCACACAAGCCTCCAATCAAAGGGATCTTAGATTGATTTGGAAGATAATTTCAAAAGCTTCTTGAAAATTGGTTACAATCGAGATTTGGAGCAGTATCAAGGAAGAGATGGTGATCTAAAGTTGGTCTTGTGATCCTGATTTTTAATGAACTTTTTGGGCACAAAATTAGGGCAGAATTTTTGCATAAGTTTGTTTGCATCATAGTGGTCTCCAAACAATCAAAGATTATCTTGGATTCATTGGAAAGAAAATTTAGCGAGCTTTCTGAAAAGTGGTCATAAAAAGATTTTGAAGCAATATTGTGGGACATATGGTCATTCGAAATTGACCCTACAACTTTGTTTTTTCTCCTACACAAAATATACTCAAAATAAAATAAACTCTTGAGGCAAAGTAACACTATAAAATGCTCATCATTGGAAGAAGCCACTCCATGTTATATCTCCAATATAAGATCCCAAACACATGACATAATTGAATTGAATTTGGGTTCTGATTGATGCTTTGGGAGGTAGTTAAACCATCCAAGACATATTTTTCAAGGTAAAAGTTTAATTTCTAAACAATATGCCAAAAAGATCTGCCAGCTTGTTAGTCACTCATTACAACCTTTGCACCTATTGACCACGCAAGGATGAGTTAAGTTGTCCTGTTATTTTAATTTGTTGGAACAAAACATGCACTTAAAAAAGTGGACCTAAGCTCAGTCAGAAAGTCTTAGGCTAATAAACTGAATGTCACCTGTTTGGTCCATCCTCACTACACTCTCATTTCCATTTAGTAATAAGAATGCATGTGAATAGGTAATGCCTAATCTACTCCCAGTCTTGGTAACAGAGTCAAACCCCTTAAAGGAGGAACAATATTAAAACAAAATATAGAAGGTTATGTAAAAAATCCGCTTGTTCCCACAACAAATGAACCAAACATTAATACAAAGCCTTGCAAGTGTTAGTATATACGCCCTAGGAGCCCAAATAACCTTCCATTATGCCCAAATAAGCTTATGTCACAAGCTTTCATTTCTTTTCAATATGGACAGTTAGATAACCATTTCATAAAAAATATATTAGATTAATTTCTTCTAAATAAGTGTTTACATTCTGTAGAAATTATGAAATTGATTCTATGACAAATGCATTGACAAAATATAGCTAACCATCATATAAAGTAGATAATACCAAAACAATGGCGGACACGTGTAAAAAATAGCCACTCCAAACATCATGGCATTGCAAACAAAGGTGCTTTACAAGACCATGGTAGTACATCATAATTGCAATAACAAGTACAGAAGTAAAAACTTCGTTTCAGGAAGTTAACATTTCTCAACAGATTTCCTGCAAGCATAGACCTCTAATTGCAAAACAAAGTAAAAAGTGGCCGTCATACATAGAACTATGCAAAATGAAAGTATCCACTTAAAAAGGAAAATTTTCAAGTAACTGTAATTGGCAACATTATCACATGCAAACCAGATAGAATAAAGAATACAGAAACATAGCCAGCTTCAGTTCAAACAAAGGAATTCATTACATATGGCACACTACTGCCAATGTATTTCCCTACAAGAATATCTATAAAACTGTAATTGGCGACATTATCACATGCAAACCAGATAGAATAAAGAGTACAGAAACATAGTCAACTTCAGTTCAAACAAAGGAATTCATTACATATGGCACACTACTGCCAATGTATTTCCCTACAAGGATATCTAAAAAGCAGAATTCCATTGATGAAGAATTCACTTAAATATGTTTCAAATTACTAGCACCTCTTTCATATATTCCAAACAGGGACATTAAAGTGAACATAGTATATAGATCAGTAATGAAATCCTCCATGCAAAATCTGCTCGCCTTAATCCCTTTTATTAAACATGTTGAGCATTCACAGTAGATCATTTAGTTCTTTGTTCAAATGTATCTTGGTACCTGACCCATAAATAAGGTAGACTGGTTGTCCATTTTATGACATTATCACATGCAAACCAGATAGAATAAACAATACAGAAGCAGAGCCAACTTCAGTTCAAAGGAAATAATTCCTTACATATGGCACACAACTGCCAATGTATATCCCTACAAGAACATCCCAATAGCAGAATTTCATTGCTGAAGAGTTTGCTATAATTATATTTCAAACAACTAGCATCTCCTTTTGTATATTTCAAACAGGACATTAGAGTGAACATAATATATAGATGATTTAAGAAATCCTCCATGCAAAATCTGCTCACATTAACCCCTTTTATTAAACATATTGACCATTCACTGTAGATCATTTGCTTCTTTATTCAAATGTATTTTGGTACCTGACCCATTAATAAGGTAGACTGATTGTCCATGTTAGTTCTCGTTGAATCAAGAAGAGATTGGGGAACGCGATCTGCTCTAGCTACCTGCATTTTATCCTTCTGCAGAAAACAAAAAATATATCTCAAAAAAGAAGACTTTTACCCCCAAACTTGTGAGCATGCAATTTAAAAATAAGTTAAACTCCATTGCTTACTTAATATAAAAAGTGATTTCATTAAAAAAGAACCAGCATGCTATCAATCATAATAACTAGGCTGCACATAACAATACATGTACCAATAATAGCATATTACAAACTATGGATTGGCCTAGTAACTAGTCCTGATATTTGCCATACAGTGTGTATAGTGTTCAACCCCTATCAACCATTTACTTCCACCAAAAAAACCCTAAATTGGACCAACTAGCATAATCGGATGAAGCTAGAAAGAGGAAAGTGTAATTAAAATCACAGATATAATATGAAGCCATGTCTATACTACTCTGAAAGCAGCACTAAAAATATCCATAAATAGCCCATAATTAAGAAAGTTCAACAATTCCTACCAACCAGTTTTAAAGAGCTCCAGTACCTACTAGAAACGGTTGGTCCTACACATTCTCTACAAGCTAGATACCATGGCAAAGCTTTGTCTGCTTAATGTCTGCAGAGCGGCATCAAGAAACGTTTTTCTACATCCAACCTCACTAAAGCACACAACTTATATACACACAAAATAAGAATTTGAGGGAAAAGGAGATAAATACAAAAATAAAATTTAGTCACATGAGATATAACTTTTGCTGTGCATTATGCAGACTTGTTTATTTGTAATACTCAATTCCTAAAAATCAGTGAAATGATTTTTTAGATACTCTCAGTATCAAAAACAGAACACCAACCATAATCTGCAGGGTTTAGCTAGTGATGTCCAGCATAAAACGACAGAAACAAGAATTTTTTAAATGCATGAATCTATAACATGGCACATAGGAAATTTATTCATTATAATTAGAAGAGACCCACAACATGGTAATAACTTTCCAGAAAATAACAGGAAATACATACAAATAGACTAACACAAATAGAAAGTATGTAATAACAAATAAGCAGAAAATCCCAGTCATTCCAACACAATTTAGAATTAAGAACAATTAGCATATCAACCATGAGAGATAGAGACAGATTAGAGCAAAACTCCAAAGAATAGATACCTAGAAACTGAAATAAGATACCAACAATGATAATAAGACTCTTTTTGTATATATCAAGATTTCTGCTGCAGGAAATTGTAACTTGGAAGTTTTCCTAACTTCTAACTCTGCAAAGAGCACTAGTTGAAAGCATTAAACAAACAAAGCAATATCAAAGAAGCATTTAGGGCATACAGTAGCACAGATTTACCAATAAGAAAAAGAAATAGACTAGACGAAACTCAAAACAACATCTAAAACATCAAATAAGTGCAAATATGGCTCGATAGGTAAATGACAACAACAGTGTATAAAGTTGAATCCAAGACTAATGAAAACATCCTAAGTAACAATGTGTCCAGACGTGGAGAGTTAGGTTCAATCTTCAGTTATTTAGTGTATATGAATACAGACAATTTCACAGGGTATTCAACCCAAACAGAAAATAAATTCAACATCCCTTTTTATCAACTTTAACCAGATTTCAAGGACGAGAACTCACATCCAAGAATACCATATCAAATTATGCTTAGAATCTAATATACCTGTCCTTGAAGGTTTCGAATAACTTCAATCAGCAACTTATCACCAGCAATCATCCTCACCCTCCTTATGAACATATCTCTGCTAATTCTTCCTGCCTGACAATTATAGCCAGTGTATAGATCTAGTCTTATGTGCATTTGCTCTTGAAACTACAACACTACCTCAATGACAACAGAAACTCTGATAAACAATGATCTACCTTGTACCCAGTGTATAGTTGTTCCAATGAATTAATTTTAGCTGTGGGAAGAAACTTTCCAATAACAGATAGTAACTTCATAAATGGCATGTGAGCCGAACTAGGCATCCGCACAGATTCTCTTCTAGGCACCTGTATCTTACGCTGGTTTTCTTTGTTGTCATCTGTACAAGGCTCCTGGAAACCAATTAAGAAAGTACACGCTGAATAAACTGCTCAAGTTAAAACCCTTGAAAATTATAAGTGTACAATACACGTTTATCAATATAACTGTGAAATTACTATTAAATCATGTTCCTTTGTTCTTGATGATGTGATTCCAGAAACCAATAGATCTAAATATCTATTCCGAACCAAACAAATCCTATTGCCAACAGAAAAGCAACTGTGCCCAGTAAAGACCATTTAAGATTACCATCTCATAAGCAGACGATTTATTAGCTACTTGAGCATATTGCAAATCACTCCTCGTGTTTCTGCAAATATCAGAAGCAGGTTCATTTGCTTTCAATCCATCTGAACAAGCTGCAACATTCCAAACCCATTATTTAGGCAACTATTTTAACTCTGGGCTTACAGCAAATGCAACTGTCCAGGTTGTAGATTGCTAGCATGAATGAGAAGATATAAAAAAATAAAATTCAACAATACCAGGCGACTGGTGAGGAGCCTTAAAACTGACAACATATTCTGGTAAAATGTGTGTATTCATGTGAGTACTCCAAACAATGTAATGCTTTGGATTGGTGATATCATTTATGCCAGAATCAAACTTCTCACAGCTGGGATGAAACTGATGAGAGCCAAGGGGAACTTCCTCAACATTCCCCAAAATAACTCGGCACAACACAACATACTGTTCACCATTAATGTCTAAGTCTGAAAACGGAACACTGTAGAGAATAAGCAATAATAGTCAGTCAAACATCTCTTCTTAGAAACAGGATAAATATTGGAGAAAAAAACTTTCTAGAATACAAACATTTTAAAGAAAGCCACACCAAAGAGATTATCTTTGAACATAATCTTTCATACCTCAGGTAGGAGCAATCTTCTGGAGCCAGATAAACACCAACACCATATGCCGGACCACCATCCAGTAATCTGTTATTGCTAAAACCATGTAGTATAATTGATGATATACATGTACTGGATGCCCCATGCCATGCATATTTAACATTTGCATTACCACGAGAATTTCTGGTTAACTCAACCTGCTTGTTGAAAACCTGCAGTCTAGCCTGTCCCAGCTTACCTGTATGTGAATTTTGATAAATACCAGTAACATTGGTTGCAAGTCCAATTTTATTTAGGCCAGTAAGGAAACAATTTTTCACAGCTACATACTCTTTATCGCAATCCATTAATTTGATCAATTTGTCCCCCAGCTGTTCAAATTCACAAGCCACAAAACTAGAACATTGTTGGGATTCAGAAAGCAAATTGTGATTCATGACACCACCCCCAACCTCATCACGCAATACCTGGATACCATTTTCTAACTGAGTTGCACCTGTGAGAACCTTGGGCAATGTTACATTCGCTAGTTGGCTTCTTGGAAGCTTAGACAAACCTGCATCCGAAAGGCCTCTCTCCAATTCATCTGTACCTTTTAAAGCCTCAGTTGATGTTTTATGGAGTAATTGCTTTGCTTGAAAACCATTTACTGGTAACTCAGTCACTGGCTCTGACTTTGGATCCTTGGACAAGTCTGCATCTCTTAAATCCCTATCCAATTCATTTGCACCAGTGGGACCCTCAGTTGAAGATTTCTTGATCAATTCATCTGATTTAGGGCCATTCATGGATACCACATCAGCCACGGACTTCAAATTTGGAACCTTGGAAAAGAGCTTTAAGTGACCAGGAAGGCTATTTTTCTGAGTTTTTGAAACTCCAAAATTACCAGGAAAAAAAACTTGCTCAGTTTTTGAAACCTCCATATTAGTAGCAACTCTATCACAATTCTCAGCATTTGAGGCCTCAGTTGGGCTTATTCGAATTTCAATCTCAACCTCGACTTTAGGGGCGACTTCTTCATCAACATTACCCTCAATGATAAATTTGGGGAAAAAGCATAAGCCATTCTTATCAATCCATGCAATGGACCTTTGACAACCCGCCCTCAAATCTATTTGCAGCATTCGCAAAAAATCAACTAGATATGGTGAACCATCTATTACCAATTCTACGGTAGGCATGCCAGCCAAAAACTCAACCCTAAGAGAATCCAAAACTTGGGCAGAAAAATCATTCCATGAGCCATTCCAAAAATACATAACCCTCATTGGCACTGAACTCTTTCGAAAATTCTCATAATTATGCAATGCTGCCTTGCTTGAATAACACTGATACACACAACTACATTTCGAACCCCTGTCCTTCTTGCCACAGGTAATTCCATTCTTCCTTCCCCACTTAGATGTTCCCCTTCCAGAGGCTAAGAAACCATATTTATTTCTTTGTTTTCGTTTCATTTGAGCTCTCTCCAAAATCTTTCTGCCGAGCTGACAGAAATGCTTCCCTTCTCCCTTCATCACAAACAACACCAGTTTACACCCCAAACAGTTTCAACTACAGTGCAATTATTTACAACGTCACTGCAACACCATAATCTACAACAAACCCTAACAAGAGGCTACACTATACACCAAACTCTGATGCCACATTTTACATCAGTACGAAGGGAAACAACATATAGAACAGAGAAAATTGATTCAAGCTCGCAGTCCCATTATTAAAACCCCAACCGAGCCATAGAACAATACTCAATAGTCACAAAGTTAAATTTCGCCAAATAAACTCCAGTTCCACCACGAAATGACCCCAACAAGACCAAAAAAGAACCCCACCCCACTTACAGCGCCAACTTGGAGTCACAAATTTTCAAAAGCCTAAATGGGTGACTACAAACCCAAAATCGGCCACGAAAACGGCAACACTTCAATTGCACCATAAAACAACCATATCGAAGCCATAAAAGACCGACTTCCAAAGGGCAGGTCAAGTCCTAATTTTAGAAATCCTAACGAGATCATTTCAGGGTCAGATTTAGCATCAAAAACTACAAACCCACGCTTTCTCCATCAAACGGTTCTCAAAAAGAATCGCTTCCTAAACTACGTTGTTATCAGAACCCCAATACAGAGCTAAATTTAGCGCGAGGCCAAATTTAGCAGAGGGTCAGAGGTAAGATGAAAAGTCGTCAAACATACAACCGCTTCATAATTATGTTTAAAGCAACTTATTGGAGGATCAAATTTTTCAGGACTCCACCAAGAGGCCCCTTAAAATGCACAAACACAACCAAATTGGAGGGCGAAATTTTAGATTTTTTAAAAGAGCGGAGACAGAGAAGCAAGGTCAAGACTCAGAACCTGCAGGGCCAACGGCTCATATGAAACAAAAAGCTTTCCACCTGCAAAGCCCTTCCTCCTTCATTCCTTACTGGCCTCCCACGCTTCACGGTCGTCAATTCAATGGCAATACAAACCCTAGCTCCACTGTTGCGTTCAAATTGGCCTTCGCATATATCTAAATATATATACGCGTATACACCTCTCTACTGTGTTTTACTGGTCCAAAAATCAGGCATTTATTATTTAATAAAATTTTAAGCGGCGTGAGAGGGCGGTTGAGCAAAATGGGACTTGCCCTTCAAGCTAACCGCCCTCTACCCTTTTTTTCGCTATTGATATCAAAGTCTTTAGAAAGTAGAGTATTTTGGGGTTTCTTGCTGAGAAAGCAAGCATCTTGTCGGCCTTAGCGTTTTAGTTTCTTTTATGGGGAAAAGGCCTTCTAAAGCTTCCCAAGTCAACCCGGCTATTGACATTGAGGTGTATAGTAGTTGATTCTTTTCACTTTATGGTTTGAGAGTTATTGTGCTCACATTTGTCTATTTTTATTTGTAAGTGTAAAAGAGGGAATTGTAGTACTATATGTTTTAATTAAATAATAAAAAATAGAATTATTGTACGGAATTTTTTTTATATTGGTTGTATAGGTCTAATTATATTGTCGTGGTTGGAATTTTATTATATTTAATTGTGTAGGTCTTAGCACGTTTCTGATTTTTATGATACTTTAACTTTATGTGATTTGGAAGGTATTATGTCCACATTTGTCCATTTTATTCCAAGCTTAAAAGAGAATTCTTGTGCAAGACTTCTTTTTTCAAAACATGTAAGGATTTTTTTATGTTGATTGTATAAATCCAAGCATTTATTAATTGTTTACATTTAATAAAAACTTGTAGGAAGGTATTTGGTATTGATCATATTGGCCCGAGCACATCAATTATTTGTGTGGGGCTATGTAAACAATTGGCATGTGCTTGAGCTTATATAATCAATATAAAAGACCTCGTCCCAAGCATTCAAAAAAGTCTCGTACAACAATTCTCTCTTATATGATTGGAATAAGAGTAGATAAATGTAATTCTCCATGTAAACATTTGGCAAATGATTGGACCTATGAAATCAATGTACAAAACACCCTTGCAAGCTTCCCAAAAAAAGTATTGTACAACAATCCTCTTGTTTTATGATTAAAATAAAATTGGGTAAATGTGACGCAATACCCCCAAATTACACATAAGATGAAAAGAATCACCAATGATGCACCACAAGTTAATAGGTGGGTAGGTTGACTTTGGATGGCTTTAGAAGGACTCTTTTCTCATAAAATAAACTAAAATGCTAAGCCCAAAAAGATGATTGCTTTCTTGATAAGAAAACACAAAAATACTTTGTTCCCCACATAAACAATGGCACGTTGAGTACAACATCCTTAGGCATTAAAGCATTCTTTATTATATGTGTAGAGGTGACAAGTGCATCCCTTCATTTTCCCTTTTGTTTAATACCAATTTGTGTGAGCGTTGTAATTAAATCTAGTTTTAGCATATTATTTTGTTTGATTTGGTGCACTTATTAATCCCAAACTTGATCTTACACTTAGAAATGTAATTTTACCTCTACTCAAACTAATCTTGGCATGTTTTCTCTACTCAAGACAAGATCATTCAACAACCTTGACATGTTTAGTCCAAATTCAAATTTTATTGTGGTTCTAGGCCAACTCAACCCAAATTTATCACTACTCATTGATGTGAATATGCCAAAAAGTTTAAATTTTGCACCTAGGACTTGTATAAAAGGGCATCACTCCTATGTCATTTGGGATCCATCTATTTATACAAGGACAACCTGTATGCATCCAATGTCACTTAGGAGAAGCTACACCTATGTTCTTGCATTAGTCAACTCATCTACATCAATCTTACATCAAAAAATATCAAAAATTCTAACACTTGGCCTACCACTTTGGTACTCCTTATACTTCACACATTACATCAAGTCTTGAGCACTCATCATCATTTTACCACAACATTGCCAATGACTTACATATCCATTGCATATGTTGTTTAGTGTGTTTTCCAATTTGTTAATAAATCATTGAATCAATCAACAAAGCTTGAATATATGCAAGTACAAACATAGGTAAACAAATTAAATGTAGAAACCAAAACATATTTTGCTAGAGGCTAAGACAATACAAAAGATTTAAGGTTACACTCAATAGATTTAGGGTTGTCCATGCAATCTTGATTCGAGTCTTCACATGATTATTGATTTCACATGGCACATTTGTCACAATAGTCTATTTCCATATTCAATCTCAAATATCAAGCATCTATATTTTGTCATGATCAAATAAGTCTTCCTCTCTCCAATTCTACAATACATAATTATTCATTTATTTTATTTTTGTTTAGTTTCATATCCAAGTATATATCTAATTTCATCTCATTTTCTAGGTTAATTATGATATTGAAAGATTATTTAATTAATTAGTATGGACATATTTAGAGGGCACATATTTATCCTTCTCATATTGGTGAACAGGGTACTTCTTGAACCCCCTTTGGTTTGGCCTTAGATTTTAATCCTTCTATGTTTGCTCATATTGAATTTGATTCATGTTGGTGTGGGTTTTAATCCATCCTCAAGTATACCTTTCATTATTATATTTTTTTATTGTGGATGTCTTTTCATCCTTCCTGACCAAGCTCGCTTTTTATACCACTATGTTTTGTTATGATGGCACTTCCTTTATGGCCTATGATAGTGATTTTTCTCTTACCTCATCCTTAGTCATTTGATACATCTAGGGATGGTTAGTTGTGTAATGATTCTTCTTCTTGTTTACTTATTCATGATAATGTTTTGATTCATAATAATATGTTACCTCTTCTTGATGTTGTTTCCTTGTGTGATAATGATATAGTTCACAATGCCCATGATACATTTTAGTAATTTATCCCCAACCTAAGTGATATATCTAAGGACCTTACTTGATGTGATGTTGTTATACTTGGCAAGAATATTATTTTTATATCTCATGATAATTCTCCTCTTTCATCGCTAAAATATATCCTACATGTGCATCTCTTGATTCATCATTCTTTGAAGATCCTAGTGGTATGTGCTCGATGGATAGAAATGTTTCACTTTCAGTTACATAATGTTGATGTGCCTTTACATGATATACCATGTCTATGTCACTTTTACGTAAATTATTGTATGCCTAATGTAGCTCATGATAGTCCTACCTTTTGGCTCATGGTTTATTAATGATTTATTTAGTTAGAAACTTAGTGAATTTTTCTTAAATTATTATTATTTATCCTCTACTTCATTGATGTGGTTAATGACTCTTTAGTTTATGATATTTTTAATGCATATTATTTTAGAGCATTAATAATGGAGGTATTTAGTGGAAGTTAAGATGTAATTAAAGCCATCACTCTTTGGTCATTTGGGATCCATTCATTCATACAAGGACAATCCATATGCATTCAATATCACTTAGAAGAATTTACACCTATGTTCTTGCACCAGTCAACTCATCTACATCAACTTTTATGTCAACAAATATAAAAACTTCGTACACTTGATTTATCTCTTTGGTACTCTATATACTTCACACATTACATCAAGTCTCAATCACACATTATCATTGTATCACAACATTATCAATGACTTGCATATCCATTGTATATGTTGTTTAGTGTGTTTTCCAACTTGTTAATAAATCATTAAATCAATCAACAAAGCTTGAATATAAGCAAGTACAAATATAGGCAAACAACTTATGTAGAAGCCAAAACCTATTTTGTTAGAGGTGAGGACAACACAAAAATTTTAAGGTTACACTCAAGAGATTTATGGTTCCTCATGCAACCTTGATTTGAGACTTCACATGATTCTTAACTTCACACAACATATTTGTCACAATAGTCTATTTCCATATTTAGTATCGAATATCAAGCATTTATATTTTATCATAATCAAATAAGTTTTCAGCTCTCTAGGTCTACAATACATAATTATAAATTTATTTTATTTTTGTTTAGTTTTGAATCCAATTATGCATCTAAATTCATCTCATTTATTTAGGTTAATTATGATATTGATAGCTTTAGTCAATTAACTAGTCTAGATATATTTAGAGGACACATTAAATTATCCTCCTCATTTCGATGAACCTAACACTTCTTACACCCCCTTATATTTGGCCTTAGTTTTTAATCCTTCTATTCTTTCTCATATTGAACTTGATTCATGTTGGTTATGGTTTTAATCCATCCTTGTATACCTTTCATTGTTATATTTTTCTAATGGGTGTCTTTCAATCCTTCCTGGCCAAGCTCGCTTCTTATGCTAATATGTTTTGTTATGATGACACTTCCTTTATGGTCTATGATAGTGATTTTTATCTTAACTCTTTCTTATTCATTTGATACATTTGTGGATGGTTATTTATGCAATGATTCTTCATCATGTTTACTTATTCATGACAATATTTTGATTTGTAATGATGTGTTACCTTTTCTTGATGTTGTTTCCTTGTGTGATAATGATATAGTTCACAATCCCCATGATACGTTTTACTAATTTATAACTAACCTATAGTGATACATCTAGGGACATTACTTTATGTAATCTTATAATTTTCAAGGATGATCTTTTTAAATCTCATGATAATTCTCATTTTACATCACTAAAATAACCTACATGTGCATCTCTTGATTCATCGTTCCTTAACAAGCCTAGCGATGTGTGATTGATGGATAAACATGTTTCACTTCTATTTATATATGATGTTGATGTGCCTTTACGCGATATACCATGTTTGTGTCACTTTTACATAATATTTTTATGCCTTGTGTAGCTCATGATAGTCCTATATCTTTTGGCTCATGGTTTATTAAGGATTTATTTAGTTAGGAACTTAGTGAAAGTTACTTAAATTGTAATCATTATTTATCCTCTACTTCATATGATGTGGTTGACGACTCTTTAGTTTATGATATTTCTAATGCGCATGATTTTAGATCATCAATCATGGAGGTATTTAGTGGAAATTAATATGTAATTAAGGGCATCACTCCCAAGTCATTTGGGATCCTTCCACTCATACAAGGACAAACCATATTCATCCACTCTCGCTTAGGAGAATTCACAGATCTATGTTCTTGCATCAATCAACTCATCTACATCAACTTTTATGTCAAAAAATGTTAAAAAATATTACACTTGGTCTACCACTTTGGTAATATTTATACTTCACACATTACATAAAGTCTCAAGCACTCATTATCATTTTACCACAACATATCACTAAAATATCCTACATGTGCATCTCTTGATTCATCATTCCTTAATAAGCCTAGTGTTGTGTACTTGATGAATACATGTTACACCTTGTTGTGTTATTACCTATTTACTATTACCTTGTTGAGTTAAAAAGCTCTAATATATGATTGTGTTTTATATATGAATCTTGATGTATAATATGGTGAATGAATGTGCGATTTAATATGATGTTTTAAATGATTTGAAGATAAATATATGATGCATATGAATGTATTGTTATCGGCTAACTATTGTTGTAATGTACTAAGCTGGATGCAAGAACAAATTTGAACCTCTAGAAGAGAGGGGGAGTATCACTCAAGAGAAGAACTTGGTTTGGTAACCCTTAATAAGCCTAACTGAGCATACACACACTTACATTCTAGTTGGTCTAAGTTGAGTCAAGTTAGTTTGGGGAATTGGTAAGTGATCTTCAGTTTTGGTTTAGGAATATTTTGTATTGTTTTATGGTTTCAATCTTTGAATGTTCTTGATTGGGAAAATGTTATTAAGTATTTATGTCAAGTGAAATCCCTTCCTTGTGTGTTCATATTTATATATTAATTGATGAAGTATATACATAGAATGTATATATGTACATATATGTGCATGTCTATGATAACTCATACATGTGAGTAAATACATGCATGAGTATATGTAGGTAAATGTATCTACGCATGCTCATGAACGGATTACCCATATTCATGGGAATATTGATTGGACGAATGTGACATATATATATATACACTTTGTGTATATACATCAATCGATGAATATGAGAATATGTGTGTTTATGTAAGGATATTAAAATAATATTATATATATGTATATAATTACGTATATACATATATATTAATATACGTATATATGTGTGTATATATATATATATAATTATTTTGATATATGTTTATATATGTATATAATTGGCAAGTAATGTATTTAGTAATCATGAGGATATAATTATGTGTATATATATATATTGTTTGATATATTGAAAGTGTTTTATAATAAGCAAAGCACATTAACATAGAATTGTCATGTATGCAACAATGGCTAAAGCTTAAATATTGCACATAAAGCATGAGGAGAATAATTCAAAGAGACTTATGTGCAACACATAAGTAAAGGTAAAAAACTATTTAAAGTTGCAAGTGAAAATGAATGCAGATTCAACATTGTTGACTTAGTCTTAACTACACATAAATAAAGGGCGCTAAAGTATGAAGGTGGCACCAAAATCTATAGAATGTGGAAACCAATAGAAGTCTAAAACTTATGCCATATCCAGGTAAAGCCATATGATAAACATAAAACTCAGTCAATGCAAAGATGGCAAAAATTTGTGAGGGTGGTTGACTTTAAAATCAAATAGGAAACCTGTAGTAATGCATAGTCATGCCTTGACTCAGTAAAAGAGTCATGTTGTCACAAGAATGAAGTTGACTCATCCATTCTATGAAATTAGAAATAAGAGGGTTGTTATGTGTTGTAATCTAAGAGTTTAAATCAACTAAGTTGAATTTGAATAGGAAGGTGATAGATTTGTTAGCTTGTTGGTAGCATTAATATGCTCAAATTTTAGTATATATAGAGGTGCTCTCTCTACCTTTTATCACACTTTTCATTCTAATTTCTCTGTTGTTATTTTGTTGTATTTTTTATCCAAGAGTATTTTGAGAGCTTTGAGAGTTAGAGAGTTTCTTTGTGATTTTGCAATTGTAATTGTTGAGAGAATTGGTAAGAGTCTAAAAGTGGAAGATAGGTTGAACTTAGAAGAAGTAGCAAGCGGGCTTGTGGAATTGAGCTAGGAAAGAAGTAATATCAGTTGGAGCTTTTAATACAAGCATGTTGATTTCTATTCCTTTATTATTTTATGGTTCAAAGGTTATTTGTTCATGGATGCCTTGTTTGGAAAGGATTGTTTTAAATACGTGTTAAGTTGCTTGGATAAGCTTGCACGTTTCTGGTTGATTCTTGTTTTGGTGAGACCTTTTTATTTGGATTATTCTTATATAATCTATATTGAAATTTATATGATTGTATATCTATTTAAACTATACATTAGCTTGTCAATACTATAGTATGTAGCATGAAATGTGAAATGTGGAATGTATTGTTGTCTTGAAGTACTTTAGATGGAAAGTTTAGTTGGAATGGGTGATTAGCTTGGTTATTCCCGGGGTTAGAATAATCCATGGGAAAGGTTGTAACCTAGTTAGTCAACTTATTATGTCATTACTTTCTTATTTCTGGGATGTAAGTTAAGAGTATGAATGGTCAAAACCAAATCAAGCTAGAAAGGTGAGTGAGTGTGTGACCTCCACTCTAAATTTTGGGTGATGAATACTTTGGGAAAATTAGTGTAAGTAGCCATTGTTTACACTATCAGTTCACTGTGATCCAAGTTTGCATACTAGGTAGGGATTGTCATACATGTAGGTTGTAGCTAGTGTATGGAAGCTCTAGATATGTAGGACACAACACCATGCTCCGAGAAGGCTAGGATTATGAGGTTATCAAACCAATCTCTTTGTCAAAGGGTGGGGCCATCTTACCGGTTAGGTAGATGTGCGGGGGATTGCAGTAAGTTTGAGGTTGGCGAAAAATTGCTTGATTGATGCTTCCCCTTATGCAATTGGTGGCCAAGATTTGAGGAAGGACATCTGGACCATTTGTATCTCTATTTCAATAAGCTCATAGAAGCTATGTATGTAATCATGTATCCATCTCTATGGGAATTAAAAATGGGAAATATCATCTTGAAATTAGTAATGTGAAATCGTTAACTGTATTATTGAAATGATTCTTTGTTATGCAATGGGAAAGTTTTAAATGTGCATCTTGTTATTCAAATGAAAAGAAAATTTGTATTGCTCTTAATGTTAGTAGCATAAACTATTCACTTGTGGGTAAAATATAGTAAAAATCATTGGGTAAATAATGGGCATGTTACACGTGGTATCAAAGCTACCAGGTTCAGCTCTGAAACCTATGTGCTCACTATGTTTCCATCCAACATTATATGAGTCTAATGTTTGGAATTCTTATGTCAGGATGGTGCATCTCAAGATAATTGTAAGGAATTCATTATTTAGTAATGAGCACTACCTAAGGGCCAAGAAGGAAAAGGAAGCCATTATTCAAAACATAGAGGGGACTAATTACAACGCCATTTGGTTGAGTGAAACTAAAAATTTCAAGAATGACCTATCATGAATCAATCAAGAGAGAAAAAGGATGTGTGAGGCTGCCAACTTTGTACCTCCTGTCTATTTGGCCAAGTCAGACTCTTTACCACTTTCCAAAGATATGCCCTCAAAATGTAGTGTTAGTCCTGCCATGATCTTTAGGGACCCTCATGTTTTTCCAATGTAAGAAGTTATTGTATTAGCCTCAAGTGGAAAATTGGAGGAATATGTTCCTCAAAACTATGTATCTAAGGATAAGTCTGAGGGTTATTTCCCTTTTGATGTTGTATGTGCAAAAATTTGTGGGGTATACCCCACTTAGTTATGTATCAGAGAGTGAATCTAAGGGATACTCTCCCTTAAAATATTTGAATAGTCATTCCATATAAAAACAAGGATATTGAAATCCTTTTTGATCTTAATGAAAAACATGGTTGGGAAAAAAACTTTTGTATGAGTTCTTTTATGAAATTTCTTATGTGAATGTTTGTTCTTTTGGACTATTTTTTAGAATGTTAAGTAAACCTTCTTAAGATATAATTAAAATGAAACCTCTCGATGTAATCTTTCTTGTGAAAAATGGTTCTAGAACAAGAACTAACCTTAAGGGAAGTCAAGTAGTAGGCCAAGGTGCATAAAATGTCGAAGCTAAATTAGATTGTATTTTGACTATGATGGATGAAACAAGAGAAAGAATTGGGAACCTCAAGTAGGAGGTAAGAGGAAAAGAAAGGGAGGAACAAGAAGTTCCTAATAATGAAGAAGAAGTTCCTAATAATGAAGAAGAAGTTCCTAAAAATGAAGAAGAAGGGGAAAATTCTCATGATCATACTCAATCAAGTGAACATGAGGATGATGAGTCGCAGTCTAGGTCAGAGGGAACCAAAAGGAAACGACTAGCAAGTGATCTATCTCAAGATATGAGAAAGATCACACCTCCAAAATTTGAAGGTAGTACTAATGGGGATGCAATCGAGGCATGGCTCATGGAGATGGAAAATTATTTTCAAATCAGGAATTACTCTGAGGTCACTAAAGTCATTTGGGGAGATTTTCAATTGGCTGGTGAAGCATCCAATTGATGGGTGAATAAAAAGATGGAGCCTGCGCTCAGTTCTTTAAGGCTTACTTGGAGTGAATTTGTGGATATTTTCTAGAAGTGGTGGTTACCTCAATTATTCTATGATCAAAAGCTCACTAAATTTAGAATCTGAAGCAAGGAGATTCCTCGATGAATGAATATTGGGAGAAATTCACTCATCTCCTAAGGTACATACCCATGTACCAAAAGGATGAGCGGTTTCACATAAGGAAGTTCATCATGGGTCTCAATGACCAAATAGGTAGAGAGGTAGATGTACACGGTCCTAATATCATGGACCTAGTTTATGAGAAATCCATCAAGCAGGAGCAAAGGCTTAAATTTATCTTGAACTATTGTGAAAATAATCAAAAGAAGTTCAATTGGTCACAAGCCAATCAAGCTTCGAAGAAGCCTAGTGAGGGGAAAGTTTTTAAAAGGTAAGGGGACAAGGGACCCCATAATAATTGGAATGAACCAAGAAGGGATCATAGGGGGAACAACAACAACAACAATGTTGGTGGGAATGAAGGTGATTCTAGAAGGCCTGCGAAAAGGAAGGGACCAATGAAAGGATTTTTTACATGCGGTGGAGATCACTTTGAAAATTAGTGTCCCGACAAACCATTAGGGTCACAACCACATGGGAAACCTCTTCCTCCTTGATGAGTTGCATTCTAGCAAAGGATTCATGCAGCATTAGACAATCAACAAGTGAAGTACTAGATTACTCTGGTAGAAGTTTCAAGTACTTTGTCTAGTACACCCATCTCAATTTTAATAGATATTGGTGCTACAAACAAATTTAGTTCTCCTAATATAGCTAGTAAAATTTTTGGAAAATATGGCTACATGGAAAAATCTTGGATTGTTGAACATGCAAACTAGACAAGAGTTAAGGTGGATCAATGTCTATTCGAAGCAAGGGTTGAACTTTTGAGTTTCTCTACGAAAGTGAAAATGTATGTAGCTCCCTTAGGTTCCTATGGCATCATCTTAGGGATGAATTGGCTATGGAAACATAGGGAAAAATTAGATTGTCATGCAAAAATAGTAGAATGCTTAGATGATATTGGAAAGTAGGTGTCATTGCAAGGAACGTCTAGAGAAGTTAAGTTGTGATAGATTTTCACACAAATGCATAGAGAGAAGAAGAAAGGTTGTGAAATCTTCATGGTGAAAATGGAGAAACTTGAGGAATGCAAAGAGTTAATTTCTCGAGATGATGTAGTATATTATGGACCTCAAGATCACCAAGAATCCAAAGATGGTGAGGTGGTGGAATCGGGAAAGTCAGATTTGGAGAAATACCCTATCCCAAGGAACTTTATGGATGTATTTCCAGATGAATTACCTAGATTGCCTCCCAAGAGAGTGTTTGATTTCTCCATCGACATAGTTCCAGGGTCGGAGCCTATATCAAAATTTCCATATAGGATGACCACGTCAGAATTAATGGAGCTAAAAGCTCAATCAAAAGAATTGTTGTCCAAGGGATTGATACGACCCAGTGTTTTACCCTGGGAAGTGCCAGTGATAATCATGAAGAATAAATATGGTACACTATGCTTATGTATTGATTATCGGCTTAATAAAGCAATGATAAAGAATAAATATTTTTTGCCATGTATCGATGATCTCTTTGATCAGATGTGAGGAGTGACAATATTTTCTAAGATTGATCTACGGTCAAGTTGTCATCAACTAAGGATCAAGGATGAAGACATTTTCAAAACAACTTTCAGAATTAGGTATGGTCATTACGAGTTCACGGTCCTACCTTTTGGACTCACGAATGCACCTACAAAATTCATGAGCTTGATGAATAATGTATTTAAGGACTGATTGAATAGGTTTGCATTGCTCTTCTTGAATGATACATTAATCTACTCCAAGAATGAGGATGAACATATTTAGCATTTAGAGATTGTTCTCCAACGGTTAAGGGAGCATAAGGTATATGGGGAACTCTCAAAGTGTACCTTCTTTTAGAAAGAAGTGCAGTATTTGGGTCATGTGATTTTAGCTGATGGAATTGTAGTTGATCCAATAAAGATAAAATTAGTGCTTGAGTGGCCAATGCCTAAGAATGTGTCAAAATTTAGAAGTTTTATGGGTTTGGTTGGGTATTATCAAATTTTTTTTGCAAAATTTTCTAGAATAGATTTTCCCATTACTTCATTATAGAGGAAAGGGAGGAAGTTTGAATGGTCTGAGAAGTGTCAAGTGACATTTGACCAACTCAAGGAAAAGTTGACCACAAGTCCGATATTGAAGGTACCAAATCCAGATGGTGACTTTATTGTTATCACAAATGCTTCACGAGAAGGTTCGGTTGGAGTATTTATGCAAGAAGGTAAAGTCATAGCCTATGAGTCAAGGAAGTTGAAGCCTTATGAGAAAATTTATGCTTCACATGATTTGGGATTAGCAGCAATTGTCCATCCATTACATATGTGGAGACACTATTTTTTGGGGAAAAAATTTGAACTAAAGATTGATCATCATGGTCTAAAATATTTGTTTACTCAACCTAATATGAATGCATGGCAAAGGAGATGGTTGGAACTAATATCTGATTATGAATTCAACATCATTTATATCAAGGCAAAATAAAATTAGGTTGCCAATGCCCTAAGTCATAGGAGGCATATCTCCTCAATGATATCAATTCAAACTAACTTCAAAGGCCAAGTGTTGCAGAAATCCAAGGGTGAAAAATATTACGATCAAGTCAAATAAGCACCCTCGGATAACCCACAAGATCAAAGGTACAAAGAATTTCACTTTGAACCTAATTGTTTATTAAGGTTCAAGAGAAAGATTTATGTACCTAACTCTAGGGAATTAAGGAACTTGGTATGGAAAGAAGTTCATAATGCACCATATTCTGGACATTCTGGTGAAACTAAGATGTTGGTTGATGTAAAGCCATTGTATTTCTAGAAGGGAATGAAAGGGGATGTTGCAAGAATTGTAGCAAGTTGCTTAGAAAGTTAAAGAGTGAAGGCAAAGCATCATCACCCTACAGGTCTTTTGTATCCTCGTGAAGTTCCAAAAAGTAAATGGAAAGTCATTAGCATGTATTTTGTGCAAGGTCTTCCAATGTCGAGGAATAATCACAATTCCATTTTGGTAGTGGTGGACAAGCTTACAAAGGTGGCTCACTTTATACCAGGGAATCTGATTGATGGATCTCCTGTAATAGCTCGAAAGTTTATTCAAGAGGTACTTAGATTACATGGAATTCTTGAAAACATTATTTCTGATAGGGATGCTTGTGTGACATCTAGATTTTGACAAACCTTGTTTTCTTCACTTGGGACTTAGTTGAACATAAGTTCAACATATCATATAGAAACAAATGGACAAATTGAAAGGGTGAATGAAGTGTTAGAGGATACACTAAGGATGTATTGCATGGATGAACAATACAAATGAGAGGATTACCAATTTTTCTTTGATTTTGCATATAATAACTCTTATCATTCTGCAATCAAGATGGCTCTGTTTGAAGCATTGTATGGAAAAAAGTGTCGAACTCCTATAACCTAGGATAAGCTAGAGAATAGGATAAACCTTGGGCCATAAAAGTTATAAAAAATGGAGGAGAAAATTGGCATTATTAAGCAAATGCTAGTAGAAGCTAATAATAGGTAGAAGAGCTATGCAGATTTCTTAGTAGGAGAGAAGGTTTTGTTGAGAGTTAAACCTCATGAGAGTTATATAAAGTTTGGAAATTCATCCAAACTAGCTTCGTGCTATGTAGGTCCCTTTGAGTTTCTCAAGGAAGTCGAACCTATTGCGTATATAATTACTTTGTCATTAGCTCTTGCCATGATGCATAATGTATTTCATGTCTTGTACCTTAAGAAGTACATACCAAGGGATAACCATGTTATTGATTGGAATGCTTTACAAGTACATGACCTAGGAGTGGTAACAATCAAGCCTCTCAAAGTGCTTGGAACATGTCAGCTTCACTTATATAACAAAGAGGTTATGCAATGCAAGGTCCAATGGGATCAGTATGTAAAAATTTCAGCCACTTGGAAGGAATATGTTGAGATAAAGCAAAAGTTTCCTCATGTTTTGCTAGACTTTGAAAGCTCTTGAAATAATATTGTTATATTTATGTTTATGGATTTATGTTCATATTTGATACTTAAAATCATCGAGGACAATCATTCACAAGGGGGGGGAATATGTTACACCTTGTTGTGTTATTACCTATTTACTATTACCTTGTTGAGTTAAAAATGCTTTAATATATGATTATGTTTTGTATATGAATCTTGGTTTATAATGTGGTGAATGAATGTGCAATTAAATATGATGTTTTAAATGATTTGAAGAAAAAATCATATGATGCATATGGATGTATTATTATCAACTAACTACTATTGTAATGTACTAAGCTAGATGCAAGAACAAATTCGAACTTCTGAAAGAGAGGGGAAGTATCACTCAAGAGAAGAACTTGGTTTGGTAACCCTTAATGAGCCTAATAGAGCATACACACACTCACATCCTAGTTGGTATAAGTCAAGTCAAGTTAGCTCAAAGAATTGGTAAGTGATCTTTTGTTTTGGTTTAGGAATGTTTTGTATTGTTTTATGGTTTCAGTCTTTGAATGTTCTTGATTGGGAAAATGTTATTAAGTATTTATGTCAAGTGAAAGTCCTTCCTCATGTGTTCATATTTATATATTAATCGATGAATTATATACATAGAATATATATATATATAACTTAAAAATGTGAGTAAATAAATGCATGAGTATACATAGGTAGACGTATCTACGCATGCTCATGAATGGATTACCCATATGCATGGGAATATTGATTGGACGAATGTGACATACACACACACACACTTCATGTATGTACATCGATCGATGAATATAAGAATATATGTGTTTATGTATATATATATATATATGTATGTATGTATGTATGTATGTATGTATGTATGTATGTATGTATGTAATTACGTATATACATATATATTAATATACGTATATATGTGTGTATATATAATTATTTTGATATATGTTTATATATATATTTAATTGGCAAGTAATACATTTAGTAATCACGAGGATATAATTATATATATATACATGTATATGTATATATTAAAGGTATAATATATATATTAATAATATATAATATATATTGTTTGATGTATTAAAAGTGTTTTCTAATAAGCAAAGCGCATTAAAATAGTGTTGCCATGTATGAAACACTGGCTAAAGCTTAAATATAACACATTAAGCATGAGGAGAATAAGTCAAAGAGACTTATGTGCAACACATAAGTAAAGGTAAAATTTGTTTAAACGTTGCAAGTGAAAATGAATGCAGATTCAACATTGTTGACTTAGTCTTAACTACACATAAATAAAGGGTGCTAAAGTATGAAGGTGGCGCCAAAATTTGTAGAATGTGGAAACCAATAGAAGTCTAAAACTCATGCCATATCCAAGTAAATCCATATGATAAACATAAAACTCAGTCAATGCAAAGATGGGAAAAATTTGTGAGGGTAATCGACTTGCAAATCAAATATGAAACCTATAGTAATGCATCATTGTGCCTTGACTTATTAAAAGAGTCATGTTGTCACAAGAATGAAGTTGACTCATCCATTCTATGAAATTGGAAATAAGAGGACTGCTATGTGTTACAATTTGATAGTTTAAATCAGTCAAGTCTATGCATTTGAAAAGGAAGGTGGCAAATTTGTTAGCTTGTTTGTAGCATTAAGATGCTCAAATTTTAGTATATATGGAGGTGCAATCTCTCTACCATTTGTTACACTTTTTATTATGATTTCTTCATTGTTATTTTATTGTATTTTTTGTGCAAGAGTATTTTGAGATCTTTGAGAGTTGCTTTGTGTTTTTGCAATTATAATTGTTGAGAGAATTGGTAAGAGGCTAGAAGTGGAAGATAGGTTGAACTTGGAAGAATTAGTAAGTGGGCTTGTGGAATTGAGCTAGGAAGGAAGTAATATCAGTTGGAGCTTTTAATACAAGCATGTTGATTTCTATTTCTTTATTATTTTATGGTTGAAAGGTTATTTGTTTATGGATGCCTTGTTTGGAAAGGATTGTTTTAAATACATGTTAAATTGCTTGGATAATCTTGCATGTTTCTTGGTTGATTCTTGTTTTGGCGAAACCTTTTTATTTGGATTATTCTTATATAATCTATATTGAAATTTCTATGATTGTATATCTATTTAAACTATACGTAGTTTTTCAATACTTTACGTATGTAGCATGAAATGTGAAATGTGGAACGTATTGCTATATTGAAGTACTTTAGATGGAAAGGTTAGTTAGAATAGGTGATTAGCTTGGTTATTCCCGAGGTTAGAATAATCCATGGGAAAGGGTGTAACCTAGTTAGTTAAGTTATTATGTCATTACTTTCTTCCTTTTGGGATGTAAGTTAAGAGTATGAATGGTCAAAACCAAATCGAGCTAGAAGGGTGGGTGAGTGTGTGACCTCCACTCTAAATTATGAGTGATGAATACTTTGGTGAAAGTAGTGTAAGTAGCCATTGTTTATACACTGTCAGTTCACTGTGATCCAAGTTTGCATACCAGGCAAGGATTGTCATACATGTAGGTTGTAGCCACTATATGGAAGCTCTAGATATGTAGGACACAACACCATGCTTCGAGAAGGCTAGGATTATGAGGTTACTAAACCAATCTCTTCATCGAAGGGTAGGGCCATCTTACCAACTAGGTAGATGTATGAGGGATTGGAGTAAGTTTGTGGTTGGTAAAAAAGCGCTTGAGTGATGCTTCCCCTCATGCAGTTGGTAGCCAAGATTTGAGGAAAGACATCTGGACCGCTTGTATCTCTATTTTAGTTAGCTCATAGAAGCTATGTATGTAATCATGTATCCATCTGTATGGGAATTGAAAATGGGAAATATCATCTTGAAATAATGTAATATGAAATTATTACCTATATTATTGAAATAATTCTTTGTTATGCAATGGGAAAGTTTGAAATGGTTATGTTTCAAATGTGCATCTTGTTATTCAAATGAAAAGAAAATTTGTATTGATCTAGTAGCATAAATTGTTCACTTATGGGTAAAACATACTAAAAATTATTGGCTAAAACAATGGGCATGTTACAATACAGTTGTTTCACTTCTAGTTTTATATGATGTCGATGTGCTTTTACATGATATACCATGTTTATGCCACTTTTACATTATTTTTTAATGCCTTGTGTAGCTCATGATAGTCCTATATCTTTTGGATCATGGTTTATTAAGGATTTATTGAGTGAGGAACTTAGTGAAAGTTACTTAAATTATAATAATTATTTATCCTCTACTGCATATGATGTGGTTGATAACTCTTTAGTTTATTATATTTTTAATGCACATGATTTTAGAGAATCAATAATGGAGGTGTTTAGTCAAAATTAAGATATAATTAAGGGCATCACTCCCAAGCCATTTGGGATCCATCCTTTCATACAAGGACAATCCATATTCACCCACTCTCACTTAGGAGAATCCACACCTATGTTCTTGCATCAATCAACTCATCTACATCAAATATTATGTCAACAAATATAAAAAAATCTTACACTTGGTCTACCACTTTGGTAATGTTTATACTTCACACGTTACATAAAGTCTCAAGCACTCATTATTATTTTACCACATTTTCAATGACTTACATATCCATTGCATATGTAGTTTAGTGTTTTTTCCAACTTTTTAATAAATCATTGAATCCATCAACAACACTTGAATATAAGCAAGTAAAAGCATAGGCAAAAAAATTATGTAGAAACCAAAACCTATTTTTCTAAAGGTTAGGACAACACAAAAAATTTAAGGTTACATTCAAGAGATTTAGGGTTTCCCGTGCAGCCTTGATTCGAGTCTTCACACGATTCTCAATTTCACATAGCACATTTATCACTATATTCTATATCCATATTCAATCTCAAATATCAAGCATCTATCTTCTATCACAATCAAATAAGTATCCCTCTCTCCAAGTCTATAATACACAAGTATTCATTTATTTTATTTTTGTTTAGTTTCAAATCTAAATATGCATCTAAACTCATCTCATTTATCTAGGTTAATAATGATGTTGATAACTTTATTCAATTAATTAACCTAGATATATTTAGAGGGGACATTTTTATCCTCCTTAATTTGGTGAACCTAACACTTATTACACCCCTTGAGTTTGTCCTTAGGTTTTAATCCTTCTATGTTTTCTCATATTTAATTTGATTCATGTTGGTTAGGGTTTTAATCCATAGTTTTTTTTTGGTTAACTCGGAGGTATCCCTGCAACCTAGCCTAGCGGTCGACTTACCTTGCCTTGGGCTTATTTTTATGCCAAGTTGGGGTTTAGGAAGGGGCAAGCTAAGGTGAGACTAGTCCTTTCAGGATGAGAGTAGTAGCTTGCAAGCCACTCTCATTAGGTGAATCTAGGCCTCAAATTTGAACCCAAGACCTTGGGGAGCAAACCCAAGACTCATGCCAACTACGCTACCCATGTGAGCTGATTTCTTGTATACCTTTCATTATTATATTTTTATCATAGATTTATTTTCATCCTTCCTAAACAAGCTCACTTTGTATGCTACTATGCTTTGTTATGATAGCACTTCCTTTATGACATATGATACTGATATTCTTACCTCATCCTTATTCATTAGATACATCTAAGGATGGTTAGTTGTGCAATGATTCTTCATTTTTAATTATTCATGACATTTTTTTTATCTCATAATGATGTGTTACCTCATTTTGATGTCGTTTCCTTGTGCGATAATGATATAGTTCACAATTCCCATGATGCATTTTAGTAATTTAACGTTGAATTGTAGTGATACATCTAGGGACCTTACTTGATGTGATGTTATACTTGGAAAGGATATTCTTATTTCATTGTAATTATCCTCTTATATCACTAAAATATCTCACATGTGTATCTCTTGATTCATCATTTCTTGACAATCCTAGTGATGTGTGCTCAATGGATACACATGATTTACTTTTAGTTACATATGATGTTGATGTGCCTTTACATGGTATACCATGTTTATGTCACTTTTAAATAATGATTTTATGCCTCATGTAGCTCAAGATAGTCCTATATCTTTTAGCTCATGGTTTATTAATTATTTATTTAGTGAGGAACTTAGTGAAAGTTACTTAAATTATAATCATTATTTATCCTCTACTTCATACGATGTGGTTGATGACTCTTTAGTTTATGATATTTAAAATGCACATGATTTTAAAGCATTAATAATAGATGTATTTAATGTAAATTAAGATACAATGCTACATGTCAGATCATTATTATCTTAATATTATGAGCATTAATGTGATGATGGTACGTTAATGAGTGTAGTTAGAAATACATTGATTGGAATAGAAAATATATGGTTTGATTTATGTTGTAGTTCTTATACATCATTTTATACCTTGTGGTTTTCTTTCATAGATTACTTTACTCTTGGCCCTCGAACATGTATTTCTTGGTATTCTCATCTTCCAAGTACTAGTGGTCATTCCTTAGGAAATCCAATGGACTTCTTATACATCACAAAATAATCAAAGTCTATAAATGTTAATATTTTAAATTACTATTGCTAACATGAGTTTCATATTACTAAATTCTGACATTCAAGGTTTATTTATCAAATCTTTACTTCCACTACTTAAAGAATTTTTTTTACAATTATTATCATTTATTTTTTGAATTATATGTTAATATATGCAAATGTTAGTGTTCCTTACTAGCAAATGATCATTTATGTTAGAATGTTTATATCCCTCCTCCTCTAGCTTAATCTTACATTTAGAAATGTCATTGTATTTATGTTCAAAGCAATCTCAAAGAATTTTCTCTAGCAATTACAAGATTACTCAATAACCTTGACCCTTTTAATCCAAGTTCAAATGTTATTAAATGACCTCAAACTAGCTTCACTTAAAGTTATCATTATCCATTGGTGTGAATGCCAAAAGGTTAAAATTGTGCACCTAGAATTTGTATAAAAGGACATCACCTCCAATTCCTTTAGTATCCATTCACTCTAACTAGGATAATTTATCTACATCCACTATTACTTAAGAAAATGATCGCTTAGAAATTGCATATATATTCTCGTATCAATCATCTCATTTATATCAACTATTATGTCAAAAAGTGTCAAAACCTAATTATTTCACTTGATCTACCATTTTAACATTATTTACTCTCCATGATCCCAATCCAAAAATGGTTTGAGAAATGATATTGTGTATTAGCTAGTAATGGCTAAGATCATAGAATATGCAGAAAATTCTATTTAAAAACCAAATACATATTCAATGCGTGGAAGGATCTTGGTAGATATGCCAATTACAGTTAGAATGAATTGGCAAAAATTATTAATGGCTAATATGCAAATATATAAGTTCATAATCAACTACATGTGATAAATAATGCAATTATTTATTCATAATAGTATACCTAGATTGCCAACTAGGTGCCAACTAGACATTGGCAGTTATTTTGACATATGGTCATCTACTCATGTGGATGGGATCACAAGTGTCAAATATATAGGGTGTTATATATTTTAGCACATATTCCACCAAAGGTCATGCAAATATGGTGTCAAATTCCAAACCCATATGGTTTCATATCTTGTGGTGTAGAGGTTGTAAAGTGTTGCACATGTGGTGGTGTTCTTGTCACATAGATACTCCCATGTGTCACACATGTATGGTTTGATAAGACACAAGCATGTGTATCCATGTGAAAGGTCACACTATATGAGTGAATAATATCATTTAGTTGTACACAAGTGCTATGTGTAAAGTGTTGCATGAAGTGTTGTGTGAATGTATACAATTACTGTGATGTGTGTGTTGCCTAATGTTGAGTGTATAGATGAAGCGGGTGAAATAAACACATGAGGCTACACTTAGATAATATTCCCTTTAATGAGGATTCATGGTTATGAAGGCATACAATAGAAAAGAAAAACATGAAAAATAAAACTATGAAAACTATGTGTGTCCATTAAGTAAGGTGATTTCCCTATTGACAATAATGTGTATATATTATGTATGTATATATATGTATGTGTATATGTATGAAGATATATACATATATTATATATTAGATACATACACATATATATAATATGTGTGTCTATATGTACTATATACACATACACACATTTAATAAATGTACATATATTTATATGTTATATAGTATATAGTATATATGTGTGTATACATATATATGCATACACACATATATATACACATGTATATAATGTATACATAGATGCATATTTGTGTCTATATATACATATGCAAACATATATGCATATCTATATTTACATATGTTGCATACATATACATCTACATATATATCTATCTATGTATCCACACATATATGTGTATATATGTACATGTACACATATGTGTGTGTCTATATATACTATATATGTGTGTATATTTGTGTGTGTATTTCTACACATGTATGCATATATACATATACAGGGAGAGAGGATGAAAATCAATATTAATAAAACTATGACTTAAGTGCATTCATTAAATAAGGCATGTCGCTTAATGCCAATGATGTATGTGTGTGTATATGGATAGAGAGAGAGAGAGGATATTAGGAGCATAATAGTGGCCGTGGAGTATGATAAAGACCACATGGTCTTCTACCACAAACATTATAATTTAAGTAATAACATGTCACATTTATTACCCCTTATATCATGTGACTTTCTATTCAAAATAAAAATTTATTAGTACCATATTTGACACATGCTTACTCGATTACTAAGGATCTATAAGAAAAATAATGAGGAAAAATGTTGAGCTAAGTTGAATAGGCTAACATTTTCATTACTTTTCATTTTAGCTATGTTAAAGAACAAGTGTTATTTCATGAGGAATTTTTTGTAAAGAAACTCGATAATAATGAGATAAATGGTTCTTGAGTGTAAGTTAACCATGTTTTCTATGTGGATCATGCTATTATTTTTAAGTTCTTGTCACTCTATTATTTGGCATTCCATAAGTACTTAATGGGTTTGTGCTATTATGATTATTAATAATTGTATCTTATCAACTTCTAAAATATTTATGTATCAACTTTTTTAGGAATTTTTAAATGGTTTAGTGTAAAATATCTTGATTTTCAATTAAATAGGCTTTGTTCCAAATGATTTTTCTTTTATTCAGATTGTGTCATGTATTTTGAGCAACTATTCATTTAATCAAGGGTTGTATTTATTTATGAGACCACGTACACATTTCCCTATGCATTTGATGTAAATTTGACATGTGTTGTGAAGGTTCTAATATACTTGGACTTTATATTATAGAAAAATAAAAATATAATATTATCAAGTCCCTCAAAATTATAAGCAATCAAACAAAAAAACAATAGATAATAAAAATAACCAAGACAGTAGAAGATCAATAAGGTAAAACACTAATGAATTTTATAAATAATTACATATATTTTAATACAAATATAAACAAACAAAGTATCTAGTTGCAAGGATTCCAAAATCATTAAGACTGCCTAGTCAATAAATAACAACAAATGTGAACCAATTTGGATTCATGAATATGGTTAATAGATCCAAATAATTGTAAGTGAAATAGACCATGTATTGGATAGTCTGTGGTGTAATAATAGACACGTGAATATGCAAAAGATGTATGTACCTCCTCCCAACCTTCACTTTGATCAAGCTAGAATATTGGCTAGAAAGAATATCAACCATTAAAAGATGTAAAGTTCTTAAGGCAAGTAGTATTTTAAGAGCTAGACAATGGTTCCATTATCTTAAGGCCAACCAAATTTCACAATACAAAAAAAGAGTGGATAATTAGGGGCAATTTCTTATATGGGTAATGAACCAAGAACCTATCTAAAAAATAATAATCATAAAGCATCAACCATAAAAATAGTAGGTAAAATAGAAAATATTTTAATAGGTCTCAAAGCAACCAATAATTTTTATTTACCCTTCAAATATTAGTAAATGTTTCTCTAATCCATCAAAACTTGTCACTTTTCAAACTCTTTTGTATAGAGTTCACCATCTCATCCAAGCACATGTTATGTGGCAATGCAAAATTATGCATTGAATTACCCAAGTTGATCTTCATGTAACAAACATCGCGTCCTATTATATGGTTGTCAAAATGGATTGACTGGCACCATATGGGGACAATAATAGTTATTACTAAGGTACATCAAACCAAGTAAACCACAAGACAATAAAAAGTGTACTTAGACTACTATATTTGTATTGAACTTCACCATTAAAAAAGAATACTTTGTTAAATGAAATACCAAGGAACTACAAAAAAAATTATGGGTTTGAAAGAATGTGATATGCGTGATGATTTAGTGAATGAATTGAATAGGATTAGGGAAGATTAATCATCTCTATATCCTAACATGTAGCTAAATATGTTTTCATAGAACATGAACACCTTATATGGCCCCCATTATGCAATACGCCAACAACTAGCTAGTGTTTATGATAATCTATAAAGACTATGTTTCTCTTATGACCCTATCCTTAATCTGATAATAAATTAAGAAAAAATATATAGATGTTGAAATAAAAATTAAATTTACCTATTTCAAACATCCAATCCCATCTCACAATTTAGAGAACAATTCTAACTATATCTAGGCTAAATTTCTTGAAGAGCTTCATTGATAAGAAAATTATAATGATGGCAACTATAAACCATAGTGATGACTACAAGAAATTATAAATATGAGTAACACTAATAAATGACATTTACTATGGGTTTATTCCTCACTAAATGTGAAAAGTGTAATCTAGGCATCGCGAACACAAGAATTTAAAACAGTCTGAATAAAATATTTTATCTATCCAATGTCTAATTTAGTAGTGATGACTAGGATTACAACAACAAGATTGCCTAACATGAAGTTTTTGAATTAGTGGTTTCTATACGAGGTTTTTATATTATATTTTTCATTAATTTTTTATTGTGTGCTCTTGTTAATTGTATACAACAATTCTACCATGAGTACAAAAATCTATATTGTATTTGACAAGTTGGATATCCATCTGAATATTAATTTACGAAATTTAATAACTTTTTTGGTTAATGTGAATGCTAGAATAAGAGCCCAAAATATTCAACCAATATTATCTAAGATAAATAATATTTTAATCATTTTCCAATAAAGAATATACATCTTTTATTTCTTAACATTAAGAAAAAATATATATATTTAATAAAAATAATAATTGGTTTGATATGATAAATACATAGATAAGTAATAATCGATACAATAGTGTCTACATGAATTACCAAGAAGATGAATGTAGTTGGGAGAATGATCTCTTTTCTCCATATCCAAACTACACATTTTTTTATATCAATAATTGTTTACAATTATTTTTTTCTCATTCAAGCATCAACATGAGATCAACACAAGTTCATTGTGAGCATAACCATGAAACTAATATTAGCCCCTTTCAAGAAACCACACTATAAATAACCAATGGAAGGCCAAGAGTCACAACTTAGAATTCCATCTTAGATGTCCCTTTGGGATTCGAACTTGGGTCTCCACATTGAGAACTCAATGCTTTAACCAATTAAGCTCAATCCCTTGGACAAACTACCCATTTAGAATTACACTCATAGAAATATAAGGCCTCACATAAATAACTCATATCAATCAAATTTAAAGATCCTTATCAAAATTTGTGTAAATCCATAAGATAACTTCAAAATACCCTCTATTCTACCATCATAGATACTAAAACCAAGCTCGAAATAATAAAATTCACTTATGAGGTGGTTTTGTGGGGTTTCTTATTTAGGTTTTCTACTTAAATTTTAATAGAATAGGTGGCTTCATGTAAATTTTGAATTTATCATGATGGATAATTGGCATGCCCCCTTTTCTATAATCCATACTATAGTTCAAAATGCCCATTTCCTATCTCCAGCTTACTCATAATCCATAATGTAGTAAGAGTTATTCCCCTTCATCCCTTACGTGTCTACTTAAGATCCCCATTTTTTTTTAGCATGGAGACATGGTCAATTTCATTAGTACAAGTCATTAAAATTGTGGAATTTCCCTTCTTAGCATGCCTTTCCTTCCAACTCCACTTTCCTCTTTTTCTTGTCAAAGTATCATACATTTCCATATAAACATACCTCATTTCCATCCCCCAACTCTACATTCATTCCTCTAGTCGAGCTATCAAAGTTATCCTTCATAATATATCCTTTCCTCTATTTGCATTAGGGTATTATACTTCCATATAATCTTGTTCCTCCCATTCATTCATCACTTTCATTCCTCATCCCATTAAGACTTTATATTTTCCCCTACCACTAAACCCCACTCCTTCACAAGCCTTTGTCACAGAGTCATACTTTCTCTCACCAACATGTCTGCCTTCCAAACCTTGATCCTCGACTTATGCTATGAGTCATGGAGTGCCCCCAACCATTAATGTGTAGGGTGATGACACATCTTCTAGAAGGGTCCACAAGCATAAAAATATCATTTAATAATAAGGATGTGGCTCCATGTGTACACCCAACCATACAAACAAAGAGGACAATGAGGGCTACCATTAATGATGTAGTTAGGTTCCAAACCCTATTTCCATTATTGCTAGGGATATTTATAGTTCACAAGGGACATTATACCATGCCCCCAAGCCTATTTACATTCGTGTAAGAATATTTTTAGGTGTGATTCAAGTGGAAACAATGCTCAATTGGTATGGGTTATCCCTAATATGTATTAGCATTGAGTTGGTGGCCATGGTTGTGGATTTCATTACCCTTTCTAGGCGTATAATAGGAAAAAGTGAAAAATTAAAAGGATTATCTTTGAGCATACACCAAAACCTAACTATAGTTATTTAGACCACTTGTGTTTTGATGAAAATCAAATATGAGAACATGTGGATCTATAATGACTAGAGGAGAAAAACCTGACTAGTTTAAGAGAATTTGAGGATGAAACTCCTATCGGTTGAAGGAGCAAGCTCATCCATATATTGTATTAGAATTGTATGGTTATGAATCTCATAAGTATTGATTTCACATACCATTGTAGCAGTTTTGGGTGTAATTTTTAATTTTCCAATTTGTAATGGTTGTTATAGTAGCACAGTGTAATGTGTACATAGGCCCTTTACACTTTAGATTTTATAATGTTCAATGAATTTGTGGACCTGATTACTATGGGTTGAGAATTGTAAGCTCAGTGTAATCTTAGCTACTATATTCCATTATATATGTTATTACAACCTTTTATAAATGGTATACAAATGTGTGTAATGGGGGAAAAGCCCTACAATCTGTTTAACAATATTTATACCCAATATGTAAACTAGGTATTCTATGTTAATGCAAGATTTATGTTTTGAAATCTAAGTTCAATAGACTAGGGAAAACTATCTATTCTATAATATATCTTCTACTTGTGGACCCAACTAATAATATTTATGTTTATTGTTATTTGTGCAAATGTAAACTAAATATTCAAGGTTTACAACTTTCTAGTAATATTGATTAACTTTTGTTAATTTAGGGTAAAATACTGGAGTTTGAAGTATACTACTAGGTCATTGATACTGTGTAAATTTTAATATAATCTAGGGTTTTATAAGATTTTGGTCCTAGATATTTAAACCTAAAATTTAAATTGCTAAAATATTTTCCTTAAAATTTAGCTTGGGACATTATAATGGTATCAGAGTAGGTTTTCCTACGACCTTGTGAATAATGGGATTCCTAAAATTGCTAATGTCTTGTGGAATAAGCCCTTTGGGAGCCAACTATACCAAGAGCAAAGGTAATGATGACAATAAGAAAAAAAAAAGGTTGGTTATGTTGACAAACATCTCTGACCCACCTCTCTACAATTAAAAAAATATGTTCCTATATTAGGGACTAAAAATTTAGTGAAGGAAGATATCATAGTCAATCATGCATAATATAAACACTCCCACCAAAAAATGGAAAAATATTTCCTTTCCCAAATTTCATGAAAATTAAGATAGCCAAAGGTACAATGGAACAAAGAAAACAAGATATAGTAAAAAAAACCCAAAGAAAAATTTGTAGCCATAAAATGTCAAGCAAACTCTAGTTCTAGTTGAAACATCACAAGATAAGGGAGAGTCAAAAGTGGCTAAAGAGGATATCATTAAGCATGTAAAAGAGAAAATATCCTTGTAGAAGAAAGAGCACTAAATCTCGAAGCCACAACTAAGACCAAAATATAAATAATTACTTAATATGCCCTATTGCAACAAATCAAATAGAGTCTCACACAAAAAATTTAGATAAAGACCCCAAAAACAAGCTTATAGGATGCATCTCTATTTTTCTTGAAAGTAATCATGGAATCTTGGCCATCAATTCCTTGAGAACCATGTGCTTGATAAGGAATGTAAAGAATAAATAATGGAAATCGAAGTTTAGCTAGCTATAAAAGAATAGATAAATCTATTATATGAAGAAAAATCTAGTGGAAATTTTATAGCATCAGTCACAATAGCACAAATATTTAGATCCTCGTGTTGTTAGCACAAGACATAGTCTTGGGCTCACTAGCTGAAGTGATTGATATTTTTATCCATGGCTAATCATAAAATATTTATCTACTTAACCTCATGAAAAAGGATAAAGGTATGCACCTCAATCATTCACATGAGTGCAATTTTAAATTTAAAGGAGATAGTAATAGCAGATATGCACTTGGAAATGTGTCTTCCCAATGATTTTGTTAGCATAGAAAGGGATCTAAGCAAAATAAAATAATTAAGAATATAACTTGTAGTAAAAGGCACAAATTTCCCTTCATTCAATTACAAAATTGATTGTGCACAAATGTGTGAGATCCAATAGTCAAGACATTCCTATAATTTATCTTAGTAGAGGACACAACACCCTATTGTCATACTAGTTGTCAACAATGATAGTCAAGAATATTTATTCATTTCCTAGGATTTATGATGAGGATGTAATTGGAGAAGATCAGATTGTGGCAATGAATGATCTCATTAAGTGTGATCAGGAAAAAAATTCTTGTCCTTATGTGTGGCCTAATTAAATTGAAGGGAATACACATACCACTACTAATACAAGTGTCCCCTTATGGTAGTTGAAAGGCTAACATAATGTAAGAATAAGTTTTGAAGTTTCTGATGAATTTGATATCACCATTCTTAAAAAAATTAGCATGTCTTTCACTTAAATAAGATGACCACACAATGTATCCATGGATAAGCTTAAAGTATATAATGCAATTTTTTTATGAGAATTGAAATGTGTATAAGTATACATTAAGGTTATATTATGTCGGTGCTCAAAAGTTTCCACATTTACGTATTGTATTCCTATGTAGCATACTCCCAAGATCATTATCAAATAGAAGATTCCAACATTCCATGGAGTTAGAAATGGGTTGTAAGAAAATATTTATCACTCCTTATGTATAAAAGATAGATTTGAGAACAAGCCATTGTTGGACCATTTTTTTCAAATAATGCATTCAAAAGAAAACTCTAAATGCCTTGTGGATCACATTGAATTTGTATCATGTCATCCAATTTGACTAGTGCACTTGCTAATTTCTAATTCATGGTGAAATAGGTACTCAAAGGTCAATTAAGAATTTTTTGATAAATTTTGATGAATTTTTTATGTGTACGACAAAGCTTGGAAGGACCATATAAGGTACATAAAATTGATCAATGAGATTCTAGATCAATAGGTTCTATTTATAGGAGAATCAAGTGTGAGTTTAGTCTCACAAAGATTTTAGACTTTAGTTGTGCCACTATTGCTCAAGGAGTGTAGGTGGATACTCTATTCAAGATATCTTATGAAATAATAATTGAAGGTTTTCCAAATGTTTCTCACATATTTTAGCACCCTTAAACTAACAGAGAGAGAGAGAGGTGATATAAAGAGAAGTAGTGAGGGGAGGAGAGAGTGAGAGAGAGAGTGGGGAGGGAGGGAGGGAGAGGTAGAGAATCCTAAGAGAGAGAGGTTGGGAGAGAGGGATGGAGAGGTAGGTAGAGAGAGAGGGAGAGGGATGGGGAGGTAGGTAGAGAGAGGGAGAAGAGAGATAAAAGTAGAGAGGGAAGGAAGGAGGGAGAGAAAGGTGATATAGAGAGGTGTAGAGAGAGGAGGTAGGTAGAGAGAGAGGAGTTAGAGAGTGATGAAGGGAGAGGTAGGTAGAGAGATGAAGAGGGGAGATAGAGAAAAGTAGAGAGGGAAGGAGAGAGGGAGAGGGGAGATAGAGAAAAGTAGAGAGGGAGAGAGAGGTGTGGAGGGAGAGAGAGCGGTGAGATAGAGAGAAATAGAGAGGGAAGGAGAGGGATATAGAGAGGTGAGATAAAGAGAAATAGAGAGGGAAGGAGAGGGAGAGAGGTTGATAGAGAGTGAGGGAGGGAATGGTAGGTAGAGAGAGGAGAGAGGGGAGATAAAGAGAAGTAAAGAGGGAGGGAATGAGTGAGAGGTAGGAAGAAAGAGAGAGATATGTAAGATAGAATTAGAGAGGGAAGGAGAGAGCGAGAGAGAGAGGATGGAGAAGTAGATCTTGAGTTCAGGGGAGAGAGGTAGAGAAATGGGTGGAGATAGGGATAGAGAGAGAGGTCTAGAGTGCAAGGGATATAGATAGAGTGAGAAGTATAGAGTTCAAGGGATAGAGATAGAGAGAGATAAAGAAAATGAGAGCCTATTGATTATTGAAATTTGACCTACTAATTATTGAAATTTGACTAAGTGAAAAATTATAAGATCTTCCAAAACCTAGAATTTGTATTATAACACTTAGAGATATGAAACCATTCTCGAACATCTTGAAACTATCTACGTGAAATATAACTTAAAGTATAAGTGGCATTTATATATGGACATTTACTTTCTTATACTTAAATGTTTATTTTATTATAGTTTCACTAGAAGAGAAAGAGAAAGAGAATTTTCCAAATAAAACAATAATGTGAGTGTTTTATTGTTTGCTTTGGAAATTTTCAATCCTTTGGCTTGGATTTTCCTTGGGAATTCAGCCCAAAGGTTTGGAGTGACTTTTCAATATCCAAAGATGTGTTTTTATAAATAGTAAAGAAAATGACATAATCTTGAGCGTGCTCCGCATCAAGTTTGCACGTGTTTCAATGTCAAGTCAAAAAATACCACGATAATGTTAAGCTTAACCCTTCATTAAAATTTCAAATAAGTTACATTTTTAAAAACTACACTCCATTCTACACATATTAAAAAAATTATATTCAATCAGTTTTAAGTAAATTAGGGGGGAGCACACTCAATTTAATGTTTTTAAAGATGTGTCCACTTTATAAATTAGTAAAAAATCATATATTCGTTAAAAAATTAGCAAAAAATTAAGCAATAGCGACATGGTGTTAGCTATTTTCTCACTAAAGCAATTTTTTAAATACTAAAAAAGTTCATTTTAGGGGGGCCACACCAGACGACATGAGCACTTTGTGTGGTCCTCCTTTTTGAACCCCTTAATCTCTACCATAAAAAAAAAATAGTACTTTAGAAAGTAGATTTGGAGCACTATGACTCTTGTTTCTTTGCATCTTTAAAGTATATTTGGAGCACTATGACTCCTATTTCTTTGCATCTTTAAATTTTGAATGTAACTATCTTCAACTTATCATCCAAGGTCAATCTTTCCTGACTTCAAAAAAATGTGTCCACTTAAGACCCCTTTTTGGTCCCACATATTTTTGCACTTACCCAAAACATTGATATCCAAAAAAAAAGAATTATGCTTGTGATGTCATCAATAATTACCCATGATCTTCCTATTTCTCACATTAATGTTGAAGATGATTGGGGCTCGTAAATTTTTGAGACATCAAGTGCTAGAAAGGAAAACCAAGATTAAGATTATTATTTTCCCATTAATATTAATTTACATGATACACCACTTTCATATTTTCACATAAATAGCCATTGTAGTGAAGGTGATACTTCTCATGTATCTAAAACTAGCCAATCTATAAAAAAGTTTATAATCATTTAAGTTGGCTAGTCATTATGGAAATAGATTTAATATCTAACAAAATATTGGTTACAACAAAGAAGGATTAGGTTAATCAATAAATCCTATTAAAATGATTAAAAATAAGTATACTAAGGGAAATAGATATTTATATGTTGTTAGTCATGACATTGGTTTGTGCTTATTTATCATAATTTAGTCTTTGATTGTTCTTTGAATACATATCTCCCATTTGATACTTTTGAACATTAGTGATAGTAGATTTTCACAATCCATGAAGATTATTGCTAAATTTTCTGGATTAGATTGTGTCTGAATTTTTGCATCAACGTTTTGAATCACACTCCGTGATTCATCATCAAGATAAGAAAGCATAAGGAAAAATGCTTATGCTCTCTTATCTTGATGATGAATTTAACTTATGCTCTCTTATCCTGAAAATTTAAGGATTAGATTGTGTCTAAATTTTTCGTTATGCTCTCTTATCCTAATGATGAATCACAGAGTGTGATTCAAAATGTTGATGAAAAAATTCAGACATAATCTAATCCATAAATTTTAGCAATAAATTTTGAACATGATGAAGCTTTAGCCACAAACTTGAGAATATGTGAATACTTACCTAAATATCATCATGATAAAGGACCACCACATACTTTTGGGAAGATGATCCATCTCTAGATAGCAATCTCGAGTATTCACTTGCTTGTAATTTATTGAGAATCACAACACACTTATGTTTGGTGATACATTTGATGTAGAGATGGAATCAAACAATAAAGAAAATATCTCGAAGTCAAGTGATTGTCTAGGGTAACATGAATAATGAAACAAGTGCATATTACTTGAGTTAAATTATATCACCATGGTCCTACTAGGACATGTCAAGCGTTGATCCAAATATTGTGATTCATAACATTATCTTAGATATCAACTCTAAAATTAATAATAAAAAAAATTAGGAAGATGTATCCTAAGTTTTCTTTAATTTTTAAATAAGAATTGAAAAATATGCTTAAGTCTAGATTCATAAGGCCACTTGATTTCTCTATTAGATCTCCAATATGATGCTCATTGTGAAACTTAGTTCTCATATCTATATTTATACCAACTTCAAAGATATTAACAAAGCATCTCCTAAGGATGAATTCCTTAATAATAATATCAATATGATTGTAGATGTCACTATTGAGGTGAATTTTTATTGTTTATAGATAAATTTTCAATCTATAATCAAATCATAATTAATACCCAAGATCAATGTAAGACTAATTTATCATCCCTTGAGAAAATATTTTCTATGATGATATATTTTAGGTTAAATAACATGGGAGCTACATATACAAGGGACATGGCATTGATTCTCCATGTTCTTGTGCATAAGGTGTTAAAGGAGTGTGTAGATGATATCTTAAAAAATCAAAATGGATTATGATATTTAAGGATAGTATTTCATCTATAGAAATATAGAGTAAGTATAATACTAAGAAGTACATATTTTGAGTTGATTGTGGTCACTTATTAAGATTCATTATCTCTTGGAGAGGCATTGAGGTACATTTTGAGAAGATTGATGCTATTTTTAACATGCCTACTGTAAATAAATTATCATAACTTTATAGTTTTCAAGGGAAGATCCAATATATTAGATGTTTTATTACCTAATTAGTATATATTATATTTCCATTCATGAGGATTTTATAGAAATAAGTTAAATATTAATGGAATCAAGTTGTCAAAAAGTATTTAAGGATGTGAAACAATACTTAGTGAATCCTTTTTCCTATTGTACGTAATTTTTTTATTCTTATATGTATAAGATTCAAAAATTACTATTAGAGGTTTATTAGCTCAAAATTATGAAAGGAGTAAATAACATGCAATTTATTACATTAGCTGTGCTTCGTTGAATATGAGATGAAATATACATCCATATAGAAAGTGTGCTTGGTTGTCATCTTTTCTTCACAAAACTTAGACATTACGCAATTCATGTTGAGATGTTTGTCATAGTAAAATAATATCCTTTGAAATAATTGTTGTCAAAATCCAATATTCTAAGTTTGACCTTATCTCCTAAAAGTAAATAAAAGGATAAGTCACTGTTGATCAATTGTCTATAGCACCTTAACCTACTAATGTACCACTAGACACTTCATTCCTTGATGAGGATATTGAACATGTTGATTCCTCCACCCTTTGGGCCATTTTTTATTGATGTAGATGTATGATTGGTTTGGGGGTGTGAGTTATTTTCATACCTCCTTGAGGTGACCTCATAAAAATATCATTTTATCTTACTTTTCCATGTATTAATAATATGGATAATCATGAGGCATTAACTACAAGGTTGTGAGTTCCCATGTCTCCCAAGATTAGATCCATTATATACATGGCGATTCTCAACTTGTGGTTGGATAAATTACATATAATGACAAATCCAAGAAAGAAAAGTTAACGTAATATCATATGAGCCAACCTCACTTCTACTCATGTCTTTTCATTGACACACTAATGATGTTATCCTATTAAAATAAATAAAAATATTGATTCTACAACTAGTGCTACTTTATGATCAACATGAAAGATAATGATCATCATTTTACTTTATTCCTACATATTTTAGTGTAACCAACTATTCACGATACATCTTGTATGGTTGGTGCAATTACAATCGAAGAGTATTTCAATAAAATTTAAATTTATCTAGAGTAAGGATCATTTCCTTGTACCAATGTTCTATGGATACTCAAATATACATGTAGACACCTAAACATTTCCCTAATCCTAATTGACCAAATACATCACCTAGATGAGTCTCCTTCACTTAATGTTCATCACTTAATTAAATAATATTATTATTTAAGTATCCCTTATTTCCATCTCACCTTGTAATATATAAATAAAATATTACTATTTAAACCTATTTCCACCTCACACATGGCTAAAATAATTAAATATTATTATTATTTAATTATAGCTATATTCCCTCAACCTATCCCAAGAATAGAAGACACCTTAGAACACTTGTCCTCATGGTTCTAATATTCTCTCTACTGAACCCAAGAATATAAGGCTCATAGGTGCACATGTCCCGTATGTCTCTCATGGTTGTAACTACTTGCCAAATATAGTAAGTGCATCCTAGTCCTCCACATTCCAAAAACCTCCATCTGAACCCTCCATTCTCTCCTTGATCCTAAGGAAATCCTCTCAATAATCCTCCACCGTTGATCTCACAATCAAACTCAATCGTCCATTGTCTCTTCCAAAATTCTATAAATGGAGGTACATTCTCACTCATTTTAAATCATCACACTTTGAGCACTTTGAGCAAAGTATTTTTTGTCAAAATAGGTAACTTCAATCAAAGGAGCATCCACATACCAACTATCATTAGAGTAAATCATTCAACAATAGATTCATTGGTAACATTTGAGTTGATTGTTTATGTTAATGTGTTTTTGTATTCCTTTGTTGATCTCTATCTAAGGTTTTATCTTGGTTTGAATAGAAAATTTACATGCTTGTTTACTTCCATTTGCATTTCAAATTTACAACATTACATTTTGGTGACTCTATTAGGGAATTTTCCCCTATCTAACTATATTTGTGTGTTTGTGCATTGTGGTGGTTTTTGAGTAATTGGTTCTTGTATGATTTTAAGTGGTTTCAAGGATCAACACTTTATACATGTGCCTCTAAGGGTGAAACAAAGCTCACAATTGAGTTCAGAGCACCCGAGAAACAAAGTTCAACATATAATACTTGTTAGGTCTCTCATAGGAATTTTCTTTGGTGTTTGTAGGGTTTGTTGATTCTTATTTGTACAAAGTTCCATATGATCACATGGAATACATATGGTTGTATAGTCTATACTATACAATTGATGCCATAATCCTATGTAGGTACAAGTGCATAGGAGGTATACACATAATTAGAGGTATTCACAAAGGACATATATTCCAAAAAAAAAGACTTCATCAAGGTAATATACACATCAAGAAGGTTTAATATTTGGATATATGTTTTTAACACCTATACGCACTATCTATATACATACATATCATTAAGATTTTTATTCACATATGTATATGCACTATGTATATACATAAACAACATTAATGTTTGTATCCATACATATATTCATATTATATATATACATACACAGTCTAGGAGTTTTGGTTGTGTATTTAACCTAGGCAAGATACTAGGGATTGGCTCGACAAATTTTTGTTGATTTTAATAATGTTAACTAGTTTGAATCTCTTTTTAATTCATCATTTAAACTATGTTTAAATCTATTTTAAATCCACTGTTAACTATTTTCTAAAGTTGTTTGAAGTTCATAGGGAAAATTATTTTATTTTTGAAATTGTAGAGCCCCTAGTCACATGGAGAACTAAGAACTTCGTTGGCTCTTAGTCCTTGATCATGGGAATCTCCTAGCCCATTGTCTTATTCAACCTACATGGACTTAATTCCAACCCCATAACCTAAGACCTACAATTTTTAGTTGGCTTTTATTCAAATTTTCTAAAAAGCAATTTTTTAGGAAAATGTTTATAACTTGGTCATTTTTGTTAGATTTTCATAACTTATGGTTGTTGGAAATATGAATCATAAGCCCACACAATGGTGTAGGTATTTTGTTTAAATTTTTCTCCAAAATCTAAGTATATTCATTCAAATTCAACCTTTTATTTTGAAACTTAAAACATCAATAACTTTTGTATATGTTGTCCTTTTTCAATGTTTTTTTTTAATTTATTAGAAAATCATAGAGAATCCATTTTTTATATTTACTTTTCTATATAATTAGCCTATTTTCTTCTTTTTTTCTAATTTTTTATGCAATTATTTTCATGTGTGCAAGACCTCTATCTTAAAAACTACTAACTTAGTGGTTTTGTAGGATATTTCTAAATATTTAATTATAGACATTTTATTTTTTTTGTGCTTTGTCTCCTACTGTTTGTTTTTACATCAAAATATTGGTTAAAATTCACATACACATTTCAATTTGGATTAAAAATTTATGTTTCTTTTAAACCCCAAGGTACACTTACACATGCTCTCCTCTCACACCTTAGGGTGATCTTGAGGACCAAAAATAAGTGTTATATTTTTTTTTGGTTAGGGGGTTTGCTTGGGGATTTCATCACCTTAAGGGAAAACCTCAACCACATTTTATAACAAGCTATAGAAAGGGGGGAGAGTGAAAAATATCCATTGTTGTTTTTAGTAGAGCCATGAGACCCTCGATTGATTGAGAGTTGTGAGGTGAAGAGAATAGGAGAGACCCTCCTAATCTCATGCTTGTGTATGGTCCCTTAGTTCATGGATTCCCCTAGTGAGATTGTAAATGGAAGTGTAATACCATCGATTTTCTTCTAGTGTGGTGCAAGGTAAGCGTATCACCCCCTAAAGTTACTCACAATGTAATTCCATGGGTTGAGATAGAGCTAACCATAGTGAAGCCTTTAACACTCCTTGGGAAGGGATTTAATGTGTATGCGACTATCCCTAGCTATCCTTAGCTATCCCTCACAAGTAGATAGTATCAATGGATTTATCTCTATTATGAGCCAATACTAAGAGTCACACCTTTTATTGAATAATTTAAGCTTTTTATTGTATCTTCTTGATTGTGTGTTGTATATTCCAAGTGTTTATTTTTAAACCTTACACACCAATTTTGAGTCAAGTCTAGTATTTTAAATCATTTTTCCTGTTTAAAAACCCATTTCCAATTGGTATCCTTGAAACACAAAATTTGAAGCCAAATCTAGGATAACCATTACCTTCCAATATTAGGGCTAAATCTATTTTTCCTTGGTCGTAACTTTGTCACCAAAACTCATAGTCCATAAAACCATAGTCCAAACACTCCCTCACACTTACTCCATATTTTCCAAATAACAAGCCCTAGTTCATACCCCATATCCTTTTGTCTATCTAATCTAATTCATAGGATGAGCTTATATTACATCTCTCACATCAAACCAATACCTTATCAATTTTACATTATCATATTGACCATGCCTTTAGTACTTCATCCATTATCCATATTTTTATTTATCCCATTGTCCAATCATTCACAATAAACCTTTGAGTGCAAGGTATACATCTCTTTATCTCTTTGTTACTCATTATCTATTGGTTCACAAACTTAGTCATATTTGAGTCACATCCAATAATTATAAAAAAAGGATATCCTTGATCATTTCACCATCACCATCCTTCATTCACATCATATTTATAGACCAAATCCTATCATAATCAAAAGAAATCCTCGGACGTAGTTGAAAGTATCACCTTTGTACATACCAATCCTTGGAGATCCAAGTGTGTGACTTAAACTTTCAATCCTAGCTTATCAAATCTAATCCATATAGTCCACCTAATAATGTATTCTCATCTTTGGGATCATCCTAATCATCCAATTTATCCATTTGAGTTGTGGCCAAGTCATCAATTAGACCACCTAAGGTTATCCTTCAATTTTAGGAGTTGATTTTCCTTTTGAAATAGTTGCCATAATTCTAAGCAATCTAAATTCCAAATCATCTCAAAGACTCAAATACAAGGACCTAACTAAAATAATATCCTATATCCCACACAAGAAAATCTAAAAATAATAACTAAAGCAAAGCCAAATATCATAATCAAGGGAAAAGAAAACACAATGAGTCCCTTAGATCAAATCCTTTTCTCAAATCAATCCAAGCACAAGTATAATGATTGAAATGATATTGTCCATCAACCAATGTATGATATGTATGATGTTGATTATAATATGATTTCTCAAATAAAAGATGATCCTTATGATGATGAGGATCGTCCTATCAACCAACTTGTATATGGTCCTTAAAATGATGATGATAACATTAACCAATAAATCATCAATAAGACTCATATAGACCTAATTTACATATATTTCTTATACCCAACCAATAACTCCCATATCCCTCAAAACCAGGACCTCCATAGCACTAGCTACCTGATGAATCAAAATCAAATATTTGTGACTCGTCATTATCCCACCTTTGGCAAGGGAAAAACCATCCTAGAATAATAACCCTCATCTCCCCAATGCATTTCATTTGAATCCTCATCACCCAACTCTTTTAAATCAACCCAATCATCTACTCTTCCAAATCATTATCACCCAAGTCCTTTGATTCCTCCCAATCCTTTATGGGTTCCACAACACCATGATCCAAATCATCCAACCGACCCAATATAAAGTTCACTCATTCATGGAAGATTTATTGATCCCATATGTCTACTAAATATTTTGTCCAACTACTACTCACATGGGATAAACAAAATTCATGTCCACAACATATATCAATGAGTCTCCTACTAGTATGTGTATCCTAGATCAAACATCATCAAGAAATACCATCTCCATGAGCAAGCATACATAGGAATTTAAGCATAAAAAAACATGTTTTGTAAAACCCATAAGCATCATAAGGTCCAAGGACATATCAGTAGCCAAAGAATACTATTAAATGTGATGTTAAGGACATATATCAAAGTCCTAATTGATATAGGAGAAATCAAAGCAAAGAAAAGTGTGTCATCTTGTCTAATAAGAAATAAATGCTATGTCAAGAGCTTGATCTAAAGCATGATCAAAATTACTCCCAACCAAATAAAGATCAAGGCATCCAAGTCAATTCCATCCATCCTATCATAAAATCCCAAGAACGAGAAACCAAAAATGATCCTATCTACCATCTAATCACCTATCATTCATATGATGAGACATTTGACCCCTTTGAACACATAGACAAGCATAATCAGAATATTAGAAACCAAGTTATAAATAATGTTGATATTATCAAGCATGAGGATGCACAAGACAAGATTGATCATATTGAGCATGCCATTGATCAAGATACCACAACCGAAAACAAGAAGAAAGATAAATCATAATATAAGCTAGGTTTGACCACCTTTGTTTGGTTTGGCCTTCTCAAAAAGGAGAAAATAGAACTCTCTACTAAGTTATGGTTGCCTAAAGATGGATTTACATCCTGTTTTAAAAGTAACATATATCCTATGGAAAGCAAAAAAAATCAAAGCAGGGGAAAAAATGGTAAAGGGAACAAGGAATTCTAGAACCAATGCTAGTATGCGAAAATGATGGATATCAAGGTCTTGGCTACAAATCTCCAAGAAAACAATCTAATGGTGACAAATAAATGATAGTTGAGACAACCTCGCCTAATGAAAGCATCATAATAGAGGCCATCCATAACTCTTTTAAAAATTCTCCTCCCACCCATATTTTCTCTAATTTCTAAATCCATACTATAAACCTACATCCATAATATCCTAGACCCCTTGATTAGGACTAACAATCTCATCTACCATACAAAGTGAAACATTCCCATGAAGTAAAATATTTCAATCAATTTCCAAAACAAAAATAAATATAGACTCTAAATAAAGCACAAAATCAAAATGAATCTAAAATTTGACATGTATACAAAAATCAAGCAAAAAAAAACATGATCCCAAAGCAATGGAAATCAATGAATTTGATTAAAGGGAGTTATCAAAAGCAAACCATAAATCAAAATTTACACATTAAATATAATAGTTAGGCACCAACTTCATAATTATCATGCAAAACTTCATAATTCAAAAATATTATTGGTCTCAATCATAAGCCTTATCCTAATTCCAAATCTAATTTTATCACCCAATCCCAACGTTCCTCATTTCAATCACAACCTCAAATCCATAAATCCAAAATTACTCAACCCCCACACTCACCTCCAAAGTCCTAGTTATCAAATCAATAATCCATATATATATATATATATAAAGAACCCATGGGCCCTTTTGTATTTGTCCTCATTTTCAAAGAAGAGAATTGTTGTTACAACTCATTGGCACTACTTGTCCTTCGTTTTGCTTATTGTTAGATCACTACTTGGAGGTAAGCTTCCAAACTCTTTTATTTTATACTAAATTTAAAGCTATCTAAGATATTGAATTACCAAAACATCAAGAATTTTATTTCTATTCTACTAATAATTATCTGATTACATTTGACTCTACCAACCCTTTTAATGAGATATAAATATCCATAATTTTCATGCACATAACCAAAATCCTTTCCATTTATGTGTATCATTAATTCCTTGAGATCTTAGCTCATTACCTTTGGTTAATTTCAAAACCTCCCATAATAAAATATAAATACAAGGGTTGTGAGCAATCTACTCTCATCTATAATTCATTGGCTGAGGTTGGAGATAGTCAGCTTGGGCATACCCTAGGCAACCTAGGGAAGAAGCAATTTTTGCTAGTGGTCTAGCTCATGTTAATGGATGTTCAATAGTTTTCCAATATGTAGAGTTAGTCATTATGTGTATCAAGTATTATCAAGTAGACATTAGAGAATTTAGAGCTACTAATGGTAGAGTAGTTACCAATATTGATGATCTGAGCATTAACATTGTTCTTGGATTGTCTTGTAGAGATGTTTTTGCTAATGTAAATTTTGAAATAGGTAGCCATCATTTTATGAGATGAGAGATAATTTTTTGAATAATATTGCTAAAAATTGGTTCAAGGTGCCTAAAAGGGGAAAGTCTGAGATTCCCAAAGGGCTATGAATGGGATATTTTGTAGAATGGAAATATGATATAATAATATTGTTGAACAAGATTATTGAAAATAAAGATAGTAATGTTTTTGAAAATAATATGTGACAATTTTTTCTAACAATTGGTTATGATTCATAGTATATTGATTATGGAAAAATCATAAGTGATCACTTGCATGATCAATTGGTCAATTTTTAGAAAAAGTATTTTTTTCTAGATATCCTCTTATTTGTTCTATGCAATTGCAAGCATGAAGGATTGGTCTAGACTTCAAACATGTGGAGTTTTTGATAATACAATGCAAATCTATGATTACTATCTTCAACTTTAGAAAGATGTTGGAAATAAAGATTTCAGAAGGGTTAAAGATGCCTTCAACATGTTGATTGTGAGGGAGGTTGAAGAAAATATTGTAGTAAGGATTTTTCCTGAAAATTTTCCAATTGGTCACATAGTATGATAATTTTTTTAGTCAAATTCATAAATTCACATATCTCATGCTTGATGGATTTGATGGTTCTCAATATAAACTATTGAGATATATAAGTGATTATTTCATTTTTATTGAAGTATATAGACAAATGGTAATAGTTAATAAAAAGTGTAAAGGTAGAAAGAAAGTAGGATATTCATTCCATATAAGTATGAGGTATTACACTTTTAAGGCTTATATAGATGCACACAATATGGAACAAATAGTGACACATATAAGAATCTACTCTTATATCACTAGAATGGCCTTTGATAACAAAAACTATGTTAAGGATAATTTGTATCTTTCATATAATCATGCACCTCATTTTGAATACTTTTGAGAGGATTTTGTAGATGATTTTAAAGTTAGAAGAAAGGGAATAGATGAGGTTGACCATGAAACAAGTGAATATTTTGATTTGGAATAGAATCTAGAAAACATCAAAGATGATGGTTTAGATTTTGTAGATCTTTTCTTTACTTTGAATATCCAAATGCAGTCTCTTCAACATATATATTGGACTAAAAAACACATTATAGACATCAGGGAAAGGACCACTCATGTCTTATTGAGGAAAAAAAGGTGGATTAATTCTAAAGCTTCTAAAAATACTGCTACCAAACCCCCTACTAAGGATGATGTGCTAACAAGATAAAGGACATGTACTTATTCTTCATCATGTATAACTATTATAGTCACATATGCCACTAAGTATAGGTCTATTAGAGTTAGAGGTGGTGGTGATTATGATCCAAAGAAAGGATTTGATCTACAAAAATCATGTGAAGAAGAAAGTCCAACTCTAGGAAAGAAATTAGAAATTAGGAGGCCTTATCCACATAAAGAGGTGGGTTCTTCTCAAATTCATACCGAGGAATAACCATAAGTAATTTATATCCCTTCCTTTTCGCCTCCTTCCCCTTCACAACCTTCTTCTCCCTCATGCTCTTAATTCTCCCTCATCTACCCCACCAATGAATATCAATATTGATTTAGTTCCTAGAGCTGTTTTTCTCCCCTTAACCTTGAAAAATGAAAAAATATCATCTCCTTCCCCATAGAATAAAGAAATTGAAGCAAAGAAGGAAAAACGTTCTCAGGTAGATGACCCAAGTTTTGATTTAATAGCTAATTTTTTAAGAGATACTCTTTAACTGAAGAAGATTCATACAACTTGGTTGATGTTTGATTCCTATGGTTACCAAATTGAGGAGATCATTGAGCCTATAATGGAGAAAAAATAAGAGGATATTGTAGAAAATGATTTTAATATTACCATAGTAGAGCTAAGGCCATCTACATATGAGGGAGATATTCATAATTCCTAGGTATCACTTGCAAAATTGATTGAAATAGTAGAGAATGAAAGATAAGTCAAAGAGAATTTAGAAGAATATTTAAATTCTCTTACTTCATATATTAAATTTATTATTGATACTTATATACAACCACTCATTGTTTTACCATCAACCTCATCCAATATGCCTCTTGATGGGATGAGCTCAGATATCAAAGAAAAGTTCAATAATTATCAAACATGTGGTAGAGTAATTGAAGGATGGAAAAAAAAGTTACTCTTATTGCCTTTTTATATATTGAAGATGCTTTGAATATATATGAGTAGATTCAAAACAAGAAGGTAGAAATTGACATTGGATATCAAGCTGCAAGGAAAGAAGATGGTGTCTATACATTGTTGTTGAAGGAGGTTTAGGAAATGATGAAAATAAATATAAATATTTTGATCAACGGAAAGGTTTTCAATGACCCAAAATAGAATGTTTCCCTTAGTTGGTCAAAGAGTATCAAATTGAAAATAATGGTTTTGAGGAAATCCTTTACAAAAATCAAAAGATTGATGAAGGTTTGTGATTTTGTGCTAATTGCCATTAAAATAATTTACTGATCTTTTGATATCGATATCTCGAAGGATGATGAGGCTAGTTTTTTAGATGCTACTATTGTTAAGAAAGCCTTCAAAGATATGATGTCAGAAGAAATATGTAACAAATATAATTTTTAAAGTAATACAATATAAAAATTGGGAAGTATGTCAACAAATTTGATCACCTCCAGAGAAGAAGTTTGTAGTCTACACAAGAAATTGGATGAAATAAATGAAGACATGTTGACATGGAAATCAAGGTTAAGTCTAGTGTTTATATTCTTAATGGCAAAGCTTTACCTTCAATTTTTGTAAAATTCAAGGAATAAAGAGTGAGATTTTATATTACCCTAGCCAACATTTAGGAAAAAGATAAAAGACAGTTCCCCAAGTAGAATAAAGAAAGAAGCATAATATTATAATATTTTATTACTTTTTGCCTTTATACTTATAAAATAACTTTTGTTACTTATTTGTAATAAATTTTAAAATATACTTTATTCAAAGAAAATAAAAATATGAATAAAGTTTATTTTTAATATGTCTTTTCAAGAAGTATTTATGTTCAAAGATCATTTACACTTTGCATGACCATATATAAGGAGGGCATAAGAAATATCTCTTCTTCTTCTCCACTAGCTTATAGTATTTTCTTCAAAAAAAAGGGTTGTCTCTTCTTCTTCTTCTTGAGAAGTATCTTCATAGGAATTGCAGAAAAAATCATTGGAGAGACTTTGAGCTCTTAATATTTTTAGAGTAATAAAGGTTCAGATGAACTTTGGATTGGTTCTTCAATGTTGTGAATATTTATTATGTTGAATTATAATTATATATGTGGAGTTTCTTTATATTCTTGTGGATTTAATAAACCAAATTTAAGGTAGAGTCCAATGGTTAAATGATCTACTCTGATATTCTTTTTCTTATGATAAAGTTATATCCAGTGGATATTTGTTTATATGTGTATAGATTCTTGTGGTATTAGCATTATACTTGAGAGTTTGTGCTTAGTTTTGAATTGTATTTATGAAATTTATCTCTTTCATATTTTTTGTGCACCTTTCATGTACTCTTTGGTTAAAATTATTTCCCCTTAAAAAAAAATGAATATATCCTATGAGGGAGTCACCCTTCTCAAACACAAAGGGAGATTATAAGTCAATAATAATCTATCCAACTATGGTGAACATTGTCATTTCCCATTGGGTGAGTCAAGTTTGTTAGGAAAAGGTGTGTTGTCCACCTTGCATAATGTTGTTAATGTAATATTTATTTATTATGTGGTGCACCTAGGGAATCTAGGGATGCATGCATCACATGGGTCTAAAAGTCTTGGGGCCACTTTATGTGTTGTATGTAACATTGGTTTAAATATTTAATGTGGGATTACACATGGGAATCATATTTAATATTAGGAAAACTTAGTACTAATATTAAATGAGGGGTTAATGGTTTTGTAAGCTCATGGTATTAGTCACATGGTTTTATGTAATACCACTTGGTGGTTTTGTGGGAGTTTTTTTATAAAAGAAAACATATGGGTATTTATTTCTATACTCTATTGCCGATGAGGGTACTAACACCCATAGAGGGTGTCAGCCCTGTTGACCACATGGCCCTTGGTCGATAGGATCTTTGGTCCCCTAGGTCTAGCCCTCGATCCAATGGGTTGTTGTTGGAGCCCCACGCAAGGCAATTCAAAACAAAAAAGAAATTCCATCATGAAAATACTTAAATCCATCATTTATTAAAAATTAAATTGAAATTTAAATGGCAGTCGAGTCTAGGCAGATATGCTGCCACTGGCGGGTTGCCCAGGCACCATCGGCTTGGAGTTTATTAGCCAAATTATGCAACTTTTTTTAGGAAGCATAAATTTTTCCCAAAGTGTCTGTTTTGCAACTTCTTATACTTGTTGGAAAGGTGGTTATGTGCTCTACATTGTGATATCACTGGTTTTTCCAGATTTTTCTATTTTGATAGTAATTTTCTTGTTGGAAGTCAAATGTTCTTATCAAGGTTGGAGAGGTCATAACTTGTACATACAAAGGATTTTGGACTTCTTATAATTGACAAAAAGCTTGTTTAGAGCACTACATAGTGGATTAGGTTTGAAGATATTTTAACATGATTTATTTGTTGTTATTTCCATTCGATCTATTTATGGGTTCTTTTGACTATGGTGAGTTTGTGAGCTTATGGATATTCAGATCTTGGTGGTTTGATGTTGGAGTCATTGTATAATCACATGTACAACTCTGATTACTCTCATGGTTATTAGCATATTGTTGGATTTGTATGTTGCATTGTTGCATCTATGAGTTGTGTAGTGTTGTAGGTTGTTTATGCTTAAAAGTTGCATTTATGACTTGGATGTGGGTTGTCTATGCCCATAGATGTTTTAGTGTTGATGTAGATTCAATTTGGTGGCTTGGTTTAGTCACTTATTTTGCTAGTTTGGTTGTCATGTTGAGGAGGAGAGATGGTATTACCAGGTGCGATCATGATATGAGACCTATGTAGTTGAATATGTGATGTAGACATATGAGACACGGTTGGATTGTATTGTTGGTACATTTGGTGGTGATCATGGTGTCATGGATGTTTCTTGTGATTTAGGGACTTTGGAATGACATGATTATTTATGCAAGTGCTTTGTTGGTGGTTTTGGATTGATTCCAATTTGGTTTGTGGCAGTGTATCTTGTTGGCTTGAAGATCATGGTTATGGTTGGTCTTCATTGAGGAGGTTGTTATCACAATGTCATGGATAGATTTATAACACAATTCAGTGGGATCTTGTGATAGTGATGGTTCGGCGATGTTGTATCTTCTTGGTTTGGAGATCATGGTTTGTACTCTTTGCTTTGGGAGATCGATGTTGAGTTCTTTGATTGTGTTGGGCCATGGGGGATCTTCATTTAGAGGATGGTTATCATGTTTCCATGGAGAGATTGGTATCACAGTTTAATGTGAGCTTGTGGTGATGATGTGGATTCATCATTTAATGGTGGATGGTCTTCTTTAGTATTTTTTGGTGTCATGGATGGACTCTTGGATTTTGTTTCTTCTATGTAGTGAGGGTTCTTTGTCATCTTTGGTTTCATTGATAGGAGATGGTTATCTTCTTGTGGTTTGGAGATGTTGGCATCTTGGTTGGCCATGGAGGAATTTACTAGTCTTTGGATGAGGTGTCATGATTTTTTTTTTGAGATGTTATCCTTGTTTGATAGGATGGTTTTTTATTATGTTATTATGTACTCTTGATTACTAGTTTAGAGTCTTGGCATGATAAAGGCGCATGATATGTTCATTGGAGCATATGATCTTCTTATGAGATGTGAGATCATGATGTCACGATGGGTTCTTGATTTTGTAGATGTGCATTTGGGACTTTTGACTTTGATCTTGGTTGGTTCTCTTAGTATTATGTACATTGATCATTTTCTTGAGAGCTTCATGATGATTCTATGTTGCATTTGGATTTTGGCATGGATTGATCGGTTACAGGTGTGAACCCCAATCCTAGACCTGCACAAACATAGCAAACAAACACACTATTAGATCCAAATGCAAGTTAGAATCAAGATTCCCCATGAAATCCATTTAAATTGCAAAGAACAAGAAATGAGATGAAGAACACAAGAAAACATAAACAAAAGCTATCAAATCTTATTCAATGTAAATCAAACTCTTGATCCCATGGGGGAGTTGGTGCCAATTATGTGTAGAAATTGGCCCTTTCCCAACACCTATGCAAGCTTTGTGATGATTTGATGAAAATTTGATCCACTTTGGTTGAATTCTTGCATAACCTAGCTAAGAACTTGATAAAAATAGATGAAAATGGACATGCTTGAGGATGAAATTGAGTATAGTGAGTTTACTCAAATTGTGGATGAAGATTGAGGAGAAGAGCCTCTTATTTATAGATTTCAAAATTGGAAGATTGAAGGATTTGGATGAATGTGGGACAAAAGACCAACCAATGAGAAGAGGCCACTTGTCCACATGTGATTGAAGGAGGAATGAGCACATTTTGATGAATGTTCCCATAAATGCTATTAGATTCAAATTTGAAATTTGAAAGTTGGCAAGTTGGAGGGAGAGAAGAATGGAGTTAATGTCACTTGGCTCAAGGCCAAGGACATGTAAGAGGTCTTAAAGGCCTTGTTGGAAGTACCCATCCTTTTTGGAGGGATTTTTGAATTGGAAGAATATTCCACAAAGATGCTATTTTGAATGGAAATTGATGATTTAATAAATCAAATAAATTGATTTATTGTGCAAGTTGCAAAATCTAGAGGATTGAAGTGATTAGGATTAGATTTAATCAAATTAAATGGAAATTAGGCGATATGACAATTTTGACTTAGATTTATGGGTTGATTTAAATCAAAGTTGAGAGGAATAATGATTTTGGATTTAATTAAATAAAGATTGATTTATTTAATTAAAAAAGGTGATGTTAGATTAAATCAAATAAAGATTAATTTATTTAATTTAAGGAGATGACTTTAGAGATTAATTAAATAAAATTGATTATTTAATTAAAAGGGGGACTATAGGATTAATTAAACAAAGTGATTTATTTAATTAATAGAAGAGAATGACTTAATCAGATAAATTTGATTTATTTAATTAAGAGAGGAAATATGATGAATTTAATCAAATAAAGATTATTTAATTAAATTGATTAGAAAAGGGAATGATTTAGGAAGAAAAGATGTTAGTAAGATTAGGACCAGGTGTGTAGGATCAACTTGTATATTTTTGCGTGTCTACAACAGGTACTCATGGATACTTGGAGACATAGGTGAGGCTAGGAGATCTCCTGGGATTAGAGAAATTTGTTGAGAAGATTACTCATTGATGAGGTTTTAGTTGGAAGTACGAGAAGCCTACACCTTGGTTGGACACGAGTTCAACATGGACCTATAGGGAGATTGTTCTTAGATGAGTCATGATGTCTTGGATATTTTGGAGGAGTATTTTCATTCCCCACTCTTGGTCTACTCGGTGGTTAGTCATCTGAGGTATTGCCCATTATTATTTTTAGATGCATTATGTTTTATGCTTTATCTTCTCATGCATATAGATCTTGAGCTATGGTTTGTTAATTTTGAAGGGTTCATTTGAGGGATGTTAGCATGTTTATCTCCTTATGCATTATGAGATTATTCATTGATGTTGACTTTAGGAGATGTTATTGGGCTTATTTCCTTGATTGGAAATAGATTTGGTTTGATCTTCCTTTGGTTTAAGATGCATAAATCTTGGTTATGGTTAGATGTGGTTAGTGCTATTCTCTTTGGGGTTTTATGGAGGAGATAATTCTTATCATAGCTTAGCATTTAAAGGTGTATGTAGAAGGACATGCTACGGGTTTTGATTTGCACATTCTTTCTTTGGTCTTGTTCTTCTTCCTAGATGTTTGTATTCACATGACATTGGATTTGGGATCTTGTGTGCAACTATGGTGATCACAATGTTTGTGGTCATGTGTTGTTCATTGTTCTTTGGTGATGACATGGATGTTCCTTTATCTTTTTTATTTGTTGGGTGTGGAGAACTTGGGAGAGATATGGAGACTTGTGGTGAGATTTGGATTACAACATGTATTGGTTTGTAGGATTTGCATATCTTTGTTGATGTTCCTTGATACTACATGATGTTGTTTACACTTCTATGTGTTGCTATTGGTGGATCTTGGATGTTTTGATCATTTTCAGATTTGGCATTACCTATGAAGTGGGAGTTCTCTATTGTGTATATTCATTAAATAATAGGTTTGGCACTTGGAACTTGTGATTGCATGTTATGGGTTGTATACGTTGATGGAATGAGGTTCACTTGTTATGATTTGTATACCCTTGAGGTATGGATAGTTGGATGTGTTAGCATTTGTTGTGGGTACTCTTTTTAGCTATGGTGATTATATCTTGACAGCTATTGATACATGCTTATTACCTTTGGATTGAGTGTTTGTGTATTGGGATATCGATTGGAGGCAAGACTTACGCTTCATTGTGATAGATAGTGTGGCATCTCTTTGGATGGTTTCTTATTTTTGTGTGTTGGCATGATGTAGGATGAGAGCATTCATATTTGAGATGGTGGTCACCTTGATTAATTTTGTAGGTATCTTGATGGAGCACTTTGATTCCTTGATGGTATATGTGGCTAGAGGGATTGTTCCCTTGTTCATGTTTAAGTTTACTTGTTTACCCCTTATGCAATGTATACAAAAGTGAGAGAATATTAAGAAAATGTGTATTATCCACCTTGAATAATGTTTTGATTAAGGGGTAAAAACAAGTTTTGAATGGACTTGAAACCATTTACAATAGGTTTTGAATGGAACCAAAACCATTAGCAAATAGGTTTTGATGGGAACCCGAAACCCACACTGAGAAGAACAAGCTGCACATGGATATAACATAGAAAACCAATAATGAACCAACAATAGATCACCAAAGTAACAACAAAACTACCCCAATCTGCACAAATCAAAAGGTTTTTATAGGATCCTTAAACCCAACAAAGCCAAGTTTTACAAGGAATATTGAACCCAAACCAGGTTTAAAAGGAAACCTAGAACCCACTTACAACCAAATAACAGAGACCCAAAATCCCTCACAACATACTAGGTTTTAACGAGGACCTTAAACTTACTAATCACACGAACACAACCTAGCTCCACCAAGCATGAAGAAAAGGAAAACCTCTTGCAACACCACTAACCATGAATAGACGAATTAAACTCCACCTCAAAAGGAGTAGGCTCCCCTCTATAGGAGCAAATGCCATGAAGACCCATACCGCCACTGTAGCCACTCTATAACAAAAAATAGCTCCACCTCCATAGGAACATGCACCACCTCAATAGGTACTGTAACAAAAGAGGCCAACATCACAGGAAGCACCTCCACATGGGTCTAGCATTCTTAGGGCCACTTTATGTGTTGTATGTAACATTTGTTTAAATATTTAATGTGGGATTACACATGGGAATAATATTTAATATTGGGAAAACTTAGTACCAATATTAAATGAAGGGTTAATGGTTTTGTAAACTCATGGTATTAGTCACATGGTTTTATGTAATACCACTTGGTGGTTTTGTGGGAGCTTGTTTCTATAAAACAAACACATGGGTAGTTGTCTAAGGTTGGATAGTTGGCATGAATATTTGGCTAAGGGGTTGAGAGCATCTCTTGTTAGCATTTGTGAGAGTTGAAACATGGCATGGGATGTGTGGTTATATGCTTGTTCACATGGAGTGTTTGTAGAGGGCTTGATGATTCAAAGTGGTTCATGGAGAACTCTGAAGATGTATTATAATGTTTATTGATGAATAATACATGAGTGATGGATGCTTTTGGAGGCTAGGTCTTTCCCTCTTGAGGGTTTTCCTAAGGTATATCTTGTGTCATCTTTGATGGTATGTTGTCTATTCTTTTGCATATGGATTTTGAATACTTGTTTGCATAGATTTCTCTATTTGATTTATGTGGAAATTATCTTGGGTGGATGCATATTTCCTTTCAAAGTTATTTTATATAGTAAATTGTTGTAGTGTAAAATCTATTTACCAATAATGTTCACCTGATTTGCTTATTTATTATAACTACACATACATTTGTATACATGTGTCCTCATTTTGAATTGACCCATTTTAATTATAGGATTATTTCATGATCACAAACTCATCTTTCTCAATTTAAAAAAAAAGCTTAAATTTTATTGATTCCCACCTTTACCCTTTATGCCTAGGGTAAAACTAAACATGATTTTGTGCCATGTATTTCTATACCCTTGCATTTAAAGGTATTCAATGCGTTCATTTTAATAAGAATTTTTTTAATCATTTATGAATCAATGAATATCATTCTTATTTACACACTTCAGTTGGTGCACTAAAGGGAATTTAGTTTTATGAAATTATTTGTAGGAGCATATGCATGATTGAGGATTATTGTTTTTAATCATTCATACACATTCTATGAGTCGACTTGGGAGAACATGCCCCCTTATGACATATTGGGAACCCTACCAAGGTATTTATATACACCACCAATCCATTAGGTACCGTAAGAGATAAAAGAAGCTAAGACGAATTAGGTGAAGTGAAGAACAAAATTCTTTAGATTACACAATACAAGTCTGTGAGAGGAGGATAAATTTGTGACTACAAATTTATCCTTGATTGTTGAACTCATCCCTACACATAATCAACATAATATTTTGATTCCAAGATGAATATCAATATGAAATTCGTTGCTCCAGGTCTTGAAGCATATTAGATTTAGCTACATCTCATATTTAGTGCATACTTTGATTATAAAAATAACTACATTGTTTTCTATATATATTTCATATTAAATAATTATTGAAAATTATCATAACATCAAATACCTTAATCTATTAAATTAATTAGTCTAAATTAATTGTGTTTATGTTATACATTTTATTGAATTAAAAATAAACTTTCTTTTTCTTTACAATTTTTTAATTTTAAAAATTTGAATTGAATTTTATTGATGAACTAACTTTAAGTCCATAACATATATTAATTTATGTTCTCCAGTATATTTATATTCAACTTACCATACAATGTTTGTATTGAACTAGTCATTCTTAGTGTGCTCTTTCTTAATTTAATTTTCAATTCTTTTTAAACTTTAATTCTATGCAACCTTCTCTATTATAATTCTCCATGTTAAATAAATAAAAATAAAAATAGAATTGACATAAATCTTTCCTATCTATTCGAACAAAGTGTAAACACTTTTTAGAGCTTCTCTCTTACACGAAACAGAATATTCGAAATGCCATATGCTTGATTCGGTTGACTTTGACTCCTAATGAACTTTGCGAGATGCTTTATGCTTGTTTTTGGAGATGCTTTAAATACAAAATGTTCTTTACTTTGTATTTAAAAAAGCTAGTATAATACAGATTTTATTATTGCCCAATTTGGAATAAGGTTCTCATGACTATAATGGGTAAGGATTATGGGGCATCTTGGAATTTCGTTGTTCACAATGAGTTAAAAAGAATAGTTCCTAGTACTAGATGGGAGGGAATAAAACCCCTTTCACATTAACTTACAAACTTCAATAGATATATACAAAAATTAAATTGAAAATGACATTTAGTTGGATTTTGATAATTAAGAAATATTGATACAAATGTTAATGGTTCCTAATAATTTATATTTTTTTGTACGATTTTTAAATAAAGATTTTGATCTGTAAAATTTACTATCTGATATCTTGGTTCATATTTACATCTATAGAAATGATTTCCACAAAAACTAGCTTTATGTTGAAATGACCTTGTAAATTGTAAGTTTGATTTTATTGGTTCTTTCAATCTGCAACCTATTTCACCTTGATCCTTGATATCTAAACACTTGTAAGGATTGATAGTGTTTACAAACATCTTGGAAAAGTTGTTGGATTTTAAGGGGGTCAAGCTCTTTAGGGTCAAACCCATGAATGAGTTAGAATTTCATGACTTTGGGTGAATTTTTAAAGATAACAAGTAAGCATGCAACAATTGTAGGATGATGTGCTCTAAATGCTCTAATCATGTGCTAATTTCCTTTTATTCAGATTAAAATCAAAATATGCTCAATTGGTTCCTCCTTGTCCTAAGTGTCCTTGAATCTCCTGTTTGTTCTTAAGTGATGGGGAACATCCAAGCACATAAACCAATATGATGTGTATAGCTTAGCTCACAATAACTAGTTAAATAGTTAGCTAGGTTGGAAAATTGAGTTTGAGTTTTAAAATAAAGGGATCAAATTTGTATGTGTGGACCTAACCAACCAAGTGAGAAATTTGAGTTTTGAATTTATTAGACCTATGCTTACAAAATTAACTTGGTTTAGGTTCACACTTGTATATATCATCTAGGGTGAAGAACCATAAGTTTGTGGGTCATGGATGAAACTATGGGGATTGGTGATAAGCATCAAAATTTGAGTCAAATTCACACACAAATATGTCACTCATTAGTTGATCATTGTATTTAAGACACCCTTCTCAAAAAACAAGCCCAAAACATAAGGGAGAAGGGCATGGCTATGCAATTTTTAATGTTACACTAATGTAGGAAAATAAATTGCACACCCTGCTATAAAAGAATGGAACATCCTCTTAGTTTTTTTAATACTAAGTTAAAAGAAATAGTTGTTAGTACTAATGGAGGGACACCTTATACCAAAGGAACCTATAGATAAAAATAAATATATTAAACTTAAAAAGTTTAAAGAAGTGAGATTAAAATAAAGAAGAGGTTTGAGTAATTGAAATACTAAGATAAGAGAATACACACACATACTGAAACATTATGATACAAAACTAGAAATTGGATTTTGAATTAGATCAATGATCATTAGTCTAGGAAAGAGGTATTTTAAAAGTTTTGAGACCTTGAACTAGGTTGTCCCTATAATTAAGTTCTTAGATGCTTGGATCCTATGTGGTTTTTTTCATTATTAAATTTCACCTTTAAGATCTATAGATTTCTTTTGGCTTGCACTTATACCTACTTTTGAGAATTAATGGTGTTGAAAAACACCTTTAGGAGTATAAACAAAGGAAAGATTATCGATGGTCTATACTAGATAATAATTTTTTTAATTTTCCCCAAGATTCACTTTAACAAAATTCCATCCTAAAACACCACCAAAAACCTCAATAAATCAAAATTGCTAATTCTATATAGGTAGCAATTTCAAATTTGTCATCATGATTACAAAACCTCCTGGTGATCTCATAATCATCAATTTATTAAAAAGTAACTATTCTTCTTGATGTGTTTGCATGTGAATATCAAATAATTAATGCCTTTGTCTCTTTGATTTAATGGCTTGGCGATCTTTCAATGCATGAGGACTCTCTATCATTTTTATAAACACTTATAGAAGGAAATTGAGGGCATGGGAGTAGGATTTGAGTATTATAGACTTAGATAAGAAATATTATAAGAATTTCTATTAAATAATTGGCTTGACAATGAGTTTGTATTGGTGGGCCAAAGGGCATATTAAAGTCCAAATTCATTTATAATTCATTGTACTTGTCCAATTCTTACTAATATATGGTAGCAATGTAGTTGTCACTACCAGTTGGTTTCATGTCCATTAATAGGAGGATTTTTGGGGTAAAATCTAAGTGTTTTATTTCTCATTGTCTTATGGTTCCATTTATTTTTAATACCATTTATCTTTAATTAAGAAGCATAGTCCATTTTTTTTATTTGTAGTTTCTACAAACACTAATTTGGTGAGATTATATATCATCTTGGTATCAAAGCCACCTACTAATCCTTGGGATTTGTGGAAAAACATAGTTGTGGTTTTATTCTAGTTAAAATATCTATGGAGAACCTCATTTTTTAGCAAGTGTGTAGCCTTCATTGAAAGTAACATCATGGACATCATTGTGAAAGAACAAGACTTGGATGAAGCCTATATCCACTAGCCTATCATGTGTAGATAATAAAATGTCGTTCGTTTGGTTTTATTTTTGAAGAATTTAAGTAAAGTATGATCTAATTTTTCTAAGAAATTAATAAAGTTTTATCTTATCTAATATGTATATTCATTTAAGAGGCTGTTATTTTCATAGACAACATACTAAAAAAGGGTTTTATACAAATGATTAACTATGATTTTCATGAAGAAAAATGAGGTAAAGGATGAAATCTCTAATTTAGAGGTTCACTATTGAAGAATATTAGTTGAAAAAATGGTAGATTGGACAAGAAATAACAAGAGCTTAAGAACACACAATGTAATATTTATCATACTAGTATGGTCATGTCTTGATATTGAATAGTTGAATACTTAAGATCAAAGAAATATTTTAATTAAATAAATAATTAATTAGGAAATTAACTTTTACTCTAACACCCCCCTTAAGTACAACTAAGGGAAAAGATAAACTAATGAATATATAGAAAAAAAATGGGTCCCAACAACTAGGCCTGAAGAGGTACCCATGTACATAACACAACTCTCACAAAGGAGGAAAATGAGAAAATCTCATGAGAAAAAATTGCTTCCCAATAAAAGAGAAACAAAAATGAAAGAAAATGTGTAAAAATGTGAAGGAAGGAGGCCTCATGAAGATCCCCCATGGAAAAATTCCTTCTCCCAAAGAATTAATCACAAACGTAGTTAATGAAGGCAATGCTAAAGGTTTCATGAAGATGTTTGCAACTTGCTCCTTTGTAGGCAAGTACTCAAAGATGATAAAATAATCCTGAATCAACTTCTGTAGGAAGTGCATGCGGATCTATATGTGCTTAGTCCTCTAATTATCCACCAAGTTGTGGGAAAAATGAATGAAATTCTTATTGTCACACCAAAGAATAGTGAGACTATTAGGAAGGAAACCAAACACAATCAATAACTAGCAAAATCATAGAACCTCTTTGCTAACTAAAATTGTTGCTCGATACTCAAATTCTATAGATGATAAACAAATAGTTATTTTCTTCTTGCAAGACCATGCTACATGGCCATAACTAAGGAAAAAAATAGAGCCAAAAATGGACTTCCTATCTTACATCACAAGCCTTATATGAGTCAATGAAGCCAACAATTTGAGAATCTCTTGAGGTATGATGAATACCATAATGAGAGGTTTCCTAAATGTATCTCAAAATATGCTTGTCATCCTTCCAATGAATCTCATGTGGAACTTAAGATAAATGAGAGACAAGAACAATTATAAAAGAGATATTAGGATGAGAATGTGTTAAGTAAAAAATATTGCCAACTAATTGCCTGTATAATGTAGTGTCAACTTAAGGAGTGGGAAAAATAGAGGACAACACAACACCTAAATATAATGGTGTGGGAGTAGACTTGCAATAAAACATGCCAAATATGTGAAGCGTATCAAGAGCATACTTTTTCTAAAAAATGGTAAATCCCATCTAAAGACTACAAAACCTATAAACCAAAAAAGTAATATAGAAGGCCTAGATTTTTCATGTCAAACTAATCCATTAATGCTCTCTAAACACTCTGGATTATGGAAGATGAATTCCCTATAAGAATCAAATAATCTATATACAACACAAGGATAAAAATATCACCCTCATGTCTCTAAGTGTACAATTTGGGATTAGAATGACATTGTGTGAAACTAGAAGAAATTAGAAATGTGTCCATATTCTCATACCAAGCCCAAGGGTCTTGTTTGATACCATATAATAAATTATGAAGCCTACACACTATTAAACATTCATGCACAAAATTGGGTGGTTGTTCCATATAAATCTCCTAATGGTCATCGTACAAAAATGCAATCTTCACATCCATCTGATATAATATCCATTCATATGAAGTTGTAAGTGAAAGTACAAGATGAATAAAATACATCTTGGAGTTACAAGGGAAAAATTCTAATAATATTGAATGCCTTCAACTTGTGAAAACCCCTTTACAACAAGATGAACCTTTACTTATTAATGGAAGCATATGCGATATTTTGGTGTTTCACCCACTTGCATTGAACTAGTTTTCTTCCCTTATGAAGATGAATAATATCCCAAGTATTATTAATTAATAAATAATAATATTCCACCATAACCTTGTCCCTCTCAGGAATACCTGTGACATCTATTTTTTTTAGGATTATCCAAAATGGCATGAATCAAAAGACTGACATCTAATATCTCTTAGCAAGTGCAATATGAATCTAAAGGATCACCTACCAAGGATTTGAATGCACCAATAGTAGTGTAAGCCCATGTGGGTAAAGGTTGAATAATTGTAGGTGGTGGTGGAGTAAGAACACCATCTTCATCCTCAAGAAATAAGGAATTCTTATGAGATAAAGAAGGAGGAGTAAATAATGATGGAGAAGCTGGCGATGAAGAATCCATCCAAGGAAAGTGCTAATAAAACTAGGCATTTCACATACAAAAGATATCTCTAGAAACATGATCAAATAACTTATACATGTTAACATCCTCGCAGTAGCCAACAAATATGAGTGGCTAGCTTTTCGTCTCCATGGCTTGTCGTTAAGCATTATGAATAAATGATTGATCATGACTACCACAAATGCATAATGAAGATACATCTGGCTTGACATGGGACCAAGCCTCATCATGAGTCACATATCACAATGCCTATGGGGCATATAACTTTGAATTTAATTAGCATAATTCACTACCTCAACCCAAAAAGTAGAATCCATACTTTGCGGCTGAGTCAACAGTTATCTATCTCCCATAAGGATTTGTTCTTTCAATCAATAACATCATTTTGTTGAGGGGTGTTGAAACATATAAAAATAGGGTTTCTCCAAAATGAGATGGGAATGCACCTATCTTCCTTATTTCATTAGGAAAAAGAAATCCCCTAGGGTAAGATTGACTTTCAACCCTTAGGTGAGTCAACCTTAATGGAGATCTTGTTGTTTTCCTTATGATTGAGGATGAGGTAAATTAGCCTGAAATGCACTTTTGGGAGATAAATAAAAAATACTAAATGAATTAAATTATGCAATGTGAGGATTGAATCATCAATTTAAAACCTTAATCTAATAGAATCCATAAAATTCTGGCAAACCTGAGATGAGTAGGAATTTACGCACCTGTCACCAAAAGTCTTTGCTGAGTGTCCTCCTGGGACAAATTTGCCCTAGGGAAAATGGGTCTTGCTACAGGGATCCAAAATCTATTTTGACAGTCCTCTGCTCCTGGATCTATAGTCCTGATTCCTCTATATTTCACAATTAGAAAGTCAAAAATAAATTCTACAAGTGAGTTCTGTGGCTTGACAACTTTGATGAAAACTTTGACAACTTTACAAAATTGCACTTTTGATCAATCTTCAATCCTTCTTCACCTGCAAATCTGCAAACACAAAGAGAAGGAAAATTTGTTTATTTTTGGTGAATGGGGGTTTGCCTTGGTCAAACCCCATTTTAGTAATTAAACCTTGAAATGAAATGAAACATGAATGGAAGGAATAATGAATGAACAATGCTATGTTGCAACTCACCAAACCCTTGAATGGAGATCCTTAGAGGACTAAAATCTAATACATGTCTCCAAGGTCTTGATCTTGCATGAAATGGATTGATTGAATGTTGATCTTGATTCTTGAATTTTGAATTGAATGCTTGAAACCTACATCACAATGTTAACTCCAAAAACATGAAATAATGAAGATAAATTTGACATGATGCTTGAGATATTGAATGCTACAATAAATGATTGAGAAATCTGCTCTTGAATGACAATAATCTTTGTTATAATTTTTTCTCTCTTTCTTGTTCTAGGTTGCTTAGGATTTGAATTCGATAAAAAGACATTGTATTTATCAATAATTTTCTAATTTCCCAAAAATTAAACATCAAAGGCCAACAATTGCAAATTGAATTTGAATCATAAAAATGCCTCCAAAAACATATAAAAAATTGGGGTCCTAAACTTAAGGGGGGCTCATTCGCCCTTGGGAGAATGGGTCCTAGGACCTAAATCCAAGACACACCAATTTCAAGGCAATTTAATTAATGTTTACAATTATTTAATACAAGTTTCCCTTTCGGAAAATGGGATTAATTAGGCTTTTAAATGCATAATTGGGTCAATTAGAGGATTAATTAAGTCTAGTTTATTAAGGGACCCAAACATAGTGTAAAAATGTAAAGGTGTACATTTTCCAACACTACAAGTGCAAGGAACTATAAATTGACATCGAAGACCATGCTTAGTACAAAATTCCTTGGAAGTTGGATTGAAATACTCCCTCCATTATTTGTGCGTATTTGCCTTATAGAAAGAACATATTTATTCTCTATGAATTCCTTGTAGATCATAAAGGTATTAAAGACATCACTAAATTGTATAAGAAAGTACACCCTTGTACATATGGAGAAATCATGAATGTGACCACATATTTAGCTCGTGAAAATTAAGATTTTAAAAATGACATCATGTCACTATGTACCAACTCTAAATGTCCCTTTTCTCGTGTGGCTCTACCTTTGGGAAAATAATTATGGTGGTGTTTTCCAAGGATAAAACCTCAACAAATATTGCTTGTGCAAGAAATATTAGGTAGATCTATCACTAATTCTTGAGTGCTCATCTATTGTAGACACTTGTACTTGGCATTAACAAAGCATGCATCCTAAACATTACTCATGGAGTCTGTGTGTGGTATAAAAGATGGACCTTCTAAACTCTCAAAACCATAAAATTTATATAATCAAGATGCATAATCAATACTCCTTATAGCCACAATAATATTACGATCATGAAGCTCCAAAATGACCACATCAACTGGTGAAAATTAACTATCTTGCTTGTGTTAAAGTGTAAAATCCAATACATTGAAAGAAGGTTGGTTGAAATACCAAGAACTATAAGTATATCTTGAATACAACCATCCTCAAGAAAAATAATACTTGAGCCCAAAACTAAAAATTGTGTAGAGTTCCCCACTAAAATTTGAAAGGGATGTGACAATATCCTAGGAATGTGTCGTATGATGGGAAGCTCCAAAGTTAAGTATCTCACTAGTTGCTAAAGGAAAGGCCAATGCAAAAAGAGCATGACCTTTACTTGTATTGGTGTGAGAAGAGTTAGAGGAAATATTATGCTATTGCATGGCTTCCTCTAAAGCTTCCAGTCTCTTCCAAAATTTGGTTATTTGATTCCCTCTTTGCCATAAAAGTTGTAATATTCTCATGATTTTTTTTGTCTTAGGGGAAGACTCACCAAACTTAGAACATTTATCATTCTTGGGAGTGGATTAATTTTTCTATTTCGACTTTTTATTTTTCTTGAAGAAACTCTCATTGCTTGATGAAGAATACATCTTAGGATTTTATTTCTTATTTTGTTTCCCCTTAGATTATTGTGCTACCAATGCTTGGTTTTTGGGACTAGAAAGAGAATCTAACTGAACCAACTTTGTTTGTTCCCATGTTAAATGATTATAAAAAACCTCAAACGTAGGCATGGTAAAAGAAACACCCAATGCATTCATTATAGAGTAGAATGTAGAAGAGAAGACCTAAAATGGCCTTTGAAGCTTAGAGAGTTTCAGTAAAATGTATTCTTTGTTAGTTTTATCCTTTTCAAACCCCACAAAAGTGATCCAAGTGACTTAAATTTCACTAGATAATCCTCAATGGAGGAGAAGGAATCAATCTAACTTAATCTAAAGTGCATGGAAATCATTAATATTACCAAAAATATATTTGTATTTTTTCCACATCTACTTAGGAGTGGTGCAAGAATTAATTTGAAACAATATATTGTCTTAAACATGTAGTGAAATCAATCCCATGGCCTCATCCATCTTCTTCCTATGTTCAAATATCTTAAATTGGTGAGACAATTCAAGTTGAGTTTCATCCAATATGGAACATAATCCCTTGGACAAGAGCAATCTGGTTATATGAGTTTTCTAGGTATGGTAATTATGTGGAATCAATTAAAGAGGTTTCTACCCTTATGTTCAAGTTTTTCAGAGTGACTATATATTGATTTTTAGTGTTTTTTAATATTTGTAGGTATTGAATGATGAAATTTCAATCCTTGCAAAAAAAAATCAAAACCTTCTATAATTTCGACAACAAAAAAGACAAAAATATTAAAATTCACTTTTTTTTTTTCTCTGTGTAACTAGTATTTTTTTTGGAAAATCAAGTCTGAGATTAATGTAGAGAACTAAACTAGATTTCCAATTCCATAAAAAAAAGAAAAAGATCCAAAACAAAATTTATGACCTTGGAAGTTTAAATAGGTGGATCTAACTACAACAACCAATAAAATTCACCTGAAGTAAAATCTATAAAAAAGACTAGCACCACTAAAAAGTGCTCAGAATCAACTTTATGATGATATATGGTTTTTGAAAATATCTTTTTCTAAAAGAGGCCAAAAAAGACAAGCTGGTGGTCAATGGCTAGTAAACCAATAGTTACTTGGTGACATTACTCATAGAGGTGGTAGTCAAGTGACTACTAGGTAGTTGATGGGTGGTGAATAGGATTTTTTTACCGAATGAATATTTAGTTGGAATATTCTTGTCAAGGAAAAATAGTGGCCACTAGAATTTGATGTCATCACCCAAAAAGATGATGCATGTCATTGATTTGTGATGTGGTAGTTATAAATGTACAACAATTTTCAGGAAAATTAATTTTTGTCATTGTTTTTCATATGATGCTAGAATGTTTTTGAATATTGTCATATTTTTTGTAAAAAATTGGGTAGATTTTTTATTAGTGATGGTGGTCATACCTATACAACACTATACAAATATTTGTATGATCATACATATTTCATATAACTGTATAGATTTAAAAACCTCAAAATTTTTGCCCACAAAAGACTTAAATTTTGGCATTTGCATAGACGATCTTAAGGTTTTTGGGACTATCAAATACCATAATGAGGTTCATTTGGCTCCAAGACACACCATTTTTTTAAGGCTAGATCGCTTAAAAAATATTGGGGATGGTAGATCTGGAGCTCTAATACCATGTTAGAGTTGATCCCTCAATTCTATAGCTCCCAAGGATTGCCTACAATTAAACACATGTCACCAGAAGAGAAAAAATAAAGCTATGGAGGCCAAGGGCTATTTATCCAAAAAATCATGAATCGTTAGGAATGTATAATCTCACACTTAAGTGAATAATACAATAATAAATACTTTTAAAATAAAAATAAAAAATAAAAAAGAAACCCTAGAGAAATCCTATGTGAGGATAAAAATAGATCATGACATGTGTCCTCATCCTATGACTTAAGAGAAAAAATACATGACTTAAGTCAACTTAAGTAGCTAGTGTAAAAAGGGACTGAAGTAATTAAGTAATTAATTAGGTAAATACCCTTTTACTTTTATATTTTAGACTAAAAATCTAGATTTCATGGTAGCAACCTACATAGTATAATGGTGGATTTTCATCATTGGAGCTTGATATTTGGGTAGAAGGATCATCTCGATCCACTAGTCATTATGGTGCTTGTAAATCTTTAATTTGATGTACTTGTAAAGATATTTGGAAGTCAAAAATTGTAGGGAGGGGACATAGAAAATTATTATGCTTGCTTAGGATACTAACTTAGTTAGGCCCCTTTTGGGTGTATTTCAATCTCCACAAGTAGTAGGTGATATGGTTTAGGTGCATGCTTTCCTAAGTGAAAAATTGTTGTATTTAATAAAAGATTTTTTTTGAATCTTCTATTGTACGTATTTTTCTTCTATGTATGGAGGTACAAGGAAGTGAATTGAACAAGGTTATGCTAAAAGAGAGATGAAAAAAATGGGTTATGATTTCAAAGAGGAGAAATGATAGTGGGAATATATTAAAGTAAAATATAAGTTATCTATAGATTAATTTAATAAATTCTAGAATAAGTGTTTATGGGAAGAAGCTTTTCCAAAACTTCTAAGAAGAAGTTAGAATATTTGACAAATCAAATGAGTGAGTGCATCATTTTTATTAAATGATTTGAATATACCATTTAGAAAATATAAAAAAGCCATACAAAGGGGATTTTATCTATTTGAAGATAGGTTTTGACCTCAAGGACACTACCATAATCAAGGTGGAGACCAAGCCTCTACCATGACCATTAAGTTGGAAAGGTGGAATTGACCTACCTGAAAGTGAAGACTAGGAAACACTCATGGCCTCCATCAACCATTTGTATGGAATGTATTTTCTTGAGGTTTAGAATTTGAAGCTTTTCCATTTTTATTGACTCTAATGGATAATTTGGGTTTGTATCCTTCCACCATGAAAAATAACCCTAAGACTTGTCAAAACTATATTGAATCCTTCCTTATAGGTAGCAGATTCATTATGTATTATTTATTATTGAAGGAAAATTCCTTTATGGTGTTATAAGATCGTCTACATCCTTCCATTTTAAAGTTTTGATGTGTTTGGGGTGGCCTAGTAAAGAGTTGAAGGCACATTGCATGTGCATTATTGGATGTTCTAGCTAGATCATGATCTAATGGTTTATGAGAACTCTTATTAATATATATAAATATTCTCTTATCTAGTGTTGGTGATATGAGTTATAGACATCAAATCCCTAAGGTTTGATAATATCCCAAGTGTTAGGGGTGTCAAACCTAGGTAGACTACCACAAACCTATTTTCAGGGTGGAAAAATTAGGACCAATTATTGAGGTGGGTAAGACCTCCACATTTGGATTTGCAAGACCATGGGGCTTTCCCCAAGGTACTTGTTTGGTTATTAAAACTATGAAAAAAAATTTATTTACGTCAAATTATATCCACTGCATAGTGTATCCCAATACTTGTGTCATAATATATCTATGTGCTAGTTGGACATGTAAGGTTTAATACCTTATTAAATAGATGATATAGCATATAATTGTCTATGAATGTGTTTTATAATAACCCCTTATGTTGTTACATACATTCAAACATGATAGTTGAAACAAACACACAGATAAAATTGAAAAGATGTGTAACTTGATGTATTTTGAGTGTGTTGAGAATGATGGGAAGATAGATCCTATTAAAAAATAGTTCCTTTATCCATTGGGAAAACAATTCTTTGAATTTAATCAAACATGCGACAAGTGAAACCAAAGTAATGACCCAATCAAGACACTGCAAAAAACTTGTCTTTTAGAATACACATGCAAGTTGGGATCTACACATACATTAAAAAAAATGGTTACAAAATATTAAATGATTATACTTAGTAATCCTTGAATGTGCCTATACATTTTCTTTATTATGTTGAAAAGACACCTTACAAAGGATTTGAAAATATTTTATAGACTTTTGGTTGACCAACTAAATAACATATATGTATAAATGTAAGGTTGATTATGTTTTTAATAATTAAATATTCAAGGTTTACAATATGTTATTATAGATCTGGGATAAACCTAGGTCATTACAATACAAAAAATACACTACCCAAAATTGGAATATAAAACCCTAAGGCTTCTGATGAGTAATTTATTCTATTGGTTTTGTAATTGTTTCTCCTTCTTCAAAGCATTATCCTCCAATCCCCTCTCTTAGAATGGTGACCAATTAAAATATACCCATAGAAAGAGGGTGTATAAAATGTCAGAAAATCATACCACACAAGAAATCCTAACTGTAAGCACAACCAACACATTGTTGACAAATCTCTTTTGTAAATCCAATCTGACCACTAGGAGGTGTGAAAAAAATTCCTTTGATGCCCACCATATTTTAGCATTGATGATTCCTATGTTTGAGTGTGAAATTGAGTGAGATCCCCCATGAAATTCATTGAAATTTGTAATTTAGGAATGGTTTCTGACAAAAATGGGCTATAAACAATAAATGAGACATGGGTGTTGTCTTTCCTTCCCAATTAAGTCCAAAATTCATTGAAGACCCTTTTGTAGCTTCCTTATATTGAGATTTGGTGGTTTTAGGTGTTGGTGAGCATTAATAACACTTCTTGGTCAAAATCATGTCTTTTATAGTCTATCGATGGAGTATTAGAATCAAGATTTCCATCATACCAAAATGGTGAAGCATTAAATTATTTGCAACATCGACATGTCATATTGTTACCTTAATTTGGAATCAAGCCTTGGGATTACCACATACTACATACTAATCAAGTCAAGAAGAAGAGCACACATATTTTTTATGCCCCGAAAAGATATTCCTTTTTAGGAATCAAACATTGAGCATCCACCATGATGTTTGTAAAAAGAGGAAGGGGAGGATAAGGGATGTCAAAAGTCCAACATCTGATGAAAGGTGAAGATTTTAGGAAAAAGGAATGGATGGAATTGAGGAAGGTAGGATAAACCCCGAAAGTTTGATGAAATGACTTAGAAGAATTTGGAATGAGTTGAGGGAATAAGTTGAGAATTAGGGGTTAGGAAGGATTCATACCACATACTAAAAGAGGTATTGAGGGAATGATATCCCCAAAATACCAAAAACTTGATACTTAGGAGCTTTAAAAAGGGTGGAATTTGAGCATTGGGAGGACTCACACCATATGCTAAAAAGGTATCGAGGGAGGAAGATCTGTGAAACTCTATTGGGTTATAAAATTAAGCATTTTACAAAGACCTTGGTGGTGTTTCGAGAATCGAGAAGATGAAGGGGAGCCTACTTAAAATGGCATGAAGGTATGGAAGATGCTAATGGCCTAAAATTTCAATGGAATAAGTACTTAGGGAATTTTATAATGTGGAATTTGAGCATCGGGGGGACATCGAAACAAATATCAAAAGAGGCATGAGAGCAAGGGAGATGCACATAACCCAAAATTATGAAAGACTTAACAATTAGACCCTTTTAACTTCAAACTTTGGGGATCGGGGAGACCTCAAGAAGGGGGCTCAATTTTGTATGCATGTAAAGAACAGCACAACAACCCAAAATATTGACATACTCAACACAGCTGATTTTACAAGGGTATGAGCAGGGAGTTGAGGTCGATAGAGAAAACAAGTAGGTAGAAGGAACACCAAAATATTGATGAATCAAAAACATAGACACGTAGCCAATTTTTGATTTTGAAAAAATAATTTTTTGAGTAAGACATAGATATGGGGGCCAAATACAACATTTGGAGGCACAAAATCACTTAATATTTCCCATTTAGGATTCTTGAGATCGACTATCAATAATGGGAAAGTGAAGGCAAATAATAGACCAAAAGATAAAAACAACACAAAATAAGAAGCAACAATATGGGGTACCAAAATTGGCTCTAGTTGGGGATGTGTTCATATTGTAAGAACAACGTGAATCTAGATCTCTAGGCAAATCAAAAATTGACACAAAAAAGATCGATATTGACCCAAACTACATGAAAAACAAGTTATGATTGCACCAAGGAAAAAATATGCACAAGACAACATAACAAAAGAGAAAAAAATACATGTAATTTAAAGGTTCCAAGAACCCTACCCTTAGGAAAATATTTCTTGAGATTCCAACCATGAATTATTAGCTCTATGAGCTCTCCATTAAGGATCCTAAGATAGAAAGTTCCTTGACCACAGCCTTCAACAATTTGATGAGGCCTAAACGATAGGGCATCAAATTTTACATGTTAACCCTTGTCTTCTAACCTGGAATTCCACACAAGGACACGTTATTCAATATAAAATTCCCTTTTGACAACCCTCTTATCAAAAAGGTAATTCGTCTTCTATCACCTCAACAAATTTCTCTCATGGGTATCACTTCTTATCTCCTCCAACTTAGTGAGCTCATGCATTCTCTAAAAAATAACACTTTCTTCTTCCCCTTAAATTTGTTGTAACAACTTATAGACTAGTAACTCAAGGATAACTAAACATTTGGATTCAATTTAATAGCTAATTCAAATGGACTCTTTCCAATAACCTTCTTATAAGTTACCCTATCTTCCCAAACAACAAATTTTAGCTTATCATCCCACCTTTTCTTTTTTGCATCCAAAGTTTTTTGCTGATGGTCATGATGCATTTGTTTTTTAACTCAAATTTTCCATTTCCCTATGCATGATAAGGTGATGAGTGTGTCAAATAGATCCCATATTGTGAACACATGTCAACAAAATATTGAGATCTAAAACAAATTACATTATTAGTAATATTTCTTGTTGGTACACCAAACCTGGTGATGATGTTATTGAGCAAAAATTCAATCACCACCTTTGAAATTTCATTCCTTGTAGGGATTGCCTCCACTTATTTTGTGAAGTAGTTAGTAGCCACCAATAGCCACTTATATCCATTATTGGAAGTTTTAGTTATTTCCCTTGTAAAATCTATACCCTAATGTGGGAATGGAGCCTCTACTAAAATGGTAGTAAGGGAAAGTACACCTACAAATTTAAATTTACTAGAAAACCTTTGGAAAGCATCACATCCTTTCAAAAACTTGGCGATGTCCTTGAACAATGTGGTCCACCAATATCCAATTCTCATTATCTTATGAGCAATGGTTTTTGATATATAATTCCCACCACACAACCCATGGTGGTATTCCTCAACAACTCTTACAAACTCCTCTTCATTTAAGCATCTTAGGAGCACACCATCAAGAAATCTCCACATCAACTATCCTTTGAGAAAAATATATCTCTTAGTTTCTAGTTTTAAAGTCCTCTTTTTCTTATCATTCAACTCAAGAGGAAAATTTAGGTTTTCCATATAAAATACAATGCCCTTATACCAAGGATAATATTTCAACTGACATGAAATACAAGTGGAATCAAAGTTTACCCGATGGACTTCAGTAGCATTAAAATTTTATTTAGCCATTAATTTTATTAGGCCTTGACCTTTGAATAACTTGGTTATTTTCACCTCCATGTCATATTCCTAAATCTTGAGGATCCATGTACACCTTTTTCCTAATGCATCCTACTACACAAATACATCTCTAACAATTGTATGTGGCACAAAGTCTATGATTGTGGAACTTATGAGATAAGGTCTAAAATTTTTGATAACCTTAACAAGAGCATAGACATGTTTTCCATTATGGACTATTTCAGTTCAACATCTCAAAGGGACTCATTGAAGAAAGATATTGGTTGTTCTTATCCCTCATAATTCTTCTCTAGAAAAACACCATCAATAGTGTAAAATGATATAAAGGAAAATAATTAAAAAGGCCTCGAGTAATCTAGGCTTGCCAACACTGATGCCTTCTTGAGTGCATATTTAAAATATGAGAAGGAATTACTTGATTCCTTATCCTAGTTTGATGTTTACCTCTTCTTCAAAACCTTGGAAATGGCCTCTTTCTTCTCAACAAAGTTAGGAAAAAACCTCCTTACAAAATTTATCTTCCCAAAGAATGATTGAATTTACTTAGTTGCTCTGGGTTGAGGGATAAGGTCAATTGCTTTGATGCATTTTGGGTCAATCCTCACCCATTACTTGGACACAATATGCCCACGGAGCTTAGCTTCTTCTACACTAAAATATATTTCTTGGGATTCAAAGATATCCCATATTCTAAACACCTCTAAAAGATTAACTCCAAATTTTTGTAGTAATCATTCTGATCCTTGTAGTATGTAGTCAAATCATCTTGGTAGACAACCATCATCTCATTTATTAGGCCTACAAAGGAAACACACACATCTCTTTGAAATGTGGCTCCAAAATTCTTTAAACTAAATGACATCCAAACATACACAAATATTCCATGGTGTGGTGAAGGATATCTTATGTTGCTCATAATCATTGACCATGAGTTGATTGTAACATGAGAATCCAATCATCATTAACATCAAATCAGACCCTATTGTCCATTACAAAAAATAATCCATATTGGGCAGTGGATAATTATCCTTGAGGGACTTAATATTCAGATTTCTAAAATCCACACATAACCTGATATCCACATTCTTTTTTTTTACTGGAACAAGGTTTGAAACCCATTCTAAATATCTAATTGGTCTATTAATGCTTCCCTCTTTCAATTTCATTGAATTTTTCTATATTTGAGGAGAAAGAGTAGGGCTGATAGGATGGTATTTCTATCCAAATAGATTTTTACCAAGATCCAATGAAATGGTATGCTAGAACAAGTCTTCCCTAAAAGCCTTTAGTTCATCATAAGACCAAGAAAAGCATTTTTATAGTTTCTCAATAATGTATCATCATTTTCTTCTTTGATGGTTTCAACATTTTACCAATGTAGATCATCTTAGGAGCTATTTTAATTTTTAAATTCACACCTTCTACATATTCTTTGTTAATAGGCTTAATTCTTGTTTTATAACAATCAAAATTATAAAAATTCTTTCTAAAGAAACAAGACCTCTTGGAATGTTATATTTTTTAAGTTGAATAATTTCATTCCTAAAGATATTCATACTTTATTCATCTTTCTCCACCATGGGATGCTAGTCAATTTGTTGGTTCTTGAAGTAATCAATGCAATTCAGGAACTCATATATTTTCTAATTATCATTGAAGACTTGCCAATTATAAATGTTGTCTAAAACACTAGACCTGGTAAGAATTTCAATATCATACCTAGATTAAGGGGAGATAAAGGAAACATCAAATCTTGAGGCTAGTACAGTAAGTGCATCGACCATCACATTATTATCCCTTTCAACCCAATTTATATGTTAAATGCATCAAATACTTCAATACTGTCCTAGATAGAATTTTTATAAATTCGCAGTCTTTTCTCTTTTGCAACATACATGTACTTGACTTGGGACACCACAAGTTTTGAATCACCATGCACTCTAATGTATTTGATCCTATATTTGTAAGCCACATTCAAACCAAGAAGTAGATCTTCATACTCTACCACATTATTGGTGCATTCAAAGTTCAACCTACAAGTGAACTTATAGTTTTTCCCTTTGGGGACATTAATGCAATTCCTGCATCATTACCCTCTCTTGAACATGTACCATAAAAATGCATGTTCTAAATTCCACCATTTCTTGGATATTGAGGTGGGGGTAATAAATTAGGATCAACCTAATTTTCACCTTCATCATCACAATAGCCCAAAAAATAGTCTGGTTCCACATCAAAGTAGCAAACTTGATTCTTTGCCTCATTTGGATTCTCCACAATGTTTATCATTTTCTTCTTTATATAATTGTAATTCTTTACCATGTAATGGTATATTATTATAAGGTAAATCCATTTGAATACTACCATCAATTGAGGTTGCCCACTAGATGGTTGAAATTGTGACCATATCTTGAACATAAAATCACAACTAGATGGTTGAAATTGCAACCATATCTTGAATACACTTCTCTATTTCATCATTCAAATGAATATTCATGAAAATTTTAAAAACTTCATTCAATTGTAAACTAAAAAATATCAAAATAATCAAGACATTCTTGACCTACCATCTTTTTGTTCATCTTATATGTGAATGAATATTTAGATACAACTTTTTTACAAAAAAAGTAGCAATTATCTTTCCTTTATGAATTTAAATTTATTTTTTGGAAAAAGAACTAACTTGTTTTGTGTTTACTTGGCAATATTAAAATTCTTTCATTTTAGTCAATATATAAAACTTAATTAGAATACAATTTAGTATGACTTCCCATATGTTTACCATTGAAAAAAAATCACATGATTAATACGATTGATTATTCTATGTAAAAAATAAGATTGAAGATTGAACTCATGGTTATAAATGTTATGATTTCTAAGATCATAAAGCAAAAATCAGAAACTTCCACAAAATCACTTGCACACAATGAGCCTAATTGCTATTATCAAAGAGTTGAGTTGAATATACAATGCGACCTTACTTAAATAGGCAAGGTGATGAAGGTAGTCAAGTTGAACACAATGACTGACTAACCCTTCAATGATGGAACACTTGTTAACTCACATGACAAGTGCTCTAATGAGTGGCAGGTGACCATGCAAGAGGTGTCTCACAAAGTGAGGAGGATACTCGTCTCAACCTCATGAGGTGAGACAATAATATAAAATAGCCTAAGTAAACTTAAGCAAATATGAATAGGTCAAACTAGAAAGTGATGACAACTAATTAGTTATATAATGATACTATTTACACTAACATCCCCGCTTAAGTGCAAATTAGGGAGTAATGTAGTAAAGTTAATGATGAGTCCTAGCTACAAGGCCATGTTAGGTACTCATGCACAAATTTATCATGAAGTGGAGAAAAGGAGAAAAACCACGTGGGAAATAAAAATCCCATTGCAAAAGAGAAATGATACAATGAAGAAAGACTATGTAGCCCCCCCATAAGATGATGATGACTTCTTTGAATGCTTCTCAAATGCTCCATGTGAAGATTGATGTAGAATATGCACCAAAGAAGTGATGTGAAGAATTTTTGCATGCTCTCGATGAAGTGCATTTGAATTCTGATGCAAGAAGTGACGTTTAGCTAGAAAAAATCTCTCAATGCTCTCGGTGAAGCATCTCTAGAACTCATGTAGCAAATGGTGGTGGATGAGTTGATTGTCTTTCCAATCAATCTTTTCAGGCATTCCCACATTCTTTGAGTGTCAAACTTAGAATCATTGAAGAAATGTAAAATAAATATAAATTCCTCAAAGAATGACAACAATGACAACCCCCCTTGATTATTTTGATCCCCCTTGAATTAGCACTTTATATGTTTTAGTGCAGATAACAATTTCAATGTAACAAATAATGACACTTCATAATTGAGTGTGATATCGTTTCCAACGAAATAGGTCCAAGTGATATTCACTTTCACAAAAACAATACTCAATATGAATAGATAATCCAAAGTTAAAATAATCATATGTACCAATAGAAAATAGAATGCCAAATATAACTCCATGGGCCGGTGACTAATTCAATGCTGACCAATTCAAAACTCAGCCTCCAAGATGAGAACTCCATTCAGAATTCCATGGGCCGTTGACCAAGATCAGAACTCCATGGGCCGTTGACCAATTCAATCCTGACTTTGAAGAGTTAACTTCCACCTAGTTAAAAAGAGGGATATTACCTATAGCCGCCTACTTTGAAACACCTTGTGTGGTCATTGAAGAATGTGAGTTGGAAGAGGAGAGTGGTCCTCTAGAGGCGTGGAGAGACGTGGGGGAAGACTAAGGTGTTGCTCCTGAAGAGTATATGCTTTCTCCACTTGCTGCAAATTATTTACTTCAGGCATAATGTAGGAGTGTTATAATGGCTTTGGCAGCCTCCACGTTAAGACCAAAACAAATGAGCAGAGACGTCAATAATGAAGCTAGTTCGGGCTTCCCTTACTTGCCCACGCCCTTGAAGTTCTCTGTCGTCTTCGGTGTCACGTCTGCATACAGCTCCATCACGATCATCCTCTCCTGATGCTATACCACGCTGCTCTAGTGAGTGAACGCCAGCCGTAATCCCTGGTGAAGTTTCTTCTTTGAGTGGCGACCTGGTTTATGAAATCTGCCTACCCAAAAAGCTTGGTGTATTTGAATGGCGGCCTTACTCAAATCATGTTGCTTTTACAAGAGTATCGTGGTATTCATAAAAGATTATGGCTTGTAAACCACGAATAGCAAAGAACACCAATTTTAATAAACCTGCAATAAAGAACAATCATGTACAAAGAAAGCACATAGAACTCCTAAAGAGAGAATATAGCAAACACCAATGCAAGGCGTTGTTTGCAATCAGATAGAAGGGCTTTGAGAAAGCCACGACTTTTGAGATGAAGGCAGGTGAAGATTCTTCAAGGAGACGATAGAATAGGTGCAGCGCCGAGAGGTGACTTCACATGTCACTGAATCTCCACCATCCACCTCACACAACCTCCAAATCAATATTTCATTATGAATTGCATGCATGCAAACTTATAGCCCCCAATGTGTACTACATGCAAATCAAATTGCATGGAACTCTAGACTAGACTAGACTAGATGCAAGATTTTGGAAGGGTTTTTCTAGCACCGTTTTGATATTATGTTATGATTTCCAAGATCATAAAATAAAAACGGGAAACTTTCATAAAATCACTTGCACATGTGCTGGTGCAATGAGCTTAATTTCTATTATTAAAGAATTGATAAAAGAGTTGATTTGAATGTACAATGTGACATTGCTTAAATAGACAAGGTGGTGAAGGTAGTCAAGCTAAACACAATGACTGACTAACCCTTCAATGATGGAACACTTGTTAACTCACATGACAAGTGTTCTAGTGAGTGGCAAGTGACCATGCAAGAGGTGTTTCAAAACTATAAAATAGCCTAAGTAAACTTAAGCAAATGTGAATAGATCAAATTAGAATCTGATGACAACTAACTAGTTATCTAATGACACTATTTACACTAACAACAAATTTATGGACCATTGGAAATGGATAAAACTACTTACCTATTATTAGGCATGCAAATATATATCTTATAAATATTTGTCGTCATATAACCCAAGATTCCATGTCAATCATCTTAAGAAGTGTTGTAGATGAATTTCTCCTTCACATTAGAAGTCAAGAGTCACCTAACAAAGCATGCAAGATTTTGGAAACCATGCACAAAGTTTATAGACTCTAATTATCAAATTGATACTTGATTATTTTAGTAGTACTATGCAAGGAGACGAGAAAATAGTAAATTAGCTTACCAAAGTCAAGAATATAAAATTATAGTTGGATGATTGTGATTGCAACCTTATCTAGGAAAAAATTCTCTATTTTATCATTAAAATGAATATTCATAAAAATATAATTTTTATTTCAATTTTAAACTCAAAATATCAAAATGAACAAGATTTTCCCGACCTACTGTGTTTTTCTTCTTATTGTCCAATAGATATTTAGATGCATTTTTTTTTACAAAATAATAAAATTAGCAATTATCTTTCATTTTTTGAATTTTAATTTACTTTCTAGGAAGAGAACTAACTTGTTTTTATGTTTACTTGGTAAATAAAACTTTTTTTTAGTCAATATATAAACTTAAATATAATATAATTTAATATGGCTTCCCATATGTTTACTATTGAAAAATTCATGTGATTAATGAGAATACTTATTCTATATAGAAATTCAGATTGAAGGATGAACTCATGGCCATATTAAACTTATGGATCATTCTAAATGGATCTAAAAAAATACCTATTATTATATATATAAATACAAATCTTATAAAAAAATTCCATAATAGAACTTATGGGCACCCAATTTGATTGTCCAGTTATACTTGAATCTTAGCCCTCTTATGAATTTTAGCTTTGTTCATCTCATCATTTATAAATGATTTAAGAAACTTTCCTAATGGGCCTCCCTTAGTTAACTTTTGACATAGGTGTTCTCCCTCTTTATTCCCCATGTGCCTACCAATGTGTTAGAAGTTGAAAAGGTCCCAAAAATTCCAAGTGTGGAGGTTTTATGTTCTAATTTTTAAGGACTATGTAAAAGGTCAAAATTTCAAAGTTTCCATCCTAGCATACCGTTTCCTTGAACCACACCTTCGGTTATATCCCAAAACTGTTACTCCACTTCCTAGAACCAAACTCTACTCACAAGGTTAGGGTTGTTGTCATGCAAGTGAAATTAACTCATCAACAAACCATGGAGGGTTGAAGGCCAACTCTACAAGAGTGGGTTTTATCTCCTACTCTTTGAGCTCAACTTAGACTCGAGAGGGTATTCCTAGGGGTATACCTTAACAGGTATTGAAATCACATAAAATAAAAAATAATAAAATAATGGTCCAACCAAACCCAACTTGATGTCTTGGTCCCAAAGGCTGTCATTGAACCACAGACAACTTGTTGCTTCAAAATCCTTATATAACTAATATAACTATGCACACATAACTCACATGAAATATATCTAATGAATGTTCACTTGAGAATGATCCCCTAGTTATATTGATGGTCATTGGTGCAAAAACTACTACTTATATACTACTAATTTGTGTTGTTTGATGGATGATTTGAGATTGATTAGGTGGACTAGAAACTGGTGCCTTATTCATTGGGCTACAAAGTCATAGATAAAATAAATAATGAATGAGACATAAAATATTTGATTTGGGCATGTATGCCATCAAATTTCAAGTACTACACTAAAGCATACTTATTAATCCAAATTGATTTGCATAAATCCATATGTAATAAAAATAATTATTACAAAGCTTGTAATACATTAGAATGCTATCACATTATCAAGTCTTAATTACATTCATGTCAGCGAATATGACAAGGGGAAACCTTTATAACAATGAATATTTTCCAAGAGAAATATAAATAATGTGGAGACATCCTTTGTATAATGTTGATGTGCTTTATCCTTCACATGCCTCAATGATTCACTACCCTTTTGCAAGTAGACATGGTGGGATTGAAACTGTAGAAAAATACAAGAACTTCCATAGCCTCTAGACACCACCAATAGAACCAACCTCTTATTGAAAATGATCAAAATTATGCCTATAATAGCATCTAGGCATAACCCTAATTGCTACACTATTCACATACTAAAAATGAGCGGTTCAAGTCTTCTCTCACCTAAAATGGATGTTGCAAATAGAAGGACATCTCTAAATAATTTACATAGTTGGGAAACCATTTACTATTACTACATTGTAGGTGGAGTAGTGGAAAAGACATGCACAAATTTTTCCTCCATCTATTCTCACCTTTTACAAAAATTCAAGCCCCATTTGGATGTCAAAATCATCTTTTGCAAAAATCAAACACCCATTCAAATGCAAGATTTTGACTTGATTTAGATGCATGTCACTTTTCTAACATTTCTATTGAAAAGCGAAAATATTGTTTGGATGTGTATATATTTCAACATCTTTAAAACTTTCATAGTGTCTTGTAGATTTACAAACCTCCATAAAACTTTACTTGATGCTACTTTGGTCTTATGAGAAAATCTCATTGACATTTGGACTTGCGGGTATTTTGGCCTCATTGGGCACTAGCGAGGAAATATTTGACATCAGAGCATTTTGGGAATCCGATGGGGATCAAGATACATCCCAAACACTAAGAAAATCCCACAAGAATCCCATATTCTTTGAAATATCTTGTAAAAAATAAAAATTCCCAAAGACCATAAAACTCTCACAAAATAGAAGTTCGCACGGACCCAAGAACCAATAAAAACTCTATCTCTCTTATGAAGATCATTAGAACAAAGGGTCACAAACAATTACCTTTATTTTCCTTCTTTATCCTCACTCAAACCTTGTTACTTGGCTTTATTTCCTTTACTTAATATGGCACCATTAGGGCTTGATTAAGGGTTCCATGGGAACTGAGAACCATTGGTTCTTGGTTCCTATGGAACCTACAACCACTTACCTTAACCATCATAACCCTTTATCGAGGTTTTTTTGAGAACTAGGAACCAATGGTTCTTAGTTCCCATGGAACCTCCGATCACTTTGTTTGTTATTAGGAAGACTTGGGCATGGGGATACAATTTGTTAGAGGTTCCATAGGAACTAGGAACCTCTAAAGGTTCTCAATACCTATGGAATCACTACCAAGGTGATTAAGGAGTTATCGATAGGTTGGGAATCCATATCCAAGAGCATACTTTGACATGATGACCCTTATGGAATTTCTTAGATTCGTTTAAAGGGATTTTTTTTCTTAGGCTTACACAAAGAAGGGGGCAACAAAGCTGAGTCCTAACACCTTCATCCTCTTTTCTTGTTGGGATTTTAAATTTTTCCTTCTCAATATCTCTTTCCTCCAACCCTCTCCTTTTCCCTTGCCTTTGTGAGTGTTTTAAACTTTATCTTACTAGCATGAATTTCGTTTAACCCTGGATCCCTAATCCTTTACACTAAGTTAACTTTTAGATCTAGAGTTTTAGCCATCCCTTACTTGAGTACATTTTCCTTGGTATCCCTGATCCCCAACTTTTAACATATTTTTCTATATGTTCTACAAGGTATGATGTATCCTCTACTTTTGATATCTAAAATTTCTATTGTGCTATCTTATCGGGCTCATGACTTTGGACCTTTTCTTATTTGCATTATTTATGGAAAGAGTTCCTTGGTATCCTTGATCACTGACTCTTGAAAATTTACTTCATGTATCATTTAGAGTTAGTGATGTAGAGATACCTTTATTTTCTTTGTTTGGGCATGAGGTATTTTGTTCTCTTGATCCTTAATCCTCAATAAGTGGTATGGTTTATGAGGTATCCTTGATCCCAAAACTAAAAAACTCTCAAATTTTGTACTATTCACTCCCACCTACTTCCTTGAAAGACCTATACCACCATAAATGACCAAATTTGACATCATCCAAAGGGTTTTTCCTAACTAGAAACAATTGTGCATCTTAAGGGCATATATTCAAATGTACTTTTAGTGATGAAGATGACCATGTTGTCATTAGTTTGATGGTTGATTTTTATCTCTTGGTGGTCCTCAAACCTATTCTAGCTCACTCATTTGATAGGTATTGTGCTCTAAGCTCACCTTGCATGCCACTTTTGTTGACCACTAGTTCCTCCTCAATTATCAAAGTCACAAGGAAATTGAGAAATCACCATTTATAAATGTTTATTTTCCAGTAGAATTATTTATCATTTCTCTCTTCCACAAGATTACAAGCCAAAAGTGTTTCAAGGTTTAAAATCTTATAAATCTAGCCACCATTAGAGAAAAAGATGTCTATAAATCACAAGGAGATTTGTATTGTAAATGATATCTATAAATGAATATCTCTACGATTGCATTTGTAGATTTTTAGGGAAATTCTAGATTAGGGTTTCCTCTTGCTATATGTGTTGGTATTCAAATGTAATATATATTGGATAAATTCCATAGCATTCTAAGGAATGTAAATATTTGTAATCGTCATGTTTATTTATTGCACATGGATTTTTGTAGTGTGGGTATGGATTACTAAGTATGTTCATTTGTTTGATATCATATTTATGGTGTGTGCTTATGTACAACTCACAATTATTTTTATTTTCATGTGTTATCTTTCTTGGTGTATTTAGACTCTATAACCTATTGATAGGAATTAGTCCTATAAAAATGATCCGCTATGCACCTAAAATGAAAACATCTTAGATGAGTAGATTTGGAGTAGGTAGGTATTTGTATGTATTTTATGATTTAACATTATAACTTGGAAAATATCTCCAGTGATCCTTAAAATTATAGATCATCCTAGAAAGTCATGTTATGCATACCAAATCCTACTGCTATGTAGTTTAATAGCGGTTAGAAGAGTAGGTTAGTCCTTGATCAAGTGAAAACTTATGAGGTTAGGCATACATTGGGTACTACTGTAGCAATTTATCTAGTCGATTATCGTCAACCATGTCCAATCTTATTTAGGATACCTCCAGGGAGGCCCCTTTGGTCTAGTTTATTCCAAAGTTGAAGAATGCCTTAACCCACCTTAGTAAATTGGTCTTGTGTTTCCTTGTTTAATCATAAGTTGAAAGCTTTACCATGGGTTTAATACCCCTAACACTTAGGAAGACACTTACCTTTCTTGATTTGGGAACCTATAATTCTGAGTACTAAAAAAACCCAAAATTCAATGTTAATCATCTTAAGAAGTGTTAGAAATGATTTTTCCTTCACATTAGAAATCAAGAATCACCCAAAAAAGCATGAAAAGTCTTAGAAATCTTGCACGGAGGTGATAGAATATAAAATTATCAAATTGATACTAGATCTTTTCACTACTCTTAGGAAAGGAGTTGTCAAAGTAAAGAACATACAAGTACAATTGGATTGTTGCAATTATAATCTTATGTAGGACAAAATTCTTCATTTCATCATTTAAATAAATATTCATAAAAAATTTAATTTTTTAATTTTAATCCTAAACTCAAAATATCAAAATACACAAGATATTATTGACCAATCATCTTTCTATTTCTCTTATTAAAAAAAGAAAGATGTCAAATGTTGATTATAAAGAAAAATATTCTAAAACATCATTGCTTCAGTATTTAATTTTTTTCTTCTTAAAATAAAAATGATAACCAAAATAAACACCCTAAATTTAATATGAATTCAAAATCTTTCTAAAAATTTTTAAAAGAAAACTTCTTAGTTGAAATACGATAAATGGAGTATAATGAATCACAAAGAGATAAATTGTCTCAAAATTAGAACAAAACCATTGCTCTATACACTACCCTTTTTGATATATGATGTACTTGTATGATATTATAACTACTACCAAATATTTTAATAAAAATATATCTAGAAGATCTAACTCAATCGTGGAGGCATATTGACAAAGATTTTTTTTTTATAAATTCATGAGAAATACTATATTTCTTTCTAAATTAAGAAAAAATCTTCTTTATTGTTTTGAAATCACTCATGAATCAATTTCAAAGTCATTCCCCTTAAAGATGACTAGATTATCTAACACCAAAATGAATCCATAGTTAAAGCATGAAATATTAAATCAAAAGATGAGACTTAGTTAAAGCATAAAATATTAGGTATTTTAAATGTTATAATTTTATATAATATGTTTTTTCATGATTTCGTAGTTGATTTAGTTTGGATTAAAGAAAACTAAATACATGCAAATTATCGCTTACTAGGCAAACAATACAAATTACCATTTACTTGACAATTTTGTTAATTCCCTAGAATTGGTCCATCACAAGCTAATGGGACCCTTACAAGTCCATCCTCTAAGTGGATATTTTTTATTCACTAACTTTTGTTGATGATTATACCAAGATAAATTTGATCATAAAATGCCAAAAATAGAATGAAGTCCTTTTATAGATTTAGGGAATTTAAAGCACTAGTTGAAAACCAATCCAATCTTAGATTGAAAACTTAGAGACATAATATGATAGAGTACATAAATAAATAATTTTAATTTGTGTATCTAATATGGGACTCAAATAGATCTTACAACCTCTTATTCTCATCAACAAAATAACATGATATAAAGGGAAAATTGAATCATGATGAAATTGGTTAGGTCCATGATGCATTCTACCAATTTAGCTAAAATTTTGAATTGATGCTATGAATAGAGCCATCCATATTCTAAATAGTTTTTTCAAAAGTATTAAATCTTTCAACATTCCAAAAAATTAAGGGAAAAAGAGACAACATGTCGTTAATCTAAGGATTTTTCAAAGCCTTGCTTTTGTTTTCGTTCCTAAAATTTAAAAATAAAAATAAAAATTCACTTGATTTGCTTTAAATGCATCTTTGTAGGACAAAAGAAAGCTAAAATGTATTTGAATAGATAATCTCTAAATTTAGGGAGATTATATTAAGATGAATTTCCATTAAAAAAAATCTCTCTTCCACCCAGCCTTTCAAATTGAAGATATTATAGAGTTTTCTACCTTAGATGAAGATAATCAAATTGATAAACTTAAGGGATATGAAATCCTTGATAAAAATAAAAATAAAATACCAAAACGGTCTAAATCTCTAATTTAAAAATATAATGTATAAATTATTCCTCTTCTTAAATGATTAGAAGTCTATATATATATATTATATTGTAATGATGACTCTATATGAAAGTGGAGTTGAACCTTTGAAGAAAACTAATAGAGAAGATAAATAGATGGATCTAATGCAATTATAATTTGAAACTCTAAGAAACTCTAAGGAACAAGACTTTGATCTTGTCCAAGAAGAATTTTGGACTGAATTATATAAAAATAATCTAGAATAGAAAAAAGCATTGAAAATTAGTGTTCATCTTCAAAGTGCTAAATGAGAACATTTTAACTCAATTAGAATTATTGTAAAGACAAAAAATCTCTAGTTTGAATAGGAAAATAATGAAATGGGAGAAAGGGGATATAATAATGAGTTTAAAAATTTGTAAAAGTATATGGCAATTCATCAATTAATGAATAGTCCTTATTTTAGAGTCCATCTTGAGCTGATGCAACTAGTGTTGAGAAGGTGGTGTGATTGGAAGAAATGTATAAACCTTTCCCTTGTCTGTGTTATCAAGATTGATATAGAAGGGGTATAAAAATATACTATCTTATCTTGTGATGGATTATTATTATTGGTTTATAAGAACACAATCCCTCTTATTGACAATGAGATAAGGTAAATGTATGGGTCTAAAATAAAATTTGTGTGGATCTCATTAGATCAAATCACCGATGTACTAGTGACATATGTCATAAAAATGATTCGAAAGAGATATTGACACACATCAATATGTTTTAGTGAAATTCCAGTAGGATCTCTTAATATTAAAAACACTTAAATTGACACAAGCTTCTTGTGAATGTGGTTAGCATAACCCTAAGGAAGATTTATACATGTAAAAGTAAAGGTGAGTACTTCCAATACTATTTTTTGGAAATTTTGTTATTGTTTACACATTGGAAGATACCAAATGGAGTGGAGATGGTTGCTCCTACCTATGGGCCTAATATTATCTTTAAATTTAGTTTTTATAAATAAAATAATCATCACAATTAGGCAATAAATCTAATCAATTTTCATAATGGTATACACAAATAAAGAAAATAATTATTGACATTCCTAGGGTTTCATTCAATTTAGTGCCTAATTTGATTCATGTAGTAATTGCGAGATGTAACCATGATAAAACAATAGTAAAAGCTAATGTTGGAGAAAAATTGGATCCATAAAATATACCTTTTTATGGATAATGAGTTGTTCTTTATGGAAATAGATAGACAATATGGAAGGGTACACACATAATAAACATAAATAAAAATAAAAAGAAGGGTACAAATATAGCAAACATGCTAAGCACTCCCTTCTCTATTATATTTGGGAATATCATGCTTCTCTCTATTCAACATTGTTTGTACAACCCTTGCAAATAGTAACAACTGAGACTAAAAAGAAAAAACCTAGAAAAAAGTAAGGGAATGAAAGTTAGTTTGGCTCTAGAGATACAACTAAAAAAGGGGGTCCAAAAATCCACCTACGGATTTATACATGAGTAAAATAGAGGTTTATGTGGAAGTGGAAAATTATGAATCATTTAAGGGAAATGGTAAATCTAAATCTAGAACTACTCACCATAAAAATATCTAATATTACTCAAAGTTGGATTACAATAAGATGTGATTGGAATTTGTTATTGCGAAGAAAACAATTTTGGAAGGTATGGGGTCATAAAATATAGATTAAGAAAAGAAGGAATATATATTAAGGAAGGCATTGAATGTTGAGAAAATGTGTCTCAACTTCTAACTTGAAGCCCCAGCCTTCAAAGACTTGGCGAAAATTGTTCCATTTATGCCTTTACCTCGGTACTCACCATTCTGTTCCGGCGGTACTGCGGTGAAGGGTTTGTCAGTTACCTCGTTACAGCGTGTAGTCTCCTTCCTCACTGCAGTGGCCGCAGTAACGGTCTTCCCATCTGGCCTGGCGGTTACTGTTGTACCACGGCTAGTCAAGTGACTAACCGCGGTGGCCGTGGTAAGACCGCCAACGGCCTGGCTGGCGGTTACCGCTGTACCACGACCAATCAAGTGACTGACCGTGGTGGCCGCGATAAGACCGTCAGCGGCCTAGCTGGTGGTTATTGCTGTACCGCGACCAATCAAGTGACTGACCGCGGTGGCCACGGTAAGACCGCCAATGACCTAGCTGGTGGCTACTGCTATACTGCGGCCAATCAAGTGACTGACCATGGTGGTCACGGTAAGAGTGCCAGTGGTCAGCCAAGTTAGCTACCGCCATACCACAGTCAGGCCTTGTCAATGCTGCGGTAGTGCGATAGCATGGTGGGCAGAGCTCGGTGATGACTTGGGGTGAGCTTGGTCAACCGAGTTCGATCGATTGGACTAGAACGTCAAAAAGCGATAGCGAATGAAGGAAGGACACGTGGCAGGATGTTAGCGATTTGATTGGCTAAAGGCCAAAGTCATAACAACAGTTATTGTAGCAGGTGCAAGTCGACTCAGGGTGGTGAACAAAACCCGATTTGAGTAATGGCATTAATGCCTGGGTGGCTTGATGCAGAGAGATCAGTATGGGAAGATCATTGGTGCGATTGGATCAAAGATTGATGACCTTGAGATCGGCGATTGGTTGGCAGAATTGAATGCAACGTATGACTTAAGTAAGTCGAGTATGTGATTGCAAAGGGAGAGTTTTTCAATTCGAACTATATGTTGCATGAACATTGTAATAGCGAGATAATTCTATGAGTTGTTGCTATGAGTTGAACAGAAGCAAGACTATGATTTGTATGTAATATTATTATTACTATAATACAAAATAGTTTTTGCTTGGTGTGGTGGGTTTTTTACTTGGAAAAGTTTTCCCACGTTAATACCTGTGTTATCTGTGAATGCTCAATTTTGTGTTATCTCTATTTTTACTGGTTGTATTCATCTCAAGTAGTTTTAGAAAGCTATTAGAAACTATTTATGCTCTTCTCCTCTGTTGTATTAGTGTCAAGGGAATGTATTTTGCACTTTAGGGTCATTTGTTGATCCTTGTTTTTCCCTTCAAGTGGTATCAGAGCTTGGCCAGTTGTGTTATCCTTGTAGGAAAAAATAGTTTTTTGTGCTAATACTGTTTCAGTGGGAGTCTTGCATTGTTGAAACTTGTTTCTGTTTGAGATGGCGAGTACATCTAGTAGAGTAGAGATTGAGAAGTTTAATGGCAGTAACTTTGAGCTATGGAAACTCAAGATAGAAGACTTGCTTGTGGATAAAGACCTCTGGATCGCAGTGTCTGGAACTAAGCCACAAAGTACAACGCAAGAAGCTTGGGATCTTGCTGAAAAAAAAGCAAGAGGTTTGATAAGACTGAGTCTAGCCGATTCTATACTAGTGAACGTCCATGAGGAGCAATCTACAACTTCATTATGGAAAAATCTTGGTGATATTTATCAGGGAAAGTCTCTGGTAAATAAGTTATTCCTGAGGAAGAAGTTGTACTCCTTGAAGATGGAAGAAGGTGCATCTATTGCATACCATTTGAACTCGTTTAATATGAGTGTTACTCAGCTAGCATCTGTAGGTGTAAAGATAGAGGAGGAGGATTGTTGAATGCTCCTGTTGTGTTCATTACCTGATAGTTGGGATCATCTTGTGATGGCCATTGGAAGCACTACCACTGCTTTCAAGATGGAAGACATTGTTGCCTCATTGCTATCTGAAGAGATGCAGAGGAAGTCTTTAGAAATGGCCAAAGAGGCTCTTGTTGTTCAAGGTAGACCAAAGGAGAAAGGAAAGAAGAAGGACAAGAAGTCGAAATCCAAATCTGCAGGGAGATCAAATTCTCCTGGTAAAAATTTCAAGGTGAGATGCTGGAACTGTGGGCAACCTGGTCATATCAGGAAAGACTGCAAGGAGAAGAAGAAAAGAATGCTTCTGACAATGAATCTTCTCAAAGTGATGCAGACGCCTTCACTACAACAACCTTGTATGATATCTGGTTGGTTGACTTAGGTGCATCCTTTCACATGACGTCCAATAGAGAATGGTTCTTTAAATACAAGAAGTATGATGGTGGAAAGGTATACTTGGAAAGTGATTCAACATTGGAGATAGTTGGTAGAGGAAGAGTCAGAATTCAATTTCCTTATGGGAGAGTCAAAGGTATTGGTGGCGTACTTCATATACCAAGTCTAACTCGAAATCTTCTTTCTATCAGTAAGTTAAATGATGCTGGTGTAGAAGTTTCTTTCTCAAGTAGGGGATGTAAAATGGCTAGAGGTGCAATAGTGCTGGCTAAGGGTGTTTGTACTGACACTCTGTACAAGTTGGATGCACGACCTGTTCTTTGTAATAGTGCCTCTGTAAAGTCAAGCAATGCTGCATCTGTAGAGAAAGATGAAGACACTTCTTTGGCTGCAAATGCTATGGAGGTAAAACTCCCGGCTGAGAAGACTATGCTATGGCATCATAGACTTGGTCACATTGGTGAGAAAGGTTTAAAAACCTTGAAGAATAAAAATCTTGTAGAAGGGCTTGATGATTGTAACCTTGAGTTCGATTTTTGCGAACATTGTATCAATGGAAAACAACACCGTGTTTCAATTTATTCTAGTCCTCACAAATCTTCTGGTATACTGGATTATGTTCATTCTGATGTGTTTGGTCTAGTTAATGTTCCTTCGTTATCGAATTCTAGATATTATGTTTCTTTTATTGATGACTGTTCGAGAAGGGCATTTGTATACTTTATTAAAAGTAAATCAGAAGTGTTCAGTCGATTTAAAGAATTTAAATTTTTGGTAGAGAATGAGACTGGAAGAAAAATCAAATGTTTGAGGATAGACAATGGCGGTGAATTTTGTTCTGTAGATTTCGAAAGGTATTGCACTGATCATGGAATTAAAAGGCATAAGATAACGCCTTACACTCCACAGCAAAATGGAGTTGCTGAAAGGTTGAACAAGACGTTGACGGAAAAGGCAAAGAATATGTTGAGCGGTGCTGGTCTGGAGCAGAAGTTCTGGGCTGAGGTTGTGGCCACAACATGTTATCTAATAAATAGATCTCCTTGCTCTGGTTTTGTTGACAAGACACCTTTGGAAGCATGGTCTAGTAAGAAGCCCTCTCTGAGGCATGTCTGTGTGTTTGGATGTGAGGCATATGTTTATGTGCCAAGTGAAAAGAGATTTAAATTGGATAACAAGGCTGTCAAGTGTATTCTCATCGGCTATGGAGTTGGTTTGAAGGGATACAAGCTTTGGAATCCTGTTATTGAGAAGGTTTTGTACAAAAAGAGCATGATATTTTGTGAGCTAAAACCTTCAGTAAGTAATCAATAGCTTGGGAAAAATCAAAGTGACAAGAAGAAGGATGCAGTTGAGATTCCCCAAACTCTTGAAAGGGAAGAGCTACATGGTGTACCTGAGACTGAGGAGAGCTCAAGCAGCTCTAGAAGTTCTGATGATGAAGAACAACCTCAACTTGTAAGAAGATCTACACAGGAAAAAAGGCAACCTGAAAGGTATGGTTTCTTTGTGTTAGATTCAAACTGTGCTTATGCTTTAATTACCAACACTGATGAACCTAGGACTATTAAAGAAGCAATCAACATGGTTGATTCAAATTCTTGGTTGGATGCCATGAACAAAGAGATGGATTCATTGAAGAAGAATGAAACCTGGAATTTGGTACCACTGCCTAAAGGGCGAAAGCTTGTTGGCTATAAGTGGATATTCAAAAAGAAAACAGACCTTGATGGCAGTGTTGAGAAGTATAAGGCAAGGTGGTTGCAAAGGGATTTTCTCAAATTGAGGGAATTGATTATGATGAGATTTTTTCCCCTGTAGCAAAGCTGACATCCATCAGATTTTTGTTATCATTGGTAGCTGTGTATGATTTTGAAATTGAGTAGATGGATGTGAAGACAATGTTTCTCCATGGTGAGCTGGAAGAAGAAATCTACATGTCCCAACTTGAGCATTTTGTTGAAAGAGGTAAACAAAATATGGTTTGCAAGTTAAATAAATCTCTCTATGGTTTAAAGCAATCTCCTAGAATGTGGTACCGAAAATTTGACACGTTTGTGTTGTCAATTGGATTTGTGAGATCAAAATTTGATCACTGCATTTATTATAAATCTAAGAATGATCGTGTGCTTGTTATTACCCTTTATGTGGATGATATGTTATTCATTGGAAATAGAAAGACTATGATTTCTAATCTTAAATCTCAGCTGTCTGCAAAGTTTGAAATGAAAGATCTTGGTGTAGCTAGGTACATTCTTGGAATGGAGATTACCAGGGATAGAACAAGCATAAAGCTTTGGGTCAGTCAGAGTAAGTATGTAAAAACAGTTCTGGAGAGGTTTAGCATGGATGACTGCAAGCAACTTGCTGTTACAATCATGCATGGAACTAAGCTGTCTGTTGAAGACTCTCCAAAATCTGCTACTCAGATGAAGGACATGACCAGTGTGCCTTATGCAAGTGTTGTTGGTAGTTTGATGTATGCTATGGTCTATACAAGACCAAACATTGCCCAAGCAGTGGGAGTTCTAAGCCGATTTATGGAAAATCTGGGAATATCACATTGGGATGCTGTAAAGAGAGTATTTAGGTATTTGAAGGTGACTTCAGATTATGCACTGTGTTACCATGGCAATTTGGTTGCATCATAGAGGACTCTCAACATTCATGGATATGTTGATTCAGATTAGGCAGGGGACATTGACAGCAGGCGATCCACCAGTGGATACACTTTCATGCTCAATGGTGGATCAATCAGTTGGATGAGCAAGCAACATGCTGTAGTTTATTTATCCACAACAGAGGCAGAGTACATGGTTGCAACTCATGCCTGCAAGGAAGTTGTTTGGTTAAACCATTTGTGTTCAGACATTGGATTTAATGTTGGGAAAATTTCAATCTGCTGTGACAGTCAGAGTGCCATTTCTTTGGCAAAGAATCCAACTTTTCATGCCAGGACCAAGCACATTGATGTGCAATATCACTTCGTGAGGGATATGGTTGAAGATGGCAAGGTCAGTCTGGAAAAGGTTGAAACCTTGAAGAATATTGCAGACGCTTTGACAAAGCCGGTTAGCACAAACAAATTCAGATGGTGCGCAAAATTGATGGGCCTTGGGGCCTATGACAAACAGTAATTTTTCGAAGCCATGGGGGAAACTGGAAGTGTCGCCAAGTGGGAGCTTGTTGAGAAAATGTGTCTCAACTTCCAGCTTGAAGCCCCAACCTTCAAAGACTTGGCAAAAATTGTTCCATTTTTGCCTTTATCGCCATACCGCGACGGTCTTCCATTCTATTCTTGCGGTACCGCGGTGAAGGGTTTGGTGGTCACCTCATTACTGTGTGCAATCTCCTTCCTCACCATGGTGGCCACGGTAATGGTCTTTCCTTCTGGCCTGGCGGTTATCGCTGTATCACGGCCAGTCAAGTGATTGCCCGTGGTGGCCACGGTAAGACCGCTAGTGGCCTCGTTGGCGGTTACCGCTGTACCACGGCCAGTCAAGTGACTGACCGCGGTGGCCACGGTAAGATGACCATCGGCCTGGCTAGTGGTTACCGTTGTACCTCGGCCAGTGAAGTGATTGACCGTAATGGCCGCGATAAGACCGCCAGCGGCCTGGCTAGCGGTTATCGCTGTATTGCGGCCAATCAAGTGACTAATTACAGTGGTGACGGTAAGATCGCCAGCGCTCAGCCAAGTCGGCTACCGCCATACCATGGTTAGGCCTTGTCAGTGCTGTGGTAGCATGGTGGGAAGAGCTCGGTGATGACTTGGGGTGAGCTCGGAGCTCGGTCAGTCGAGTTTGACCAGTTAGACCAAAAAGTCAAAGAGTGATAGTGAATGGAGGAAGGGAACATGGTAGGATGTTAGCGGTTTGATTGGCTAAAGGCCAAAGTCGTAACAACAGTTATTGCAGTAGGTGCAAGTCGACTCAGGGTGGCGAACAAAACCCAATTTGAGTAATGACATTAATGCCTGGGTGGCTTGATGCAGAGAGATCGGTATGGGAAGATCATTGGTGTGATTGGATCAAAGATTGATGTACCTTGTGATCGGCGATTGGTTGGCAGAATTGAATGCAACATATGACTTAAGTAAGTCGAGTACGTGATTGCAAAGGGAGAGTTTTTCAATTCAAACTGTATGTTGCATGAACATTGTAACAGTGATATAACTCTATGAGTTGTTGCTATGAGCTGAACAGAAGCAAGACTGTGATTTGTATGTAATATTGTTATTACTGTAATACAAAATATTTTTTGCTTGGTGTGGTGGGTCTTTTACCTGGAAAGGTTTTCCCACGTTAATACTTGTGTTATCTGTGAATGCTCAATTTTGTGTTATCTCTATTTTTGTTGGTTGTATTCATCTCAAGTAAGTTTTAGAAAGCTATTAGAAACTGTTTATGCTCTTCTCCTCTGTTGTATTAGTGTTAAGGGAATGTATTCTGCACTTTAGGGTCATTTGTTGATCCTTGTTTTTCCCTTCATTGAAAACTTGAGGGTTGTATGGGAATGATAAAATTTAATTGAAGTACCACACCATCATAGAAGCTAGTAGAGATGCTTGATTTAAATTTTAGACAATTTTAGGAAATTAGTCTAATCCTAAAGTTGCAACTCCAATTAGTCTAGTCTAGCTCTATAAGTAGATAAATATGTAGAGGAGGAGGAGTAAGAGGATGAAATATTATGAAGATTAAGAGGGGTTCATATTATTTAAATCTAGAGATAGAGATACCTAAATACTTGTATAGAGGAGGAGGATGAGGACAAAACCATTAATCAAGAGGAATATTAAGAGGGAGTCAAATTATTTGAATATAGATTTAGATATAATTTCATTTAGTTACATTAGCATTTTATTAAATATATAAATAGAAAGCGTGCATGTGCGAGAAAAATCCATCAACAAAAACTATTGATCTCATCTTTGATTGTGAAGAAATTCTATAGTTTAATAAACTGGTTGACCAATATGAACTACGAGATATCCACATAAATTTTTTTTCCCTCAAGCTATTCTTGCAAATAAATAAGAGTAATAGGTAGAATTAAAATTACCAAAATAATTTAATTAGGTAGAGGAATCACTCTATTGTTCTAAACATAAATTTCAGTAACATCTAAGATTGGGTTTATAATAAACCATACTACACAAAGACATTAAAGAGAACAAGGAGAAGATAATTTAATGATACTTCAAGGTCAACCACAACTATGTGTATCATTGATACACAAGGTCCGTTGGTAATTCTTGATGCTATACAACCTCTAATTTACCTTGCAAATGGTAACAAATCGGGGAGGTTAGAAATGTAGAAATAGATGTAGGGAAATCTAACACTAATATGTAAGTACAACAAGATGAAATGAAAAAAGATAAATGTGAAAGAGTAGAGGATGAAAAAAAATCATCAAACAAATGCAAAGATACAAAAGGAAAAAATAATGCAATTGAGAAAGAGAATGACTATGCAAAAGGAATAAATGGTGGAAGTGAGGTAATATACACATGCAAAGGCACCTAAGGAGAAAATGATACAATTGATAGAGATAAATAGTCCAAAACAAGGAGGTAAATAATGTCGAGGATGAAGAATTTTATCCCTAGTCACTAAATAGTTGTAGAAGGAAAAGCAAGAAGACCATATTTCTTGTCCCTTCACAATAGGCTCTTGTAGCTATAGGATAACAACTTCAACCAAATCCTACAATTGGTTTAGTTAATCTATTGAAGAACCTCTATTGATCCTTCAAATGTATGGATGAGATTATAAATATAGGGTTGATTCCAAGGCCATTAAAAAAATCACCATTAAGTGCAATTTTCCCTCACCATGCATGGATGAATTACTAGATTGCTTGAGTGGAGTGCAATAGTTCATTAATATTGACATAAAAAGCAGTTACCACCAAATTAGGACTAGGGAAATGTCTTTCAAAAAACATTCCCCTAGTCATATTGGTAATATAATGAGTGCATAATACAACTAGATGATATAATTAAAACCATCAATAGGTTGATTACCATAAAGTATCCTTAGTCGGTAAGTTAATTGGTGGGTGGCCAAATCATGCCTAACTAATTATTGATATCCTCAATAGTTTATATAGTAATAGAGTGTTGAAGTGTAGAGATGAAAGTGCATGAGAAAAATAACCAAGTGGTGAAATTGAAATATGAAATACAAGAAATAATTTTGTATTTATAAGGGTCCAAAAATATTATGATAGAGGTCATAATTAAAGTCAAGCACATTCGAGAAATTTTGTTCAACTAGGCCAAACTCCAAAATCAAAGGCTTGGAGATATGGAAAGATGTTGAAGGATGTAAAGAAGACCCAAATATCCATTTTTAAGGGTTCAAATTTACCTGATGATGATGATGTAGCACAAACTGAAACCATTAATAAAAATTGGATGCCTAAGAGTTATATTCAATACAATGAAAATAGAGCTAGTAGCCACATAAAATATATTTTTTGGTTAGTGTATATGACCAAATACACAATAATTGATGAAAATTAATGATAGGGTTAAATTTATGGTAGAACAAGTAACACTAATTACTGAGAAAATGGTTGAGGAGGAACTTCATACAATGAATAGGCTACTAGCACAATTATGTGATTTTCTAGTGTAGTGTAGAAAATTGTATACCTTTACAATTTCACACTATGTTTGCATTCCCTTAATTAATTGGACTTAATTAAGCTTCTAATTACCTAAATTATGCATTCCAAAGCCTTATTATTCCCGTTTTCTAAAAAGGAAGCCTATATTAAACAATTTCTAACACTAATTAAAACACCTTGGAAATTGAGTGTCCCAGACTTAGGTCCTAGGACCCATTCACCCAAGGGTGAATGGGTAACCTTTAAGTCCTAGGTCCCAATTTTTAATATGTTTTTGGCAGAATTTTAATGATTATTACTGGCTTTTGGAATATAATTTTTAGGAAATTAGATAAACACCTATAAATACATAGTTATTTTATCATTTCAAATTTAAGACAAGTTATCAAGAATTCACAAGACTAAATATTGTTGTCAAGAGCATTGTAGACCAGATTTATCAGTCATCTGCAACAACAATCAAGATCATATCATCATGTCAAAATTCATGTGTGTTCATGTCATGTTTTGGAGCTAACATTGTGATGTAGGTTTCAAGCATTCAAGCAAGAATTCAAGCATTAAATCAATCAGTCAATCAAGTCAATTCTTGTAAGATCTAGACCTTAGAGGGATGTGTTTGAATTCAATACTCTAAGAAGAACCATTAAGGCTTTGGTGAGTTGTAACAAACAAGTGTTCATTCATCAATTCCTTCATTCTATTATTATTTCATTATCAAGGTTTAATTTCCAACATGGGGTTTGACTGAGGAAAATCCCCATTCACTCAAAAACAAATATTTTTCTTCTCTCTTTGTAGGTGTAGATTTACAAGTGAAGAAGGATTGGAAGTGGATCGAAAGAGAAATTTTGCAAAGTTGTCAAAGTTGTCACCATTATTGTCAAGCTATAGAAGCTCACCTACAATTTTTATTTTTGGCTTTCTGACAGTCAAATCTAGAGGAATTAGGAGCTTAGATATGGGATTAGAGGACTGCAAAAAGTATTTTTGGACTCCTGCACTAGGATCCATTCACCCTAGGGTGAACCAGTCCTGCTACAAACCCTGAAACCTGCTTTTTGGCATAGGTGCACACCATTCTTCCCTTCTTAGATCAGCCAAAAATTATCGTTTCCATTTTTGTTTTTATAGAATTCTGCATTTCAAGTATTAGGTCATATAGTTTATTTAGTTAATGCAATTTAAATCATATCCCAATATTGCCTATCAGACATTTTTGTTATATGAAGGTAGAGTCCCAAGAGATCCAAAATAGGGTTGACTCACCTCAAGGTTGAAAGTCAATCATATCCCTTAGTGGTGCAGGTGCACACAGGCGGACATGTGATATGCACCAGCCAAAAAATATTGATTTATTTTTCTTCCAATTTTTGGTTTGTTTTGTTTTGTTTTGTTTTGTTTTGGTATCCTTTTGTTTGGAAAATGTTGCATAATCAATTTGCAAGAATTCTGTTTTCACCACATGATCGATTTTATTGGTAATTTTTGTAAAATAAAAATAACTTAATTAACACTGTTGGTTTCAAGAAAATAAGAAAGAAATTCATAATAGATTGAAGACAATGCAACGGAAGAGATGCCAGGAAGGGAAAGAGTTTGCACATCAAAAGGAAGGAAAATGGGCATGTATGGAAGAGGATGAATAGAGGTCGGGTTGAGCACCAACACTCATAGGTTGAAAAAGTGGTGTGAAATCCAATATAATAGAGTTGATGAGTTAGAGAGTGTTGGCACCAAAACACCATGGGAGAGAGCATGGTGTGCAAGTAGGAGGAGGTGGGAAGAATCCACGCTGGAAAAGAGAAACATAGTTGGAATTAAAAGAGAACAAAAGAGATACTAGAAAGTGGGGCAACACTAAAAAGATTGAGAAAAGCCAAGTAAATCACCATGAGTAAAGAGTGACAACAATTAATGCATAGTGCAGGAGGAAAGAGCCAAAAATTTGTATCGACTGACATAAGAGGAGTGAAAAAAACAAAATTCATGTATGCAGTTTACATTTTGTGTATGTAATTGATGAATTGAGAATTCAAATTGGATGGATATTGATTATGATATTATTTTTAGTTAAAAATTATTGTGATGAATGGATTTGCTTCCCAATTTTGAATGCAATTAAAATTGTTTAAAATTTGACAAAGGTAATTGCCAATTAATCATTGAGTTGGCCACAAATCTGTGAAATTTTTGTAAGGGTTGGCTTGGCAGTGGGGGTGAGTTTTTCCTCCTGCATCAATTGGTATTAGAGCCAGAAATATTGAGCATGGAGAGTATCCACCAGGATCTATGGGAGGGAGTAACAGTTGAGGAGAACTCAAAAGAATTGTTGCGGGTGTGTGTGGAGTCCCAAATAGTTGTGAGCTAAAGTCGTTGATTGGAAAAGATGCTGCCACGAAGAGGAAGACCCAAATTAGAGATAGTGATTGAATGGTTTAGAGACATGATCATGGATGAAATAAAAAATGAGACAAGGTTAGCTGCTCGAAATACAAGAGAACCCAAGAATGAGGAAGAAATTGAAGAGGAAGAACAAGGAAGAGAACAAGAAGAAGAACGACTAGAGGATGTTGGGAAAATGATATTTTTGAGAACTCTTTCAAGAATAACAAAGACTAATAAGATGGATGTATCTAATTTTTTTGGGACATTAAATCTAGAAGAGTTGATCGATTGGATTGGAGAGATGGAGGAGTACTTTGAATTGGAGGAAATTAGAGACCCGTAGCAAGTGAAGATAGCCCAAATAAAATTGAAATGGCATGCTGCTTTATGGCAGAAAGGGTTCTAGAGAGAATGGGAAATGGATGGAGATCCCTGGATAACAAGGTGGAACCAGATGGTGAGGAAATTAAAAAAAAATCCATACCTGAAGATTATGAGATGGAGCTATTTAAGAAGTTGCAAAATCTGAAGCAAAAATAAATGAGTGTAAAGGATTACACGGAAGAGTTTTACAAGCTAGCCATTCAATCCGAAAGACATGAAATTGATCGAGATAAAGTAGCCAAGTATGTGAATGGCTTACAATTTAACATTCACGATGAGATGAGTATGCTGAAAATCACCACATTTGAGGAAGCATACCAATATGCGTTGAAGGCTGAGGAGAAGTTAATGAGGAAGCAGTTAAAAAGTTCCAAAAGTTGAGGAAGATTTGCAGCTGAGAAGGGACAAGCGAGCAACAGTAAAGGAAAGAAATTTGAAGAAGAATTCAAGCCCAAATGGAGTAAAGAGGTGGGCCAAAACACCAAAGAAAAGGAGGTATCAACAAGAGGACATGGTAGCAACAACAAAGGGTTTCCATTTAGGTGTTACTAGTGTGGAGAAGTTGGACATTGTGCTTTCGAGTGTGATCAAATACAAGAGGGAAACAAGAAGAGTGCAAAAAGGAATCACTTGGCACAAGAAGATGAAGAATGCGATGCATTGCTGAAAGTAGTAGACCCAAAAGAAGGAAAATCTCTCATGATGAGAAGAGTGTTGGTGAATCCAAAGACGATGGAGGAGGAACCATCCCATAGAAGGAATCTCTTTTAGACTGTGTGCAAGGCTGGAGGTAAGTGCTGCAAAGTTATTGTTGATAGTGGTAGTATGAATAACTTAGTTTCAAAGGAGATGGTAGAAAAAATAAATTTGAAAAGGAGTAAGCATCCTAGTTCATACATAGTTTCTTGGTTGCAGAAGGGACACGAGATGACTATAAGTGAGCAGTGTTTAGTCAGTTTTCAGATTGGTTCATATAGAGATGA
>CM021109.1:448037054-448092598 GCA_007115665.2 Sequoiadendron giganteum | reverse complement strand
GATGGTTTTTCTCACCCTACGATAGGTTCGATCACTCTTCCCTTAAAAGTTGGACCGAAATAATTAGACGTCTCATTCTCCATCATCCCATTGTTGGACCAATTCCATGTGAAGTTAGGCTACCCATGGCTATGCTCCAAGGATGTCGTCCCATTGGTTATTCATAAATTCTTGAAATTTCCATTTGGTAATGAATTTTTTACTATAGATCATAGTGGGTTTAATCCTTTATCTTCTTGTGGGAAATTTTCATTGGATTTATTTTGGCCTGAACCTATGGAACCTATTAAGCCTCATGAGGACATCTTTTTCAAATCTTATCAAAGGTTCAAGGAAAAGCGCATAGCAAAATTATCCCTTAGCAATATTCCTAAGTCCATGAATGCTCCGCCTTCCCAACCTACCATTGATGAACCTATGATTGAACCAAAATCCCTTCCAAGTAACCAAGACAAGTCCAACACAATTCACCAACCCATTTCCTACAAAAGACCAAGAGATAACCCTACAACTCCTTTGGTGCCTCATAAAATTAAACAAGCTTATAAACCTAAAGAGAAAATGGTTGACCAACCCTCAATTGTTCATTTTGTTCCTCCCTTGCGGGAAGAAAAGAAACCTATGGTTGATAACTACTCCTATACCATCACAACTTGAAAACCATGCAAGAAGAAACTGAAATGCTAAAGAGCGTAGGCGTAGACATCATGCTATTTCTCATTAGTTAAAAGAAAAGAACAAACCAAAAAACCAAGATCAACATTTAACTCAAGAATTTAAGCATGATGATTCTCTTCCTTCGCCACAACAAAAACGTGAACCTTCAATGGATATTATCATTAGACCTCCTGTTGTGATTAATTTGGATGATGATGATGATGATGATGAGATTGTTAAGATTGATGAGGAAGTAGATAATGATATGAATTTGTTATTTTCCTCTTCCATGAATTTAGATGAGGTTAACCATGATGATCCTCCTAAAAATAGTGCATCACTACATGCTGAACCCGATGATTGTCCTAGTATGGAACTTTTCATTGCCCCTTTGGCTAGTTATCTGCCTTTCGTATACAATGGGAAAGATTGGGATGTAGGCAACTTGCTATTGGTTGGCTTGAATGTAACATGCTAGTCTTTTCTTTATTTTATTTTTATTTGTAATTGCATGTGCATAATGTGATCCCTCATGTCGTGCTACTTGGCGTGTCTTTATGTTTGTGAGATTTCTTTGGATGACCCTTATTACTCCATTGGTGCAAGGATACAATAGAAGTGAACTTGTCGTGACATTCTTCTATTTGTATCTATATTCTTCTATATGTTATAAACATTGGCCTTTATTTTTTCTTATGTTTTCCTTTTGGGGATGATGCAAAGCATTGAGACATTTAGGTCTCTTCCACGTTGACCCAAAAGGATAGTTTGTCTTCTATTTATGTGTCATTCTTCCTTTGTTGTTCTACAAGGTATTTGGGGAATGATGATGGTTTCAAGCTCTATTATATCACTATATCAAAGACATGCACTGACCCCAAATCCATGGATCCCTTATGTGTTATTTTTGGATTGCATGTGGGGGAAAACCCTCCTTTCTCATGATACAATTTTATTTGGAAACATTCATTTGCATAGGGCTTTCCAAATAAGCTCTCATGTCCCTTTTAATAATTGGCATATATTATTTTCTACTTTGAAGTAATTTCTCATAGTATGGTGTTTAGAAATTTCTTTAAAGTGGGGGCATGCATTGGCATTCTCATTTTGGCATGAACATATTGAAATTTGTGCTTCACTTTTGTTCACGAAGGTTGGATTTAGTGTAGCATTGGCATAGCATTGATCATTTTGGAACTGACTTGTGGGTACACAATTTTTTGATGAATTTACCCATGTGCCACCCTCATTTATGAGTGCACACCTTGTAGACCTAGTGTGTGTGTTTCCCATCCTTTGGGGCTCACCTAGTGGACAACGAATTTTTACTAGCCCTCGTGCGTATTTGGTTCACATAGTGGACAACGAGTTTTCACTTGTGAACGTTTTTTGGACAAAGAACTTAGACTTGATCCATCCCTATTGGACAAACGGTCAAGGCTTGACCCATCCTTTTCCCTTCCTTCTTCTCTTTACATTAATTTTGACATTGTATGATTTTGTATCTTGTGTTGTTGTTATAGGCATCTGCCTCTTTGTGTCTTTGTTGGTTTTTCCATGAGATCTTAGATGTTGGGAGCTTGATCATCCTCCTGAATCCTTGTCATCTTATCTTTCCAATAGTTTTACAATTACATCTCTCTTGACTTATTTGTCTACTTTAGTGTGAGTTTGAGCATAGGCTCATACTCTCATTAAAGTGGGGGCTAAATTTAGTGCACAAAAATGTATACCTTTACAATTTCACACTATGTTTTCATTCCCTTAATTAATTGGACTTAATTAAGCTTCTAATTACCTAAATCATGCATTCCAAAGCCTTATTATTCCCATTTTCTAAAAGGGAAACCTATATTAAACAATTGCTAACACTAATTAAAACACCTTGGAAATTGAGTGTCTTGGACTTAGGTCCTAGGACCTATTCGTCCAAGGGTGAATGGGTCCCCTTTAAGTCGTAGGTCCCAATTTTTAATATGTTTTTGGTGACATTTTAATTGTTCAAATTCAAGTTTCAAATGTCAACTTTTAGAATCTAATTTTTTCGGGAAATTAGATAAACACCTATAAATACATAGTTATTTTATCAATTAAAATCTAAGACACACTATCAAGACTTCACAAGAGAAAATATTATAGTTAAGAGCATTGAAGAGCAGATTTATCCATAATCTACAACAACAATCAATATGATATCATCATGTCAAAATTCATGTGTGTTCATGTTATGTTTTGGAGTAACATTGTGATGTAGGTTTCAAGCATTCAAGGATCAAATCAATCAATCAATCAAGCCAATTCATGCAAGATCCAGACCTTAAAGTGATGTGTTTGACTTCAGTCCTCTAAGGGCAGCCATTAAGGGTTTGGTGAGTTGTAACAAGCAAGTGTTCATTCATCAATTCTTTCATTCTATCATTATTTCATTATTAAGGTTTAATTACCAACATTTGGGTAAATATTTTTCTTCTCTCTTTGTATGTGTAGATTTATAGGTGAAGGACTGAAAGTGGATCAAAAGAGAAATTTTGCAAAGCTGTCAAAGTTATCACCATTGTTGTCAAGCTACAAAAAATCGCCTATAGGTTTTATTTATGTCTTTCCAATAGTCAAACCCGGAGGAATCAAGAGCTTAGATTTGAGATCAGAGGACTGCAAAAATTATTTTTAGAGCCTTGCACTAGAACCCATTTTCCCTAGGGTGAACCAGTCCTGCTAAAGACCCTAAAACCTGCTTTTTGGCATAGGTGCACACCATTTTGGGCTTCTCAGATCTGTCAAAAAATTATCGTTTTCGTTTATGTTATCATAGAATTCTACATTTCAAGTATTAGGTCATATAGTTTAGTTGGTTTTAATGCATTTTAAATCAAATCCCAATATTGCAAATCAGTCATTTTTTCATAAGAAAGTAGAGTCCCAAGTGATCCAAAAAAGGGTTGACTCACCTCAAGGTTGAAAGTCAATCCTATCCCTTAGTGATATCCTCTCTTGCTAATGAAATTAGGGTAAGTGTGAGTATGTTTAAACCTTTGGATCCCATACCTTTTAATCATTCCATATTGAATAACACATCTCCCCTTTTTCAATGTTTCATATAGTATCCATGAGGATGATTGAAAGATTGGGGTTTATACAAGATGTGTTAGACACAAACATTTTTTTTTCACACAATACATTAGTAAAAAAATGATTGATAGTAAAGAGATGATAAAATCTATATGTTGTATGCAATTGTTTTAATAATCACATCCATTAGAATCTGATATACAAAGCAAAAGTGACTACTGATGAAGTACCAAGTTTGTAACAATTTTGATATGTACCATGGGACATTAATGTTAATGAAATTATGTAATTTTATTATTGATTCTTGAATCCTAGTTGTGCAACATGTGTGAATCATTTTTTATAATTATTCTAGTTCTTTATTACTGTTACTTTGTAAACCGACTTTTTGAATAAATATCTTGTATTAAAAAATGATATTTTTTCACTCATTGAATGGATTTACATTAAAATGATTTGAATAGGGATAATCATATAAGAAATAATGATTCAATTATTCAATGTTTTAAATAATTTAAATAAAAAATGTATAGAGTTTGTTATTATACAATAGATAGTGTGCCACTCTATTTAGTTTTCTATCAACATATAACAAGTTTGGTGATAGTGTACATTTGCATAAGAAATCTATGAACTCACTACTTATATAATTTGGTAGAAGTGATTACAAAATTGACATCCAGATTCTTGATTCATATTACATATGAATCTATCGTGACCAAAAATACACTAACCATAACTCAATTTATTAATCTAAATATATAATTTACCTAATATCATGGTTGTTTATTTTGGTGATTAGTTGGGATCCATTTTCATCTTCTTCATTTGGTATTTGAACCAATTCCTCTAAATATATATTCGAAGTACTTGGCGAGTTTATATTTGACTAAATGAAAAATATTTGTCATACCTCTTTTTTCATAGGTAGACATCCAAATTTTAATAGCTCTATTAATTAGAAATTCTTGAATATTATATCTAGTTGTATAACCTTCCAAATAGTTTTTAAGTTTGTTTATTAGCTTTGAATTTAAAAATGTTAAAGACATTGAAAATTCATTCATCCTCCACTAAACCCGAATAATTGTTTGTCATAGATTTGGAAGTTCAAAATATTTTAAAATAGAAGACTATAAAATCTCATTCAAACTTAAGTTTTTCCATAACTTGGTTATTAACCACATTTTCAAGGGTGGTCCAACATTTTATATTATTAAATCATATTGTTACAAATTGAGTAGATTGCTTTAACAACTTTGTTTTATCTATAATTACTTCTATTTCTTTTTCATTTATTTATACCCTTCCACCAAAATATTAGCCAAGTACCTCATCTCATTCCAAAAATAAATTACCAAATTACAAAAATTCACATAGTTGGTGTTTTGATATTAAGGATAAAATATAGACATTACTTCCAAATGTTCATCACGAGGAAAATAATCTCTATTCTCTTATATTAGACTTCTCCCAGTTTCTTATAATGTAGCCATTACAAAAGCCACAAGCTCATTAAAATGCTCCCTTCTAACACTTTTTTATTTGATCCTAGAGTTGTGTTGAAATTTACTAAAGTAGTGTGACTATCATATATCCATTCATTAAAATACATAAATCACCTACATCATTAAATTATAGAAAGTTATATAAGTTCTCAATGTCCATCATTACTTTCCAATTTGCAAACTATGGACCTATATATGCTTTAGTTTCATTCACATATAGATTATCTAGAGTAATACATGTCATTTTTGGCATCTTTGAGTATTTTGTAATTTATATTGTTCTATCTTGTACTTTTCTTAATAAAATATTTATTTCTTCTACCATTGGGAGAAGCCTAGATAAATGTCAATCAAAAGTGCCAACATATTTACAGATCTAAGTGGTTTCAAAGACCACTCACAATGATTTGTACTCTTGGAACAATCTATTTTCTAGTCCATGAATGATGTCCACCTAGTATTGACATCCTTAAGTAGCTTGTTACTTAGGTAAGTTTGACAAATATTTAAAACAATAATTTTTTTGGACTTCTACACAAATATGCATAGACCCCCCACACAATATCTTCAACTTTTGAAATAGATAAAAATTGGCTCAAAATTTTAAAGTTCAAATTCATTCTATGGGCCATACAATGAATGTTGGTCATATATAGTGAACATGATGTCTATAAATTCATGATAAGCCCAATCATGTGACCCTGCATGAATAGCTTCCCATTTGTAGCAACCCAAAATAGCTTCCTTACAATCACTAAATCATTTAGGCCTCCAATTTCCTTCAAGCTATTTTTGATGAGCTATAAAAGGTTAGTAGAAGTGAAACTTTCTTTTATGTTATGACCTGTACAAGAAGATGAGGTTGGTAGATATAATTGTTTGCAACATAAACATGCATGCATACCCAAGAAGTATTGTCAATAGCTATCACCTTATCTAGAGACAAGACAAATAAATTCATTTTATTTATTTTCTCTTGTATAACCTACCTCTCCACCATAGCCAAAATTTTAAAACTGTTCCCAACCATTGTTGATAGACTAATAAAAATAGAGAAGTGGGAACTCCAAGAAAATAAATTAAATTCGTATGTTATGGATGGTTTATTAATGGATGAAATTTATTTAATATATGGAATATAATTGTGAGATGTACAATTTTGGATAATTGATTTGCTTCCATTACCTTTTCAAATTTACAATAGTTATGTAACCTCCAACAATGACAAGTTATGACTATATAATTGCAATAATTTTTTATACTTAGCAACAACTTGAGCATTAGCAAATTCATCTTTTATTTTCTAGTGTATTAATGAATTCAACTCGCCATTTACATCCACCTTTCCATAAAATTTAACCACACTCTCAATAGTCTCTAATTTTAGTTGTACCAACATAATGTGTTGTCTTTCTTATATCTTCAACTATAAATCTCTTAGTGACATGGTTTTGGCATGCCCACTCCATCTTCATTCTCTACAGGTTCTATTGTCACCCTTCCCTATTTATAAAAAAAATGTTTTCTCTTATGCTCTAATAAACCTTGTATTTATAATTGACTGAAGACACATTCCTTCAAGGTTTCATTATTGTGAGTTACAGATTGTTTCTAGGCATTAGTCATAATGTTATTCATGTTGTCTCATAAATGTCCTAGTCTCTATGTTGTGTAAATGCAATTGTTTCATTTACCTTAATGCTAACCAAACTAATAGTTTCTATTAGATTGGCCTAATCATTTTGATGTGAATGTCATGCCTACTTGGGGTGGTGCCACGTGTGGTTTCATGTCTCTACTCATGTATTTGATGCCTTGGTATCACCTCTAGTTTGAGATTGAATGGTTTCCATTGTTGTCTTCTACTAGTTTATCCATAAACCCCAATCCACATATTACCATATTCTATATCTCTTTGGCACTAATATTCATTTTGTCTTACCCACCTTTATATGCTATTGCACTTTATTCTAATGGCTCATTGACTTGTAATAACCTATGCACCTCATAACTTAAAGCATATTTTTTCCCTTTCAATTTATGTTTACCATCCTTGCTTGTCAATGCATAAACCTTGCACTAGTAGGTAATATTCTTTTAGATCATTTTTTATTTGCCATCTAACTTCACTTTTCCCATTAAGACTTCACCATCAATCTTACCTTTTACTTACCACTACAATCCATCCCCTCTATGTGATATTCTTCCATTCATAAAGCACAATAAAACCAAAACTCTCATTCATAATACAAAACTAAATCATCCCCATACAAATGTCTCTCTACTCACTATGCACTACCCATTAGATCTTCCCTTCCCTTCCCCTCCACATTCTCCAATCTCCTCATATTTTTTGCTCACCATGCACTACCCATTATAACTTCCCTTACTCTCCACATTCTCCAATCTCCCCATATTTACTCCAGGGCATTTGTCTTTTGCATGGAGGTGTCTCATTCATCTAATAGATGGGTGTGGATATGTGCTATAGATGTGGTCCAATAGTCGGTTGCCACATGTTACCATCATGACATCATGTGGTGGGCCTATCTTTGCTACATGTGCCTAGTTCTTTGTGGTGGATTCTTTGGATTTGTTAGCAATAAACATGTCGCCTTTAGTAGTGGTGGGCTTTGTCTTATTGACATCATGTGTTCTTTATAGTGGAGGCATCTCAATATGTTTGTGTGACATCCTTACGGCTTGGGTGGTGGGGCTTCAATCACTTTCAATGTAGTTGCGATTTATGTTTGTGGGTAACATGGTAAAGACACGACTTCTTCTTATTGGTAGCACATAAACTAGCCAATAGGCACTTGAGTTTGGCGTGCAAATTTTTCAAGTGCTACTCATTAGCCCTAAGATCTTAAGAGATACTACGTGCGCCACAATTATTGATCTCCTTTCCAAGTTCAAAGAATTTACTATGTACATCCATTGTTTTTTAAAACAACGTAAGCACCATGTTTTAGGGTTTTCTTCCCCATAATATGATTTAATGGTTTTAGTAATCACGTCGGTGAGTAATTATGATCATTAAAAATGTCTAACTCTCTTAGTCATCCTCAATGATTATAAGCCTTTATTGTGATGGTTGAGATTTGTAAGCATAATTTTAGCTATGCCCCAGCCCCCTAATTTTAGGGTTTTTTTATATGCTTTACCAACGATAACGAAATTAGTGGCTTCTAGCATTCCTTGGGATCTTGGCAACATGATTGAGTTCATTGCAAATGGCATCATGGAAGATGTTGCACTACTCTTGGATCTATGTGTAGAGGAAAAATAAGGTTTCTAAGTTGAACAATCAAATTCTTTAGAAATGTTAATACATTAAATGCAGGTATGGGTTGGACATCATTTGAGATGGAATGTGTGCAATGTACATGGGTTTCTTATGTTGTCAATTCAAGAATTTAAAATATAGTTGTCGCATATGTTAATAAGTGTGTTTTCTATGTTTATATGTATTTTGCATATTGTCTATTTAAACATTAAAATGTATCTTTGATCATATTTATTTTTTAATTAAAAATTAGAATACAATATGTTTTTATTTTCAATTAATTAATAAATACGGCTAAATGTGCATCGTTATGTTTGGATAGAAGTCAATTGTACCTTGTGGCAAAATGTAAATTTCTTCCCTATGTAAGTGTATTTTTTGACTTGTAGATATATCTTGATTCTGATAAGTATTCAACAATATTGTAATTTGATGTGTCACTTGTTTCTTAGTCCCTAAGGTTGAATTGTATCTAAATGTTATATATACATTCTTGTAAGTGTAATGCCTCAAACATATAAGCCATGAATGAATTTTTGACTTTATTTTGGTTATGATACTATACTTATTGGTGATATTTTGCATTGTCATCAATATACTTTATCAATGATATTTATTATTAGATTATGGTATCTAACTATGTATTATGGGATGAATATGTTGTGAATTTATATGTTTATACTATTGTAGTATTTTGACTTCATTATTTTGACTATATTTATTATACATGATTTGATTATATTATCTAGCTCAACATTAAGATTGTGGTGATTATTGATTTTTGTCATTGTGTAACTTTAAAATGATTTTAAGCTAATGTAGTTTCTTTATATATATATATTTGTATTAATAATAGTTAACTGAGTACATTAGGTAAACAACAATACTGTCATCACTTGTTTAACAACTATACCGAGTAAAGCCTTATGCATACAAAATATTCCTGTAAAATTACAATATAGTTCTTAAACACCCAACAGTATGGGAACATCATTTTTTACAAAATACAAGGAGGCAATAGGACTGAATATTGTAAAAGATTATATTATGCTAAATTTCCAATGCTCCTGTTGTCTCTGTATTCTTCCATGTTGCCCAAGCTATCCATTGTATTGATCGCTTCCAATTCATCATTTGAGAAGATTTCCTCCATTTCCTGGTTCTTGCTTGTGTGCAACCTTGATGTTCTAAGTTTTGTAGGTCTCTCATATTTACCAGCTTTAACAATGAACTCTTTTTAGAATGCCTGTAATACCTTCATGAAAAGTTCCAAGCTTAGTTGACCTTGCTGCTAGGAGTGCCCAGACCTGGCTTCGTGTTCATCTTTGAGTAGTTTCAATAATTTTTTCTCGGCTACCTCCATGGTGGCTGTCACCTACATACCAACATTGACAAACATGAGTCTTTTTTGAGACTAGTAAGAACCCTCCTACTGCCAATAAACTTATCCTCGTTTCTTGCCTTCTAGATACACCGCAAAACTTTAGTTGTTAGAACAAACCAAAAGAAATGCAGTTCCTTATCAATCTTTATGTCATGCCTCATGAGAATTTCTTTCCAATTTACCTTATCATTCATCCAGATTTCTTGTTTGTTATAGAAAAGATTCCAAGTTTCAATAGAAAAGAAACATTCAAAAAAGATATGGTTGATAGTTTTAGGAACCTTGCATAAGTTACAAATGTCAATATTAGCATGTTTTAACCTATAAGAAAGTTTATGCAACATGAGAAGCCACCTAAAGCAGGATTTCTTAGCTTCTACATTAAAATTCCAGTTATTCATGAAAGCTTTTTACCAAAATTTGTTGTCCCAATCCACATTCCAAGTTTTATTAAGGTACTCAAAAGGGGGGTTGGAACTGATTAGAGACTTGTAAATAGTTTTAGTTTTGACTTCATTGAGAGGGATGGAGCCTTGCCACACATAGTCAGTTGGAAATGGGTCCCTTCAATTGGTGTCAGCCAACAACCCCTTGCAGGTTTCTTTAATGACAGTGTAGGTTCTTGAGTTGGCTTGGGGGAGGCTAAATCAACTTTAAGCTGATCCTAGTTTATAAGAGACCCATTATTTAGAATGTTGCTGAAGGTTCTAATACCATAATTGTTTCACTTTTTGGCTGAGCAGGCTTGCAGTAAGGCTAAGGGTTTTCCACAATGCTCTAGGTTCCACCAGACAGATCGAGTGCATGGAAAAAATGCTTGTTATGTTCCACGAACAAGGTACACTGAATGTTGACTCTAACCAATTCCCAGACTTTCCAAATACTCTTGAAAACCATTGACCCTGTAGGTAAGATAGGAAGCTTGGTAATAAGAAGATCACTAAAGGGAATGGATTTCAAAGACTTAGCCAATTTGGGAACTACCTCCCTGATGTTGTTCCTTACAAGAACTTTCCACAGTTCCTCCCCTTCAAGGGATTTGATTATCCACTTAGCATCCAAAGCAATACCATGCTTTTTAAGATCCTTCAACCCAAGGCCCCCATTTTCTTTTTCTAAGCAACACCATTCCCATTTAATAGAGTGTGATTTTCTCTTCCCTTTCCCATCCGACCACAAAAAATTTCTAATTTTCTTTTGTATTTCATGAATTTGGTAGCCATTGAAAAACCACACAGATGCAAAGTATATGGTATAAGAGGACATAATTTTTGGACAAATTTGAATTTTGCCAGCAATAGAAAGATACTGCCTGTTCTGACAATCAATTTTCTTGTCAATCTTATTTTTAATCCAATGTCACATCTCTTTGAGGTTGGGGAAAATAGAGAAGGGGATCCCCAGGTATCTCACTTGCTTCTAAGCCCCCCACTGAAAATCAAACTTATGTAGCCATCCAAGAGGGGATTCAGACCATCCTAGCATTATAGATTTTACTTGTGCAATTTTAGCACATGAGGCTAAACAAAATGTGTTGCACTTATCCATTAGATTGACCAGGTTGTCTTCTTGGAGTTCCACAAAAATGGTAGTTTCATTTGCAAATTGAATGTTCAATAACTCTTCTTTGTTTGGTAGTATTAGACCTTGAACTTTGGGGGAGCTATGAGATTCCATTAGCAGATAATGGAGGGCATCAAAATCTATGACAAACAAGGTAGGAACCAGGGGGCAACCCCGCCTAATTGACCTTTCAAGCTTAAAGAGCTCAAAGAGTGAACCATTAACATCGACCTGTGTAGTTGCTTCATTTAGCAGAGTGCTGACCATATTGCAAAAACCTTGTGGAAAGCCAAAGGCTTCAAGGGTCACTTTTAAAAAGTCCCACTCAATTTTATCGTAGGCTTTCTCAAAGTCAAGCAAAAGAATAGTTGTATTTTGACCAGAATGTTTGGCCCAATCCATGACCTCCCAACTTGTAATTATATTCTCAAGGATGTATCTACCCTTGATGAATTTGGTTTGAGTATTGTTAATAAATTTAGGCAGTATGTTGGTCAATCTTAGGGCCAGGATCTTTGCTAGAACTCTGTAGGAGACATTTAGGAGCGTGATTGGTCTCCAATTTTTTATTAGTGTCTTATCACCTTATTTTGGGAGAAATTTGATGAGCCCTTTGTTTATTGACTCCCTAAAGAGCCTTGGAAGAATGCTTCCAAGTAGACCTCATGGAGGTCATCACAAATCTAGTCACTAAAAGTTTTGTAGAACTCCACTAAGAACCCATCAATACTAGGAGATTTTTCATTGTGCATAGAGATAATGGCTTTCCTTATTTCATCCTTGGAAATGCTCCCAGACAAGACAATAGCATCTACACTGGATATCTTGAGAGGAATTAGATTTTTGATGAGGTCCCTAGCCTCGAGGCACTCTTCTTTATTTCCTTTTGATTGGAACAGTTCCTTGTAAAACATGAAGAATTGATTCAAAATATCCTCTTGTTTGGTCAGGGAAGTACCATTGTGACAAATCTGTTCTATGTGCTCTTTCAAGTCTTTTTCTTTGATGTACCCGAAAAAGAACTTTGAGCCCTTATCACTCTTTTCCATCCAATTAAGCTTGGCCATCACTCTAAGGCTTTAGATCTTGTTGGTTTGAATCCTTCTTAGAGAGTGTTTAACCCTGTTAAGTTCCTCATAGAATTTGACACTTGTGGGCTCCCTTTGTAACCTACTTCCCACTTTTATTAATTAGTTCATCTTGGAGGCTATTTTCCTCTTTTCTCTTGTCCAAAGCTCTCTTTTTTCCTATAGTCTAAAAAAGTATTTTCTAGCCCTTGATATTTTGGTTCCATCTTTCAATTGGGCTTAGGTCTTTGAGGAGCCACTTGTCGACTCCTCTCAAGGTTGCAACAACATCCAAATAGTCTTTATCCTTTAGCAGATTGATATTTAGGATGAAGTTTTCCCTTTCTTTGGGGGTCTTCCTCCCCCCAACATTGATGCTTATAGCAACTTTGATTGGATGATGATTCGACAAGGTATAGGGATAAACAAGGAATTTATTCCCTTCACCGGTAGGTTCAAAACTGAAGCAGCCCCTATTGGAATAGATTCTATCCAGCCTGCAATAGATTCTCCTTCCTCCCTTTTGTGCATTGCACTAGGTATACCACACAACATTTCTCTCTTTTTTCATCCCTTGAAGGGGGTCTACAAGATCGAGCCTAGCTTTCATCCTTAGCTAGTAATGCTTTTCATTTCCTTTCCATTCCATATTGAGGCCACCTTTCTTGTCCTCATCCTCCTCAACCATATTGAAATCACCCCCACAATCCAGGGGATATCAAGAAGGCAACTTAGCCATTTCCATAGCTTAATTTTTCCTAGGTAATCATTTGGCGCATAAACTTAACATATGCCAAATTTGGCATCCTTTATCTCAAAAGTGGCCCAAGCAGCCCTATTACATGGGGAGATCCCAGAGCCTATGAGGTGTTGTTTCCATTTGTTAGACATGAGGATGGCAACGCCTCCCCTACCCCTCTCATGATGAGTGACAATGAAGGAGTTACCCCAAATATACTTCAAACTAGTTTCAAAGGTGAATCCTACTGCTTTGATTTCTTGCAGTAGTACAAAGTCTTTATTATTTTCAGGCTTAAAAATCTTCTCACAATGTGCTTCCTATCTGGGGACTCAAGTCCCCTTACATTTTAGGATGTGCAATTTAAATTCATCTTACACATTCTCAAGGTGGTGCTCTTTAGCATTTCTAAACACCTCAAATAATTTGGGGGTCTTATCATCACCTTCTAGCCTTTTGGCCAAGGGGATGGTGAGGACTATGCTAGTCTTTTTCCTTTTACCTTTAAGAATTCCCATGCTGCTTTTGCTAAGAGTAATGGTGCTTCCCTTTTTTCTGCCCCTTTTCTTGGGCTCCTTAGTGGAGCAAGCTTTGTGCTTAGCCTCAGGGTGGACCTCCTAAGGTTTATCTATATCACTTCCAACTTTATTGAGAATAGAGTTGGTACTTAACCACTTCAATTCAGAGGTCTCCTTGCTATCAAACTTCCTAGTAGGACCTGCATGGTCAATGGGGGAATTGAAGACCTTTTCAAGCCATTTAGAACTTTCGGCCTTATCAACCGACCATTTTCTGATCATATCAGTGAGAGATTCCAAAGTATCTTCTAAGGGCTATGGTTCCTTTCCAATACCAATGGGAGGGACACTAGGTTCAACATCGGGGGCTATTGAATTTTCCTTTTTAGACACGGTTTTGGTAGAATTATCCTCTTTTTTATTTTCAGTGGGTTTCAATTCAGACTCCTTGCTAGTTAAGATTCCTTCATCCACGTAGGGGGAATGATTACCCCAGATCTTGGCCGTGTGAGGGGTGGGTGATTCTTCTACTGCCCTAACCCCAGATTGCAAGGGGTTTCCCCATCGAACCCAACATCCACTGAGAGGGTACTAGAGTCAAAGGGCAAAGTGGAATTATTACAGTGGGAGACCCCACCATCCTTCTCATCAGGCCCCCGATCACTATTCGAAGAATGGGCATTGTGATTACGCCCCCTCTGAATGATGGAAATTTTTTAGGGATGTTTATCTCTTTGTAAACGCATTCAGTTTCCTCTGAATTTTGGAATTCTATTTTTTTATTTTATTTTTTATTTGTCAATGTCTTTCCTTATTTTTTCCATAAACAATTGTTGTGCATTCTTCTTTCCAGGGGCCGATGCCACTCCATGGGAAGAGGTTGGGGGAACTAGAGCACGACGGGCCATGAGTGAGGGGGGTTAATCATTGATGAGAGAGGGTGGCTGGGCGGGGATGGAAGCAGTAGGTGAGTGGAGCTCAACGGAAGGAGAGGATGGTGAAGGTTCAATAGGCGGAGGGGAAGAGGGGTGGGATGGGGATGGCGACAAAACCCCAGTAACTGGGTTGGAAGGAAAGTCTGAGGAGATGGCATGGGGTGGTGTAGTGCTGACCACATTACCAAAAGGTGGCGAGATTTCAGAATCGACCGCATGGGTTTTATTTCCCCCACGCTTTAAAATAGGGAAATTCTTACAAATATGCATGTCCTTTCTACTAGCATGAACCAAGCCCACCCAAAAATTCAATAGGGCACATGTGAATTTCTTGATATTATTTTATTTTATATTATATCATATTAGATGTTTATGATATGCTTCGACTTTCTTATGTAGAGCAAGTAAACTTGATGGTTTATCAGGTCTGTAGGCATAAGTTTTCTCTAATGGAGGTTAATCGGAGATGACTGATTTGGGTAAATATGTTATGCTAACCTCCACATTTCACTTGATTTGAGTTACATGATGTATCTTGTGTATCCCTATGAAATCATCATTTGAATTTCTATCAATTCTAGATCAATGTATTGTAGATAAACTCATGAAGTGTATGCTTTATTTACACGTGTTTTCTAAATCTTGTTTTTGCTTGCATTTTATCAATTTTTTGTAATACTTGATTGTATTTGAGAATATCGTATATGCTTAAGTTGAAGAGTTTTTGATTAAGGAAAAAACAGATTTTGAAAGAAACCCGAGACCCTTTAACATCAGAGAAAAGAAAGATAAAGCATGAAAGAGTTCAAAACAAAAACAGGTTTTGAGAAAGATACGCTTAAATTGAAAGGTTAATTATTTAACTAATAACTATATAAACTGGTCTTATACATTTTTAATATTGTGAATATTAGAAAATATATTAAGTTAAAATAAATTATTTGAATCAAATGCATTAGTCAATTTTGAAAAAAATATTATAATATCCATTTAAAGATATTTTCCTAAATGCATTTGATTAGAATGTTAGTGAAATATTTAAATGTAAAAATTTGTTAGAAATATCTATTCAAAATAACCATTTTGAAATAGCTTATTAAGTTGTGAAAAGGAAAAGAAAGAAAATTAGGGCTTAGGAATTTTTGGAGTGAAAAAGGAAAAAGGAAGGGTTTTAAACTTACTCATCCTTTTTACTCTATTTTGTTCTCTCCATTTTTTAAATGTGTACTTGTTGTAAATAAATTCCTTTTGGTTGCTTGAGGGTTGCTAAAGGATTAGTGAGATAGGATATTGAAAAATCTTGTAAATTGTTTGTGTGTGGGTGCAAAGAAGATCTCCTCCAATTTTGTTTAAGAGTTTGCTAGGGAAAATAAAGGTATTCGTACATTTTAATTCATGTGAACATACTTGTTGGTTCTTTTTTTTTACCATGCCCACACTAGGTGGCTGCATATAGTATTTCAATTCCTAGGGTGTAATTAATTAAGAATATTAGAAAAGATTGCAATGCATTTATTTTAGTTCTATGCATATCTATTGCTATAGATTTAATTTTGTGTCATTAGTATAAAAAATTCCTTAAAGTCTTATACAACATGAAAAGAGTATTGTGCTTCGTAGGCCCATAAGGGTATTCTTGAATTTTAGAAATTTGACTTTTGAAAATTTGAAGAAAATTGAAGCTTCCTTTGATTGTGAATGTGAATTTTTGTTTGATGCTCAAATTGTAAAATTTTGACTTTTGGATTCATTCTACTTTGTAGAATGAAATGAATCATGTTGGAAATGAATTTTCCTACCTTAGATGTGGGTGTCATGCTTTTTAACCTTGATTTTCATGATGTATGAATTTTTGGGTTAATTTGGACTTTGTATTAGGATTGAATGCTAGTTCTATGAGTAGAGTGGAGCTCTATTCACCATTAGTAATTGGGCTAGGCCTATGTAAAAAGAATGCTTGGGGATAACAAGTTTAATGAGAATAAATGAATTGGGAATCAAACATTTCAAAAGTACATCTAGTCAAGAGCAATTCATTCCTTATACTAAATTCCTTGAGAGGATTCATACGAGGTAGTGAAGGACATCATATCAATCTATTGGAGGAATGAATGATTCTCATTAAGAAGAAACACTATGATCATGTTGCACTTCTTGATGATCCATGTAGATTTGAAAGCCATGATTATGACACTCTACATCCTATGTCTAGTAGTCCTCTACTATTACTTGTCATGTCTTTGATACTTAATATGTTCTTATGACTCTTTTTGCATGAGTGCTATTAGAGTATTACACTCATTGCATATTATTTATGGTTGTTACCACTCTCTTGTATGTTAGTGGTTTTGATTACATAACCCTTTTATGCCATTATGGATTTGATTGTAATGTGTGTTATTCTTGGCATATGTGATGCCTTGATCTTGTATCATTCCCATATTGTATTATGCAATTAAGTATGATTATTTGATTTATCATATTTTAGTATAGAGGTGTGGGCCTTAGGGTTCCACATGATTTGGTGATGTTGAACACTATTGAGGCTAGTTGGATCTATGGATATGCCTTGGAGAGCATGCCAAGTTCATTATATGCTTGTGATATTGTTAGGCCTAGTCATTATATCGTTTATGTGAAATATATAAATAAGTACTTTTGTCACTCTTTGAATCAATTTGTATTGGAGTCATGAATAAAATGTGCAACTCATGGTAAAACATCCACATTTGTATGGAGGTTCTATATTGCATTATTTTAATTATTGTCTTATGCTTTGATTTGATCTTGTATATTAAAATAAAATCTTATTTTGTGCTCATCCTAATTATGATGTGTATGTGTAGTTTACTTTTATTTGAAATGAATTTATGATTAATATGTTATGATTAAACAATGATATGGTTATGGTTTAGAATAATTAGTCATGTTTTGGTTTTAGCTCTTTGATAAGAGTCACCCTTCATGTATGCTATTTGCTGAATGAGAAGAATACGAGTATATGCTTGTGAATAATTGTTTTTGGCTTAAATTTTTTATTTTTATTTTATGAATTTTGAACATGTTTATTTGAACCTAGAGTGACTACTAAATTTTTGGTTCAATATATCTCTAAACAACATTAGGACCAAGGTTGTTATACTTGGGTTCAATAACTAGCTTGTTATAACCTCATTCTGGTCTAGCCTTACACTTGTCTTGGTTTGTGCAATATCATTTATTGCCTTGTGACATTGAAACATTTATCCTATGGTTACTCATGTTCATAGGTTTTGAGAAAAAACCCATGATTATCTTAGAAAGCTAATTTGGAACCTCTACGACCCTTAAGTTCAGAAACTAGATTATTCACTATCCTCAATCACCTATTTTGCTAAGGAAATATTGGGTTACTATAAGGGGAAACTTGGTGATTATTAATTTTAGTAGAGGTGACCTTAAGGGTGAACTAAACTAATAGGGGCAACCTAAAATGGTGAAAAGGGTGACCTAGACTAGTGTAAGGGTCAATCCTTAAACAATAGGAACTTACCAATTTTTTTTCAAAAAATTCTAAATGAAAGTTACCTTAATAAGTCTACCTTTCATACCTATCATATTGTTTTCGAGATATTTAATGTACTTTACAAGTTATTAAATCCTTTAAATTTTGGAATTTGTGCCTTTATGTGCAAATGACTAATTAATTATTTGGTTGGTTGAAATGTCAGATCTCTTGATTAACCTACCTCTTGAGTAGGTAATCCTAATGTTTGACTGTAATTTTTATGTCGTCTTCAATATTATTTGTGTTGTCTTGAATTGTGTAATATATATATTCTCGTGTTTTGGAGAGAATGAGATAATGTAATAGTGTTTGATCTCTATTTTTAGAGGAAATAATAGCCTATCGCATCACTATCATGGTGATTTAACCACATGACATGCTTAAGAATTTTATATAAAATCCTTAGTAAAGAAAGACTTGTTATAATGTGTCAATAAAAATGAAAATTTTAATTCTTCATTAGGGTTAATAGAAGTGAGGATTAGTCAAATATCCTTATCCATCTAAAAATAAATAATTGTCTTATTATTAAGAACTTCATCAATAATTTAGTCACATTGAACATTGAGAAGTGTCCAATAGAAATGAAATAAGGTTACAAAGAAAAAAAAAAGGGTCTATTTTAGACATTTATGGAAAATATGGAAGCATGCAAGGGTAAAATAAACTATTTGATAAACTAGCTCAACAATTTTTGGTCTCATAAAATGTGATGATTATAAAATATGCAAAAAATGGTATTCTTGACAAAGCTTTAATGATTTTCAAAGAAATGCAACAAATCTAGATGTGGTCCTATTGATTGTAATGATTGTACCATTTATGGAAACTTATCTCGTTGAAAATTCCCTTAGTAACTTTCAACAACTAGACTTGCAAGGTGTAAAATTTATCCAATGTACAAGACCTTTGCTAACATCCTTCCAATCTATGCTAAAATGTAGGACAATTATCTAAATGTGTGGTAAATATATTTTAAAAATATACATAGTATGGTATACATCCCATTAGTACTTATGAATGTTATTAAGCCTTGAATATATATTAGGTCAATTTAAATAAAGTTGAGAATTAATTACAAACTCTAAGCTGGAAATAATTAAATTGAATAGGAGCTATAGATAACTAGATTCCATTTGCATCAAACAAAACATTTGAACCCTAATAGGATTCAAATATTTGTAGTGTGGTCCCATTGTTAGGGATGCCACTTTTGGTTGCCAAGGTATATGTAGTCTTGTGCTCAGTGTTTTTGCTTCTATTTTTAGGATATGGATGGTGCCATGTAGTTTTATAAACATTGTAAGTATGTTATAGAATTTTCTCCTAGAAAAGTAGAAGTAATTATTGTTTAATATGGATAATTCAAGTCGTTGATAGAGGGAAATTGTTGAACAAATTTTATCATAAACTAAAAATATACTTCTTTAGATATACAATTCAAAAGCCAATATTCATGAGTACATTTGTTTATATTTAAGTAAATATAAATTATTAGTGTCCATACATGATAAAAGTGTGAATTATAAATGAAATTGTCTTTCAAAATGAATTCAAATATTATCTTGATGCTTTCTCCAAATCTCAAGGCTTATAATAAGACAATTAAATTTGTACACTAACTATAAAAATAGTAAAGTTAATTAATATGTTCATGATGGATGTCTAAATATGAAAAATATAGAACAACATTAGTTAATTTTTGTATATCATTTGATTCAATCTTAATAGCATAAGTCTCATGGATCCTAAAGGAGTATTGTATCATAAGTTGTTTAAGATTTGAGATGAAATTATGATATTTGCTATTACAAGTGAATAAAAAGAAAAATAAGGTCAATTAAAACCCTTCAACCATTTATGATCATAATTTTTTGTTCACTCTCACCTCTACTAGTAAGAGATTGTGGAAGTGAGAATTGTTATTTGATTAAAGTTAATCAACAACTGATGTTGGTCAAAAAATGAAAACTTATCCTTAAGGCTTCATTGAAGTGGTGCAAAGAACAAACACTAAATGAAGCGTGAGATGAAACTATTGTTGTTTGATCAATGCATGATCAATGATAATGATCATATTTCCGAAACAAAGATTTACAAAAGAAAAGTTTAAAGATTGAGGGTGTAACATAAACTCAGTTTTAGAGATGTATTTATAATTTGGTGTTTCTTTAGAAACATCCATTTGACTATGCTATATCTCTTCTACAACTTAAAAATTATGATTAAACATAGATGCTTTTGAGGATTTTATCTAAAATGCAAGAAAAAATAGATAGCTAGCTTTCCAGCTGGTAAGCTAATTGATGAAATCATGAAGATAAATAACTTGAAAACTTATGATTTTTCATAATAAATTCAATCTAACTTAATATTCAATATTAGTCCATTCTAGCCAAAGTAATAGAAATTATAAGATTTTTTTAAATCCTTGCAAATAAAAATATAACTATCCTCGAGGATGTGAAAACTCTCAGTAACTATCTATCTTTATATTTAACTTTTTTTAAAACTAAGAAATAAATTTGTGGAATGTAAAGTTAAAATTCAAGTTAAACATGTGTAAGAATATGTTTAAGGAAAGGAATAATTTTTAAAAAATTTTTGATTAATCATATTTATAAATAACTTCTTTGTCTTGTGTAAGGACATTTTATGAGTCAAAACACAGTTAAGGGTCAAAACCTTGTTTAAGAAATTTTATTTCTCATGTATACTTACTAGAGATTTATGGCTTAATGCAACATGAATGTGAAAAGTTAATTGTTAGGTATATAATTGTTAACTTTCTATATGATATTTCCTATGTAAATTGTGGATGTCTATAGAATTGATTCTTCAAATATTATATTTTGGAATTGAGTTATGAATTATGTTCAATTTATGTTAAATTAAGTGACTGGAGTTAAAATTAAATAGATATGAGTGAATAGAATAGACATATTGATTTCAATTAATGTTGTAGGTTATTATTTCTTTTTCTAGTATATATTAGGGATTTTTTTTGTGTATTATCATTATGGGAGAAATTGATAAGGAGTCAAAGTTTCTTAGTATTTTTTATTTCTTATGTGTGTCATTCTTCTCTATGAATTTTGGATGAAATTTAATTACAAATAATAGGATTATAGAATATGCTAGATGATTTAGTTTTAGGATATTAAATATAATTTTTTTATATATCTAAGAGTTAATGAGTTGTAAGGATATTATTTGATAATTCATTTAGATATTTCTACATTAATTGTATCTCTCCTTATATTATAATGTTTTTCTAATAAAAATGTTTGATATTCAATCTTGAAAATTGTTATCACGGAAATTAGCAGCGCTCATTCCACGGATAACCCCCGTATGAAACTTGTTCGTTTCCTAGGTTCATGATCTTCATGCATGCAAAATGAGGTGATTTTCAACCCACCTCAAAATGTGTTCCGAAGTCTCATATAGTCCATTTGAGCATCCCTCTGTGTTCATCTCGTGAAGACCTTCGAAACGAGTATCTTCACGAACACTAGTTGTTTAGACTTCACAAAATTGCAAAAACTGCAAATGTTCTAGAAAAGAATGCTATAACTTTTTGAAGAAAAGTTTCTAAGTGTTGAAAGTGCAAGGGCGAGGTTTTTTAGTGCCACTGTACCTAAGTGAAATGTTAGCTTGGTGCAAGGGCGCTGATTTTTAGCGCCCTTACACCAAGTCTCTATACAAAAGTTTCTAATTGTGAAAGTGCAAGGGCGGGGTTTTTTAGCGCCACTGCACCTAAGTGAAATGATGACTTGGTGCAATAGCGTTGATTTTTAGCGCCCTTACACCAAGCTCCATACTTAGCCATTTTAAGTCCTAGGTGGTGATTTTTGTCTACATTGCACTTTTCCCAGTTTTTCAAATTGGTGCACAAGTGGTGATTTTTAGCGCTTGTGCACTTTTTCCAGACTTAGTAAAAAATGACCAGGGCGGTGATTTTTGACTCAAGTGCACTTTTTCCAGATTTAGTCAAAAATGACCAAGGCGGGGTGATTTTTGACTCAAGTGCACTTTTTCCAGACTTAGTCAAAAATGACCAAGGTGGTGATTTTTGACTCAAGTGCACTTTTTCCAGACTTAGTCAAAAATGACCAAGGCAGTGATTTTTGACTCAGGTGCACTTTTCCCAGTTTTTCACTAAGTGTTGAGCCCAAGTGCCAAGGTGCTAATTTTCAGCGCCCTGACATATTTTTTGCCAAATTTACACATAAAGTGCAAGGGGCTGATTTTTAGCGCCATTGCACCTAAGAACATTCTCCTAAAGTGCAAGGGCACTGATTTTCAACGCCATTACACTTTTGGAAGTTTTTGCCTTAAATACTTCCAAATCACTCCATTTTCGCTCCAGACCATGTTTCTCCACTCCCACATCATTTTTTGTGCCTAGTTCCTCTTTTCACGCTTGCTCACTTCACACTTCCCAATGCTACTTTTTCTGCTAATGCCTGTTGATTCACCAACCTTGCAATTTCTTTCCAAATTTCATCAAGTGATCTCGAAGGTGACATTTTCTGATCCAGTGAACTATCCTAGAACTACAAAGAAATCGTCATGCTGCAAGTTGAGGATGCCAGTTTTTCAAAAGCCTCAATACATATCATTTGCAATATACGATTGACACTTGATAATCTCAAGATGCATCTTCGTAGGTGCAAGAAAATCCATTCATCCACCAAAAGGTCGATCACAAGAGTTCACACCCTTGTGGATTACACCATTGGTCCGGATGAAAACTTCATGCAGGAGACTAGGAAGAAATATGAAGACTCCGTGCCCAAGCAAGGAACCATGAAGATTCCTGATCTCCCAGTCTTGAACATTTTGATGCTTCCCTTTATGCATCTTGTAAATAGTTTTTGACATCTTAAATATCTTTTTGTAAAATGTAATTACACCAAAATTATGAGATGTAATTACATAGAAATAAATTACACTTAGTTAGATTAGGGTTTCCTATTTTTACTCAACTGATTTCCAAATTTTTCTCTTCCCTCTTTTCTATAAATAAGAGGGATTTCTATTGTAATGTTTACCTTTTGATATTTTGCAATGAAGTGCTGCTCCTTTGAAACAAGCATTGAAACTTTGTGTTCAATATTGCGAATCTAGATCTAATCAATAAAGAAGAGGATTGCATACCAGACTTTGTGTTGGAATCGATTGTCTTATGTTTTGATTATATCGGTGGTGACTAGTGTATGAGATCTAAAGGGCTCCAAGTGGTTTGTGTAAACTTTGTGTTACATTTATTGTTTGGATTTGTTTATGTTTAAAGGATCTACAAGATTTTGTGCTTGTAATCATTCATGCGGTTCGAGGAATTGCTGTATCTAAGAAGAATTTGTGCTTCTAATACAACGAACGATACTTCTACAGAATTCAACATTGAAAAGGCTACGAAATGAATTTGTGCCTTTGTGAGTCTTCCCTTTTCATTTTTCTTTTTGTTATTATAGATCGTACCTGGTATTTCTACATTATGCTTTGACAAGATAGAAATATTGGCATTACTGCTATTGTTTAAGTTTAAGTTATTAGATCTAAAGCTTTTCATCGTGAAGCATTGTAAACATCTTCTTTGAAAAAAGAGAGAAGTATGAATGTATCACACCCCCCCATTTCATGAGTACAGTGTACATTTTGTAAGTATTCCTTTAATTTTACTATAGCTTCTAATTAGCAGTAAGAAGGGTGCCTCCCCTTTCTGAGAAGAGAGATTATATCTCACATAGCTATGGCTGAAGTCTAGATGGCGTAATCTGTTGAAAAGTTGATTATATCTCACATAGTTGTAAGGATATTATTTGATAATTTATTTAGATATTTATACATTAAGTGTATCTCTCCTTATATTATAATGTTTTTCTAATAAAAATGTTTGATATTCAATCTTGAAAATATGAACTTTCTTGCAATGTGATGAAAAATTAGAGTTGATTTATTCTAACAAACAAATAATAATGATAGTAAACCTAGTTTTTCTATAAAGAGTAAACAAATTTAAGACTAAATATATAAACCAATCATTCACCATGTATGTTATGTTTGACAACATCATCAAAATATAATTCACATATTAAGGTACAAGAGCTAACAATCCTCCATAAACAATTTATACTATGACCATGGAAATTTATTAACAATAGCAACCACATTTTCTAAATGAAGTTTAAAGAAAATGAATAACCCACAAGATTCACCAACTTGACGAGTGATATCCACAACATACCAAAGAAAGGTATTGTAATAGTACATATAAGGTTAGGCCTTACAAAAATTCACTTACTAATAAAATTAATATTCCACACACTATTTTTATCAGTCAGATTGATAAAAATACTCATTTTATAGATCTAGATTGGCTAGAATATTATTTACCAATTTTTAATCACCAAGATGTTGAATGAAAAAGACAACTAAGAGGGGGGAGAGGGGGTTGAATCAGTTGTACCTTAAAACTTCAAAACTATCATATGTACATTCAGATCCACATTCATTCATTAAACCCTTAAATATGTTATGATGAATTAGCATGAAAAGAAAAAATTAGAAACTGAAAAAACTTAACACCATACATAAGAGAACATTAGATTTATGTGGAAAACTCAAGAAGGGAAAAACCACGGTGAGGATTAGCTCACAATATAAGTAATTTCAACACTGAATTTAGTAGGGTTCATTGGTGGAGGGATCACTACCCAAAGAAGAAAGGCTCACTGCCGTAATAGAAAAGAAGATAGAGAAGAAATGTTACAAAGAGAAAAGCATCTCAATGCAATAGAGAATCCACCAAAATGACATCTACACCTTCACAGTCTAATTGAAGAATCGTAGCCAACTTCTGCTCACTGCATCTAGTAAACTAACACATGAAAGCTCACACTACACTTCTCAATTTCATAGTCTACAAATTTGCACTTCATATCTCTCACATCTATCTTAACATATCTCAACATCTCAACTCATACTTATTTTGTATTCAACCTTGAAACCCTCTCCAAGGTTGGCTATGTTGGTGTAATTAATTATTTAATTACACTAGCATAGATTTACATAGGCATTATATTTAATCAATTCCTAGGTTGCATTTACTAGGAATAAGTTAATAATGGGGTCACCCCCCTTTCCATATATTTATGAGAGAAGATTCCTTCTAGAATATCATTTAGAACTTATCTTAATCAGTTCATCATTCCCTAGGTAGTTATTTAGGGTTTACATGTTGTCACATGTTGTTAGATCAAGACACATGACAAAATCATAATGCATCTTGTATCTCAACCTTGCCTATATAAGGAAGGGTCTTGAACATTTGTAAATCATATTCTAAATCAATCAGATAATGGAATCTCAATTTGCATGCCTAACTTGCAACACTTTCTTTGTGGGTGAATTTCTTCTTGGTAAAGGTCCTCTCAAAGGCTGCAACTTCATACAAACATTGTGCATCCATTATTTCTACATGGCATCAGAGTTTTTCCATTGAAGGTTCATCTCAAGATCAATGAAGTTGGGCTAGACAAATTCATTGTAGGCTTGAAGGTTTTTATTGCAGGCTAGTTGGCTCCACCCGAGGACCAAGCTGATTTCTAAAGTTGATTGAGTCCAATTTGAGCTTGCCATTGTCTTTAGAAGGCCTCAAAACCCTAGGATCACATGTTTATTCATCAGAATCAGATACATCAACCCGAGAACCATCAAAGGTATTTTTAGGGTTTGCAAATTCATATTGTACGATCTGTACAATCTGCAGTAGAAAAATCATCGCTGTTAGTTGTACTTAGTGGAATTATTTTAGTTGTAGGCCATTTTGTTTAAAAAAAAATGGGCTTATTTCTATAGTTTTGGCAAAACAAATTTGGAGCGACCAGTATTTTATTACATCATCGGCATTTACATAGGGGTTTCTATTTTATTTTTTGCAGGCTAATATCTCTATCGGCCCTAAAAAGATTTTTTATTTTTTAATTGCAATTTGTTGCAATATTAAAAAAACCCCTCTCAAAAAATAATAGGGTTGGATATTCTTTTATTTTTTGAGGATAAATAATTTTGTGGTCGGCACACATATATATTATAGTCTCTTTTTTGATTTTTAATTGTCTTATCGGTCTGCATTGCCGAATTATGCATTGATTTTTTCTTCATACACCATCGTTTAGATCACTGTTGTTCACCGGTTGGTCACTCATCATCGGATTCTTCACCGATTGAAGCTCCTTGCCGGCCGACCACCATCCTTCACTGCCGGCTACTTTCTGCCATGGAGATCACAACCCCTGACCGTCGAAGACTTGGTCACATCCATGACCAAGGAGTCCGCTTGATCCAAGTGACACCGCCTAGAAGACAACCCTGCTCAGCCCAGTCTCTCCTCTCCACCATTGCTTATAGGTGGGGGGTGATTTTTTTCTTTTCCAACTGCCCACAGTCATATCTGAGACCAAGGGCGGATTTTTTTTTAGCTCGGGTGCTTAATTTTTTGCACCTATTTACCCTACAGGTCCTCATAGGGTAGTTTTTTTCAAATCGCTCTAACTTTTCACCAGTGTATCAAAAATCAACAAACAATATATCCTCGAAAAGGTAATTCAAGGAGCTATCCAGTGGTACAATCTATTTTGTAGAAAATTTTTTCCAATGAAAATGACAGTCAACTGAAGTCAACCCTCCATTTTGGACTCAAAAGCCAATATCTTCTCATCAGATTATTGAAATTCAGTAATTCCAGTGGCATCAGGAAGGTATTATAGTGCTTTTTTTATCAGTCCTTTTCCTTTCATTCAGTTTCAGCTCCAAGTGATTTGCATTGGTTTTTTTGCCATTTTGAGCATTTTCATCATTACTTGGATATCCTAAAGCTTGGAGAAAGGTTTTTTACATTGAGGGACATTGTTTCAAGTGCACATCATATTTGGAAGTTTCTATCTGCTATTGAAGGTCAATATCTTTGTTATATTAGAGATTTGTCATAATTTGTTATGGGGTTTTCAAGTCATCCTTCACTGATCATGTTAGGAAAGGGAAACTATAGAAAATAGAGGGATTGCATCATCAACCATCTTTAATCACTTCAATTGTTGCCACATTTGTATGGTTTATTCCCCCTCTTGATAATTGTATCCAAAAATTTGATTGGAATTGTCGAAGGTATGATGCTCTAAGGGTTATTGCAATGCATGTTGTTGATGATGTTTTGAAAGCTATTGATCATTGTAACCATCCTCACATTCTTTGGACTAAGATTTGGGAGATATATGGAGATCTTGATACTCCACCATTCCTCAATGATCATGTTTCAAAATGTCATTTGCCTCTTCATTCTTTAGATCAGATACCCCATGATGATCTTGTTGTGCAGGAGGTTGATTGTTTGGAATACTTTGAATCTTCTGAAGAGGTTGAAAAGGTTTCTTCAGATGATCCTTCTTCTCCATCAAAGATAATTGATATACCTTCACCTTTAGTGATTCCTTGTCTAGGGTCATTGATTGAGGCTTCCATCATTTATATTCATCCAGACACATTCAATTTTCTAGACTTGGAATCACATGATGGATTTGTTTTAGGTATTGCAGACTTGGCTACTTCTACAATTTTGGAGGAAATTATTGAGGGGATATCTCTCCTCTATGCAGATTCTACTTTGGAGGGTTCTCTTGAGTCTCTACATTCCTTTGTCCCGACCTTGATTGGGGAGCCAAAGACTATCTTGGAGGAAATTTTCTTCTCTCCAGAGATTTCATGTATGAGACTTCTTCCCTCCCATTTCATTATGGAGTTAGAGTTTCTTTAGCATCTACCATTGGATTGGATTCAATATTCTCTTAGTGGTTTTGAGGAAACTTCATTCTAGGGGGAAATATAGTCTCCATCTATTCATTCAATGGAAGGATCATTGTATTGCATTCTTTGGATCTTGTTTAGCATCAGTTTTTTGCATAGTCTTGGTTTGTCATCTTCTTCTTTGATTGGGCATGTACCTGATTTGATTATGGAATATTCATATTCATTGGGTAAGGAGACATATGAGAAATTTTAAAAGACATCTTCATCATTCACATTCATCCTACCTTCCTTCAATTCCTATCCGGAGTGAGAAGCATACCCGCCAAGTTGTTTTTCGACATTGGATCATATTTTGTCTTCAGGCACTTACCATTTTTGTAGGAGATCACATATTCTGGGAGGCTATATAGTCTCTCTATTTCCCTCCTATTGGAGGGCTATTGATTTTATTGTATCCATGTGATGGATGGTGTACTTGGGGGTATTATGGAGTCCTCCATCCTTCCTTGGTTATCTGCATATCTGCATATCATCTCACTTTTAGAGATGGGTTTTCTTCCCATTAGGTTTTCCCCTTTTCTTTGTTTGTGGGAGATTAGTTGTAGTTCATATTCATTTGTAAATGGGTACCTAAATGGTCATCATGTATCTGGGACCCATCATTCCATCATTGCATAATCATTGCATTTTTCATTTCCTCCCTAGGTTGCACTTATGGGGGGTTGTAATTAATTATCTAATTACACTAGTATAAGTTTACTTAGGCATTATATTTAATTAATTCCTAGGTTTCATTTACTAGGCTTTAATTAATAATGGGGTCATCCCCCTTTCCATGTATTTAGGAGATAAGATTCCTTCTAGAATATCATCTAGAACTTATCTCAATCAGTTCATCATTCCCTAGGTAGTTTGTTAGGGTTTACATGTTGTTAGATCAAGACACATGGCAACATCATAATGCATCTTGTATCTCAACCTTGCCTATATAAGGAAGGGTCTTGTACATTTGTAAATCATATTCTAGAACAATCAGATAATAAAATCTCAATTTGCATGCCTAAGTTGCAACACTTTCTTTGTGGGTGAATTTCTTCTTGGCAAAGGTCCTCTTGAAGGTTGCAGCTTCATAGGGACATTGTGCATCCATTATTTCTACAAGCTATGCACCTCAAATGTGCAAGTTTAAATTTGATCGGTGCCTAAATACTTCCATGGTAGATAGAAGTGAAAGTGGACCACATCAAACCTTAATTGGGGCCCAAATCAGTAGCACCACTCAACCACATGCTTCCATAAACAATATTATCCATCACATGTAGTGTAAACACCAAGTTGGTTGTTACCCGTGTAAACACCATTAAAATTTTAAGTACAGGATTTCTCAAACCCAAGTAGGACTTGTGAACCACACACCACACTTGAACATGATCTAGAACATTCCTAAAACACTTTGAAATCCAACAAACTCCTTTGCAACAACTTTCACTTGAAGAACATGTATACACCTAGTACACTTAGACAACTTTTCCATACACTATTACTTGAAAAAATGACTTTTGAAGCATTGAACCTCAAACCATCTTAATTGAACACAAACACCAAAACCATCAAAACTCCTTTAGAATTGTAATACCTGAAACATAACTGTAGAGAAACATGAAGCAAAGATATTTCTCCTAGACATCTCTTCAATACACAATCGCACACTGGTGAACACAACTTCTTCTATACGATGATCCAACACACCAAATCTTGAATATAACATCTCTGAACACCTCTTACCAGCATATTTAAATTGCATAGACAGATCTTCAACCTATACGAAATGCGGAGAAAAACCAAAACACAACTCTGTCACCCAGAACACCACTGCAATACCTTGTTTCCTCTTTTTATCAATTTTTCTCAAAAGCACTTGGACACTAAGCACCAGAGACACATCCTCATCATCTTTAGCACTTCCTCAACCATAGGAAGAATCTTATCAAAGGAACACTAGAGGTTGACACCAATACTTTACTAATGACAACATAATGCAACCAATCAAAGCATGGATAACATCAACTACTCATACTTGCAACAATCTTACTCAATTATAGACATCAATGACAAAACCAACTACTCATACTTACAAAAATGTCCCACCTTTGTCATTGATGGCAACACATGATGTGAAAAACTATCAAAGACACAACAAATCTAAATACCAACACATTGCAATTCTTTATATTACTTCTCCCCTTGAAAAACTTATCTTTTACACATTGTTCTCTCCCCCTTTGACATCAATGGAAAATGACTAAAATGTTTGCATTGTTTATTTTCTTCCTTTGACATCAAAAAATCTACTTACTAGTTCTCTGTATACTCCCCTTTATGAGCACACACCAAATTGTTCCAAATCAATAATCTCTACAAAATGACAACACACACTCTTATGACTACAACAATCAACAATGCCACTACCTACTCCCCCTAAGAGGTAGCCACCAACACTAGTCTAAAATAAAGAATGAATATTGAGATACACTAGACTGATGCATCTCCTTATGCATCTAGTTCAAAGGAGGGGTAATAACCCTCAACTTCTCCCAGAGATACTCAAAAATATCCTTAGGAAGAGCCTTAGTGAATATATTAGCACTATGATCCTTGGTAGGTACATATTCAAGCTTCACTCCATTCTCCAAAATCTTCTCTCTTAGAAAGTGATATCTTATTGAAATATGTTTTGTCCTTGAATGCATCACTAGATTCTTTGAAATATTGATTGCACTTGTATTGTCACAAAAGATAGAAATAGGCTCATCATACACCACTCTGATATCCTTCAATGTTTGTCTCATCCACAACACTTGTGTGCAACATGATGCTGCTACAATATACTCAACCTCTATAGTAGATAAAAAAATTGAATCTTGGTTCTGACTTAGCCACGACACCAATCTACATCCAAGAAAGAATACACCACCACTTATAATTTTTGTATCATCAACATAACCAACCCAATATACATCTGTGTAAGCACTCAAAGTGAAATTAGTATCCTTTGGATACCAAAAGCTATAATCTAGAGTGTCCTTCAAGTATCTGAATATCCTCTTCACTGTTGCAACATGCGACTCTCTAGGATCTTCTTGAAATCTAGCTTCAAAACAAATCACATGCATGATATTTGGTCTAGTAGGAGTTAGATATAACAGTCCATCAATCATTAATCTATACTTGTTCTAATCAACCTTAGGCAATTCATCATTATTTATCATCTTGCAGCCAGTAACCATACGAGTAAATATCAGTTTGGAGTCTTCCATTCCAAACTTCTTCAATATTTCTTTGACATACTTTGATTGTGAAATGAATATACCTTTGTTTGATTATTTGATTTGTAGCCCAAGGAAGAAATTCATCTCCCCAAACATATACATATCAAACTCTTTTTGCATCTCTTTTGAAAACTTCTTACACAAAGCTTCATTGCCTCTAGAAATTATGTCATCAACATACACAACCACAATCAAGATTTGATTATTTCAAACCTTAATGTAAAGATTACTATCTTTGGTGCCTTTATTGAATCCTTACTGTATCAAATACATATCTAGCCTTGCATACCAAGCTCTTGGAGCTTGCTTCAATCCATATAATGCCTTCTTAAATTTGCAGACCATATTTGGTTTATTTGATAACTAAAATCCTTCTGGTTGTTCAATGTAAACTTCTTCCAATTCTCCATTCAAGAAAGAAAAAATTACATCCATCTAATAAAATTTGAAATCTTTGTGTGTAGCAAAATCTATAAACATCCTGATAGCTTCTATTCTTACCACCGAGGCAAATATCTCTTTAAAATATATTCCTTCAACTTGTGAGTAGCCCTTACACATAAGCCTTGTTTTGCTCCTTACCACTTCCCCATTCTCATTCAGTTTGTTTTTGAACACCCACTTAGATCCAATTATGTTCTTGTTTACAGGTTTTGGGACAAGTTCCCAAGTCTGATTCTTCTCAATTTGTAGTAGTTCTTCTTCCATAGCCTTCATCAAATGTTCATATTTGCATGCATCAATCACTATTTTAGGTTTCACTTCACAAAGTAAACATAGATTTACCTCTTCTTCAACAACTTTCCTTCTTGTCAATACACCTTTGCTTTTGTCTCCAATGATTTGTTCTTCAGAATGATTCCTCTACACATACCTAGGGGTTCTAGGAGTCTTTTTCAAAGCTTCTTCTTCAATTTGTACTTCCTTTTCGTTAGCCTTTTATTTTTCTTTACAATCAGGCTCATCCAATTCATATCCATCTATCACCACTGAGTTCTAAATTTTTTCATCAACCTTGAAACTTGAACTCTCAACAATCTTTCTTAGTCTCTTGTTGTAACACCGATAGGCTTTTCTTTTAGTAGAATATCCAAGGAAGATTCCTTCATCAAACCTTGCATCAAACCTTCCCAAGTTTTCTTCATCTCTTCTGATATAACCATTGCTTCCAAACACTTTGAAATATTTGACAGTAGGGATCATTCCATACCACAACTCATACGGATTCTTTGTGATGTTTGCTTTTATTTGAAATCTATTAAGCATATAAACATCAGTTTGAATTTCTTCTCTCCAATATACTTCTGGTAGGTTAGCTTCTTTCATCATAGTCCTTGCAGTTTCTTGAATAATTCTATTTTTCCTTTCAACCACTCCATTTTGCTAAGGAGTCCTAGGGGCAGACAAGTGCCTCTTTCTGCCATGATTCTCACAAAACATGTTAAATTAATTGGAGGTGAAATCTCCACCTCTATTAAACCTCAAACACTTGATCTTCATATCCATTTCATTCTCAACCATAAATTTAAATGCTTTGAACCTATCTAGGTTTTCAAAATTTTCTTTAAGAAAAGTAACCCATGTCATTCTAGAATAGTCATCAATAAAAATCATGAAATGCATGTCACCTTGAAGAAATCTTGTTCTTGTATGACCACAAATATTTGTATGCACCAATTCTAGTAATCCGATAGAAGATTGTTATTTTCCTTTGAAACTTATTCTTGTTTTCTTTCTAATCTGACAATCCTTGCATAAAGTGTTGATAGGATTTGTAATCTTTGGAAGATCTCTCACTACTTGAATTGAATTGATTTTTACCAAATTATCAAAATTAATGTGACATATCCTCCTGTTCCATAACCAAATTTCATTGATTTGAGTCATAAAGAAATGACCATCAACACCCTTGAGCTGATAAACACTTCCATCTATCCTTCTTCCAACAACAATCACAATTCTGGACCCTTTTCTGAACTCACATCCATCATCCTAAAACATAAGGTTGTATCGTTTTCTACATATTTTTCCAACACTCAAGAAGTTGTCTTAAACCTTTAACATAGTAAAAATATTCAATATTATGCTTGCCATCAAAACTGATTGAACCTATTCCACATATCTTAGCACTTAAATCATCAACAAATCTAACAAGTCCTCCATCATACTTTTCAAGTTTAACAAACTTACTCTTGTCTCCAGTCGTATGATTAGATCAACCACTGTCAATGATCAAATAGCTCTTATCGTATCTAGCATGAAAAGTAGATACCAAAGTACCTTCAGTCTTATCCTTTCTCTCTGGAGGGCATTCCTTCACACAATTCTTAGAGTTAACAAAAATAAATTCATCTTTTAAATCCATGAATAAGAATTCATCATCATCATCTCTGTAATCAGATTCATCATTAGAAATAATTGCATCTTCTCTAACATAATAACTTTTCTTAATTATCTTACCTTTGTTCTCCTTGTTTTTGTCATTCACAACCCTTCTTGGACATATTGAAGCATAGTAACCTATCTTTCCACAACTGAAACATTTGAAACGTAACTTACCTTTGTATTTACCATCACCTCTTCTCATTCTTCTCACAAAGTTAGCTTCCACATCATCAAGATCTTCTCGATTTGGTTCTTCAGTAGTCTTATTTTTGTAGCCTTAAAAGCAGTCTCAACTTTTGCACCATTGTTAGTACCAAATTCTCTCATTTCAAATGTAGTTAAAGAGCCATACAATTGATCTCTAGAATATTGATCTAGATTTTGAGATTCCTCAATAGAAAAAAGCTTATGACTGTAAGCTTTAGGAAGGGTTCTAAGAATTTTCATTACCACTTTTGGTTCTTTTGAATTTTCCACCAAGACCTCTGATGGAGTTGACCACATCATCTACCCTCTGCATATAGCTTGTAATGTTTTCATCTTCAGACATCCACAAGTTCTCAAATGTGATTTTTAAGTTCTACAACTTAGCTTGTTTGACCATATCATCTCCTTCATAAATACTTTCCAACTTATCCCATATCATTTTACCAATTTTCAGATTCATAACTTTCACTAATTTAGAATTTGTAAGACTACTCAAGAGAGCATACCTTTATTTACTATTACTTTCATAAGCCTTGAGTTTATCTTTAGTGCTCAAACCATTTGTAGGCATCGTATATCTAGTCTAAACAGATCTCCAAACATCATATCTCAAATTCCTTAGAAAGCCTTCCATCCTTTTTTTCTAGAATGCATAGTTTGTTCCATCAAATAAAGGGATCTCCTTCTTGTGCACCATCCCAAATCTACCTTAAGCAGTTAAGATTTTCTCCAATAAACCTTGCTTTGATACCAATTGTTGAATGCACAAGACAACTGAGAGGGGAGGTGAATCAATTATACCTTAAAAATTCAAAACCCTCATACACATTTAGATCCACATTCATTCATTAAACCCTTAAATCTATTATGATGAATTAGCATGAAAAGTAAAAAATAGAAACTGAAACAACTTAACACCAAATACAATAGGGCTAGTTGCTAGAGGGCTCACTTCAAGAATATAAAAGAAGATAGAGAAGAAATGTTACACAAATAAAATCATCTCAATGTAACAGAGAATCCACCACAATGACATCAACACCTTCGTAGTCTAATTGAAGAATTGTAGCCACCTTCTGCTCTCTACATCTAGCCACCTTCTGCTCAATGCACTCTATAATTTTTCACTTCACATCAATTTCATTTCACATCATTTTCATATTTCACATCTATCTTAACATCTCTCAACAACTCAACTCATACTTATACTATCTTCAACCTTGAAACCCTATCCAAAGTTGTCTATGCACCTCAAATGCGCAAATTCAAATTAGGTCAACGCCAAAACAATTCCATGGTAGATAGAAGTGAAAGTGGACCACATCAAACATTAAATGGGACCAAAATGAACAACACCACTCAACCACATGCTTCCATAAATAATAATTATCCATCACATGTGTAAACACCAGGTCATCCATTACTCGTGCAAACACCATTAAAAATTTAAGTACACACTTCCTCAAACCCAAGGATGACTTGTGAACCATAAACCACACTTGAAAATGATCTAGAAAATTATTCAAACACTCTAAAATATAGCAAACTCCTTCACAACAAATTTCACCTAAAGGATGTACACACCTAGTACACTCAAACAACTCTGCCATGCACTATTACTTGAAAAACTAACTTTTGAAGCACCAAACCTCAAACCATATTAACTAAACATAGAAACCAACATCATCAACACTCCTTTAGAATTAAAAAACCTGAAACATAACTATGGAGAATCATGGAACAAAGAAATTTCTCCCAGACATCTCTTTAATATACAGTCACACATTGGTGAGCACAACTTCTTCTGTATGGCGATCCAACACACCAAATCTTGAATATAACATCTTTGAACACCTCTTACTAGCATATATGAATCACACAGGAAGAACTTCAACCTAGAAGAAATGAAGAGAAAAACCAAAACACAACTTTGTCACCCAAAACACCATTGCAATACCCTGTTTCCTCTTTTTATCAGATTTTCTCAAAAGCACTTGGCAACCAAGCAATAGAGACACATCCTCATCATATTTAGCACTTCCTCAACCATAGACAAGGTAGGGCCACAAAATTGGTTTACAATCTTATTGAGGAAGCACAAATGCATTTTGGGTGCTTGAACATATTTAGGGGGTTCGCTCGAATTAATGGGTTCGAGCGAACCCTAAAGTGGATTCGAGCGAACCCCCTAGTTCGCTCGAACCCAAAAATGTGAATTGTTTTTAATATAAAAATGGGGTTTGAGCGAAAGGGGGTTCGCTCGAACCCCCTAATTAGGGCTTTTGCTTGAAAGTTTCTAAACCCTTTTTGAAAAATCCATTTTGTGCATATTCTTCAATCATGACATTCCATGAGAATACATTTCTTGAGGCTATTAGTCAAAAGGTTCACTCTCCTTGTCAATGCTTCCACATTTCGTATACATGTCTACCAGGGAAATTATATAGGTCCATACCTTGTTCCAAAGTTCCCATTTTGGCACAGGCAGGGAGGATGTTCACAAAGGTTGTGAAATTTGTCTTTACACTTGCCATCCAATTGTATTTTCTTGAAAACTTCTAAACCCTTTTCAAAAAATTTGTTTTGTGCATATCCTTCAATCATGGCATTCCATGAGAACACATTTCTTGCTCAGCTATCGGTCAAACAATTCACTCACCTTGTCAACGCTTCCATATTTCACATACATTTCTACCAGGGCAATTACACACGTCCATACCCTATTCCAAAGCTCCCATTTTAGCACAGGTAGGGAGGATGTTGGAAAAGGTTATGAAATTTGGATTTACACCCGCCAATTGCATTTTCTTGAAAGTTTCTAAACCCTTTTCAACAAATCCATTTTGTGCATATCCTTCAAATAATTCACTTGCCTTGTTAATTCTTCCACATTTCACATAAATGTCTACTAGGGAAAATGCACAAAATTCCTCTATCCTTTATAATATAATGGACGTCCATACCTTATTCCAAAGCTCCCATTTTGGCACAAGCAGAGAGGATGTTGGAATTTTTTTAAAGAAAAGTATCTAAAAAATTCAAAAATCAAAATGAAAATTTGAGTAAAATCTGTTTCTATTTCGGACAACACTTGTTTTAAGTAATACAATTTTTTTTCATGTTGTATGTCACTTTGATTTTGATTCTTGTATCTATTAAATGAATATATGAACATATGTTTGTACTATTAGAATCATCTCCTTTATGTTGTATTTCTTTTAGAGGGATAATTAAGGGTTATTTTCCTCTCCATTCTCATGTTTAAAATTGAATTATCAGCTTGTGTTTAAGGAATACCATAAATATTTCATAGATGATAATAGGGAATTTGATTGTCTTAAAGGGTTATTAAGTAGGCTCATATAAGAAGGCCATAATAATTAGTTTTATCACTAAGTTTCATTTTGTGTTTCTTACTAACTATAATATTATCTTATTATTTGATTCAACCAAACCAATTTAACTTGGGGCGTTAATAATAATTTAGGCCAAAAGTTTCAACCAAACCTTTGGAAATCAAGATAGTTTGAGAACAAGAATTAGAATGTGTACATCAATATTAACATATTAACATTAATATTGAACAAAGCTTCTTGATCCAACAAACTAGCTTTCATGTTAGTGCAAAAGTAATCCTAGAACTAGTAAAATTTGACAACCATTAATACAAGAGGAAGCATGGTGAAGTGAGGAAAACTAAGAAAGAAATAAGGTGACTAAAGGAGATATATATGGAAATAATTTTAGGTTGATGTAATCAATTTTAATTAAAAATTAAGCCTATAGTGCCAAAATTATGCCCTTGATTTATTTGAATTTGATCAAAATGTGTCTATAATATGTTGAGCTATCTTGTAAATATGAATTACTTGTGTAATTGATATGGAAATAAATGTAAAAGGGTAATTTTTTAGGCAAATTTCAATAAAAATCTAGATTTAAATGTGAAATACAAAATTAGGGGTAAAAGCTAGAAATAAAAATCCTAATTTCAACAAATCAACTATTTTGATGTCTTAGCCATGGATGAAAATAATTAAAGTTTTATAGGTTTCATTTAATGTTCAAAATATCCTCTTGTAGAATAGATCTTTGTAAAGCCCTAAATTCAAGAACTTGTATATTTTATTACTTAATCAAGATAATTGAAAAGTGATGCATATTGTATCAACCTCCATTTTAAAACTCTATCAAATAAATCAAAAAATTTGACAATAAGAAAAATAAATTAAAAAAAAAGTGCAACGTAGTATGCCGGATAAGGAGATTTTGACCTTCCACAACCATATATGGATCCATTAACTTTTCCTAAAAATATTTCAAACTAAAATATAACACTTCATATAAAATTTGTTGAACTTTTCTATGGATTAGGATGTCAAAATATGAAATTTCAACCTTCCACGTCTCATCTAATTGACCTCTAATGTTCCACAAAGATATAAAAATAAAGAACATATCACATTTCCAAATGATCATAGATTTTCCACAAAGGAAATTTGAAGCCAAAACTTGAAAGGAAATCTAAATCTAAACTTGAAAGGAAATCTAGACCATCATAGAACTTCCATAAGAAGTAGAGAGTTAATATTAATGACTAAAATCTTAATATGATCAATAATGGATTGTTTTCTTCTTTTCTCTCTAGGTATTAATGATATCTCAAGATAATAAAATGAAGTACAAATTTAAATGAGGAATGTTACTAGCTTTAAAAATTATTTTTCAATCAAGTTACATATTAGATACTAACTTTTAATATGCATGTCAACTTGGACGACTTTAGGCAAAGAATGGCTAATACAGATGCCACTAATAGAACAAATAAAATGGTAAAAAATGGAAATGATAAGGGTGTGATTTTTCATACCACTCTTAATGTTTGGAATGGGGTTATGGAGTGTGATAAGAACTATAATTAGGGACAATTTTTTTTTAATAATGGTCCTAAAAGACATCTCTCTAACTACAATCAATGAGGCATTTCATATTCCTTTCTATGAAAGGGTGGTTGTAATAAAAATAGAAAATATTGAAGAGGATTTAAATGAGGATGTTAAAACATAATAAATAAATAAATTTAAAATAGATTGAATTCCCTCAAACTATTGTATACAAAATGACCAAAATGTTGTGTAGGAGTGATTTTCAATATGATATATGGGATATGGTGACCCTATTAAGAATAATAATGGGGCTACATTGAAGCTAATTTATTACCATGTATGTATTCATATATTATAATTATATTAGAAGAAGAGAGCATGATCCATTCAGTTGATATTATTAGTGATATTATTCATGAATAGTTAATCAAGGTAGAGGAAACAAAAGGAGATTTTATATGATCTCATATTTGTTATATTCATTGGATAGAGGAGCCACATTACCAAGGTTATAAAGAAGATATCGTATTGTCTTAGATCCAACAAAAATTTCTATGTATGTCCATTATCCATAACTAGAAAAAAAAATCTAAGATCTATTACAAAATAGTGAGCAATTCCTTTTCCATGTGGTTAGAAGGACAATAGGAGGAGACATAACTATTTTTTTTATCCTTGAATGCTGAGACTAAGGTAAATAAACATGGTAACTGGTTTATATAATTCCCCATGCTCTCTTATACTAGAGTCTTGTACAACCTGAAAGTGCAATCTATCTCTTTATCCCTTCCAATGGAGAGATGCTAAATTGGCTTACCCTTTTCATCTTTCTTTTGAGGGTTCATCTTAGAATGAAACTTCCTTCAACATGATAATTTTATATAAGAATATTTCTCATAATGATCACAATAACTAGTAGGATTTCCTTTTTGTGAGCTTGTAACACTTTCCTTCTTTATCTTGGATATAGATCCAATTGTTTTTGAGGACTTGATAGAGAAATTTGAGCAAGTACACATTATTCTTCATCCTTCAAACACTTTCCCTCTTTATAAATTTGTATGTTAAATTATTTCATAAATAATTTCTTAATCTACACCATTATTTAACATGATCGTGCTTTCCTACAATCATATAAAATTATAGATTTTAAAGAAATTCAATGCATAATTTGCTAGTTTCAACTTAGGATAGGAAAATTTTATTCTTCAACATTAAGAAAATTCAATTGAAATTATACCTCCATGTGCTCAAATAATTGTTCTACCCTCTCTACATCTCCTACAAATGAAAATATCTCAACTATTGATTTAGAACCATCAAGACTCATGTTTGGTAAACTAGAATGACCATGGAAATTTTCCTCTACTATATATTCCAGGTTGTTCCCTTACTCTGCAATGGGCATAACTTATCTAAGAGGAACTTTATTAAGCACTATGTTATCTCATTGGTTGAGATATTATTTCACCTTTAGTATCAAGCTTGATGAATCTTACATTTATATCCATGCTTATGGTTTTCTTTGGGAAAATATTATCTTTTTGACAAGGAACAAAATTCTAAAATTTCTCTATGTTGCATACCTATACAAATTAAATAACAACAAACTCCACAATGAAATAACTTGTTTGATTACCACTTGATTCATTTAAACTAGGATGGTTATTCCATACACTAGCAGCAAATAAATGGATTAACTTAGAGAGAAAAATTAGCAAACGTTAATAAAAATTTCTTGGAATTACACAAGTAAAAAATGAAACAATCAAGAACACCTATTTCAATAGTAAAGCCTTAGTATCTAAGTGAATCCAACACTTATAATTTAAAGAAACATGGCCAAAAAGAGTCTAAATATATAGGTTTATCTTTCTCCAAGTCTTTAAAGAAACATGGCCAAAAAGAGTAAAATGTTTAGAAAATTAAATAAAATAGTGAAAATATTTTTATGAAAAACTATGATAGAAGTTAAATGTTTTTTTGTTAATGACATGAAAATATTATTGATGATTAGATGAATTATTTGAACTAGTGAATGCTCGATTTGTCATCCCAAGTAGCATTCATTTCTAGTGATATTATCTTGCATAAACAAATCTAATCTAAGATGCACATAAATTATATGTGTGCAACCTATAGGTTCAATATATATGCTAATTATCTATTCCTACATAAAAATTGATTCTTGTGCCTTTTGGTTTGCATGTGGTAAGGATAATTACTCTATTGTGTCAAACCATGTGATGGCACTCTCAAATTTTGCAAATTTGAGATGCCCATTTCAAAATTTTGCCTATGCACTTTCAGAAGTGCTCTTGACAAATCTACTTAAATGACCTACTTTGGAGGGTCGTAATTTGGAGCCAGATTATTTTTATGAAAAACCCCTTGGTGGACATATTCAATTGACATATGTGAGCAGGAATTTCAATTTTCAGCTTCCCATGATAAGTTTTGTCAGGGTTTCAAAAAGTGAAGCTCCTCTTTGGCACTTTTTTGCTGTTTGCAAACTTTTAGTTTTGCAAAGTAGCCTCTCGTTTGAGCTTGCATTTTTCAACCAATTGACTATCATGTCAAAAAAAATGTTTTTTTGCATTATCCCCACCTAAATGAGCTCGTATGCCAGTTTTCAGAGTCTCATAAGCTGATTTTCTATTTTTAACAAATCGAAACGAAATGCAATTTCTTTAGTTTTGCATTTGTAGTTTCTGAAAGGCCAACTTTGAGTGCCAATATCTTTTGATCAATGATGGTTCAAGCAAATTCCTTTTTGCAAACGTGCTCAAGGTACCTAAATGATCTATTATGTTTAGTGGCAACTCGCCAGGAGTTGATTTGTTATTTTTGCAAATGACAATTGGGTTAGTTTCAATTGGCTCTAAACAACTGTTTATTTCAGAAAGGTTCGACTGAGCAACTTTGTCAGTTAATAAATTTTAGTTCGTGACTCATTTCTCTGAGCCTTTTGTTGCACTATATTCTTGGAATGAGTGTCTACAAGCTTGCAAGTTTTCATTGCTCCAAAAGGTCGTTTGAGTAGTTTCCCAGGTCAATTCCAAAGCCCACCTAGCCAGTTTTGCTCACTGATCAAATGTGTTAGAAACCAACTTTTAATGAAATCCCAGTTCATGTTTTCACTCCTAATGCACTCAGAAGTTGTCTCAAGACAATTAGAACATGAAAGTTGTTTGAGAACGATTTTTTTTTAGCCGGGCCCACATGGGACCTGGCATGCTCTTGCTAAGGGATACTTTAGTTATGAAGGGTATGAATTTTAGAGTATTATCCCATCATGGGTTGTCATTCATTCATAGGTTTCTTCCTTCTATCTGTTGAAGATGTTTTTTCACTTAAGTCAACATGAGATAAAATCATAATACATTTTGATCTTGATGTTCTGTTTGAGGAGTTACAAAATGCTGAAAAGACAAATCTTTTTATCATGATAATTATGGTTTAGATTTCATGGTAATATGGATGCATATCTACTTACTACCACAAATTGGGCATGAAGTAAGACCCAATTGAATTTGGATGTAATTGGGACGTGCATTGAGTGGGTACATGAAGGGATTGTAGAGGTTCTTTATGAGGAGACAAAGAGCCTTGTTTTAAAAATGACAAATTCATGCTCAAATACATTACAATGCAAAATGGTGGTAAGATTTGTATAAAGGGAATGTGGCAAAATAGGCAGAGGGCTCAAGCTACATTTGAGGGCATGAAAATATTTCAAAGCAAAATGATAAAAATAAATAGCTGGATTGCTTGTTAATATTTTCACATACTCTCAAATGTTTATCCAGGGACACGGGCTAAAGAGGTTATCATTGAAAAGTGAAGGAGTGTGAATTCTAAAAATTGCTCTAATGGATAATACCAAAAAGCGAATAACAACATGAAGTGTAGAGGTGACATTTGCTGATGTTTTCATTAAAGCTAATAAGGAGGTCATGTCACATGAAGGTGGCATCTGTAGATTGGGTGTCTGAACCTTCAAATGTTATCTCAGGGAGTGCCACCATTGCTGCACGATACATAATGATCATTGAATATTTAGAAAACTTAAAGCAAATGCAACAGAGGTTCAGTCCAAATGGAAAAGCTACACCATATTGATGGGTACGTACACAATGGAGCTATCAAAAGGGATGATTCAACATGGTCAGGGGAGCTGGGCGTGGTTTGTGCCAATACAACATAGAGGATGAAACCCATGCCAAAGCAGTTTGTGCTCATAGCAGGAAAATGTATAAAAGTTGTTTGAGGAAATTATTTTTTCTAAGAATGTATAGCCTGTGCTAAGCGATAGGAGAAAACCACAATGAGTGCGGAATGAACAAAATGAATCATTGAAAGACTCTGGAAAATTCTAAGAAAATATAATTGCTAGTTGTGGGGTGGCCAATGTTGACAAAGGTAATCTTTCAAATGCCAAATAAATGGAAACGAATCTGAGTGGAGAGGCCATTGTCCCAATAGAGGGATACTTTTGATTGTAGGTTATGGACATATATCAAAGCATTGAGAATCTTGCCCACGTGCTGTTGGAGGGATCATTTCGATGATATAAAGTGCTTTGAGAAGGACGCAACACTTGGATAGGGCGTCTGAACTGTGTATAATTAAACTCCAAATAAATGTGGTCTCATTGGACACCATGATTGGAAGGTACCAGGGATTTATTGAAAATGCCTCAAAACTTTCAAGCAGGGGCAACACAGTTGCAAATGAGGCTACGCAACTTCTCAGCAAAATGTGTATGGGCGAGCTGTGTAGAATGTAGTATGTGCTTGCACCAAAAATGTATCAAAATTGTTTGAGGAAATTCTATTTCGATGCTGCAGAGAAAGCTTCCCTGGCCGCCATTGATGAAGTTTTAGAGCTCTAGAATGAACACACAAGCAGAGGTTAGGGAAATAATGTAAACAAAAGGCCAAGGAAGGAGATCAACGACTGCAAATAAAGAGTCGGGAGCAGCCAAATCTCAATCGTTACTCGCCAGATCGTAGGTCTAAGCTGCTCACGAGTTATTTCTCGCGTGATGTACGAAGTCATGACATGTGGCAAAATTTTGGGCCCTGTATTGGAATGCACAGGCATAGTTTTGAAAGGGAGGCATGCTTTAAAATATTTGGTGAAGCTTTTAATAATGTTTGGCTCGATAAGTTTGAAAGCACATAACTTCAAAATCAATATGAATGTGAAGTGAAATCTTGACCTCACCTCGCTGGCTCGTTGTTTGAAAGTGAGAACAGGTTAATTGCAGTGAGGTAGGCGAGAAGAAGCCACATGGTAGATGGGACCGGGTAGTGTTTTCAATGCACGGGTAAATTTTCAAGCGGGTGGATGGTTTAATATTTCAAAAGTCTTTTATTTTTATTTTTTTATAAAAGCAAAGCATTTAATATTGAAAGAGGCTTGATGAAGTATTGAAATATAAACCTTTTGTTGATGGTAAAATTAAAATGCCGATGTGATGATAAAGAAGCATGGGTGGGCCTCGTGCATTTCCTAAAATGCACAAGTGAAGTGTTTATTTTCCCGATATTCTTTTTCTAAAATAGTTTTCACTTTTGTAAAGTGAAATAAAGTGAAAGGGTATATATTTTAAAAGGCACGTGCACAGAGAGTATGTTTGTTAAAAGTGAATAATTATTCACTGAGTGGAATGTTTCTGGGCAAATATTTTAGTGGGATGGATTAAATATTTATTCCCCAGTGAACAACAGTTATTAGAATATAACATGAAGGCATGCAAATATTTTATAAAGTGAATTTATTCACTTTATAATAAAATATCATATGCTGGGAGATAAAATTAAAGGTGCAGCTGAAACAAAGACAATGTGAAGTTTTCACGGGAAGACAAAGACATTTTTACACAGCTCGGTAAAGGATGGAGTTTCTCCACATGGGGAAATTTCAGTTGTTGAACAAAATTAGAGGTAAAGTTTGTTACAGGAAAGAGAGAGGAGAGAGACTTTGCACATTGCTGATCAACGAGAATGGAGCTGCCAAATGGCATTTTTCTGATCTTCTTCTAGGGTCTTCTATTCTTCTATATTTTCTCTTCTTCTCTCTTTGTAAAGGGTTCCAATTTTTGAAAGCTTTGCAAGTCAGGCAGAAGCTATGGGTAGATTGTAAAGCTAGGGGGAAATATGACTGTTAGTCATTCAATTTGAAAGTGTGTGTTCTGAAATATTCTTTTATGTTCATATTTTAACTGATAGTTGTCTCCATTGTTGGAATGTAATGCTCTTTTGGATTCAATAATAAAAGATTGCCTGAGCCTTTTCATGCACATTTGTTGCATTTGAGTTATATCTGTTGTTTCCTTTTGTTCTATGAATAATGCAATTGCTTTAATAAAGCACACGATGCATTTATTATTGCCTATTATTCAGGGGATAGTGTAATTGCTTTAACAAATGTGACAAGAGTGTTACGTTTCAAGTGGATTTATAAGAAGAGTTATCAGATAAAGCTTTAGTGGTCTAGTTATCATAATGTGATAACATTTGTAAGGATCTTCAGAGCATGTTCAACACTGAAGGATGAATGCTAGTTATATGACTCCATAGCCCATTTTATGGCATTGGTCCATTATCATGCTTCTATTGTTTTCATTTTGGTCCCAACTCTTTAAATCAAAAACCATTTCAAATTTGTTTTGCTGAGTTGTGTTTGTCATGTTCTCCATGCTAGTCCCTGAAATTCAATCAATGTCTTGCCAATGTTGAATGATATTTTATGTTTCTCAACATAATTATGTGAGAGCATTATCTGTTAAAAAATATCTTGTTATTTGTGTGTTTGAATCTTTAGATGTTGCTAAAGGGTCACCCCCTAGGTTCTACAGAGCCTGAAGTGTAGGGGAAATGTGTGTCAATTCCATTTCCTGTTAGTTGGCCACTAGCCTTTGTGGTTCTTGAATATAGAGGTTGGCTACCTCTTAGAGAGTGTCAAAGCCTAGCTGGAAAAACACCAACACCATGTAGGGATACTAGGTTGATGACTAGATAAAACGTTAATAATGAGACTTTGAAACATGCTTTGACCTAGTCCTATCTATCCTCTGATAACTATGTGACATTTTTCAATACACCATTACATAAAAATAAATCAATTAACTTTAAATATACATTTTGGAAAGATTTTTATAGATAAAAATGATAGATGAATTGGTAGATTCATGCCCATCCCCGTAATAATAAAAGCATTAAAAATCAATAGTTTTTCTGAGGGAATGTAGTCCTTTACACAAAGAGAGGATCACAAACCTTTATAGTTTGAAACTTCTATACTTGAAATGTGAAATATATTTTATTTTAAATACTTTGAACACTAGACCTTATCTCTAATCTATATGCATGCTTTCAAATCAAGCTAATTCAAAACTTGTTGGCCCTTGTGATTTACTCATGTGGATCATATATTTAAGATCATTTTATATATTTAAACGTATAGTTAGAAGTTTCTACATTTTGGTTCAAAATGAGTTCATGCATGACTTTGAATTATGTAAATTTAAAGATTTATTAATATTTCAAATTGATTTACTTGTTGCACAAACTTGTTTAGAAATACATGTATCTAAGTTACATTTTTATTTTTGAATCTATGTATGTACTTGAGAACTATTAGATCTAGATATATAGTTTTCATGTTTAATACATTCTATATCATGTGCACACTTGTAAATTTATTTAGAACTGTTTTAGATTTCTATTCTCTAGATCTAGATATATTAAACCAAGGTCTCATCGCTCCTTTAGCTACATACATATCACATGGAAAATGAACCTGTTCCACCTTCTCAAACACTCTTTGCAAATACTAATAGTGAGATTAGGAGATTGAGAGAGTCATTAACATATGGTACAAACAAAGGCATATATTCAAAAGTTTGCATCTCCATATTACAAATCCTAGAACAAATAAGAGATGAACTTGGGCATACTAGTGCATATTCCCTTGATAGAGTAGCTGCTATTCTTTCCCACATGCAAATAAACGTAAGGTGAGGGGATACTAGGTTACCAAATGTGTGGATCGGGTTATGGCCCGATTGATCTACCCACAATTTCTTGCAACACATGGTCAATATCCAAACAATGGCCAACTTCCATTATATTTTGTTCAATAGTTGTATGCTGAGGTCCATTTGGGCCTCAAAGTCAACTACTTGGACATTCCATCATATGCCGGTCAAGGATGTGGCAGGATTTCCGATAGGACCACCTATCATCGAGTAGATAGATTAGCCCCGGTGTTTAGGGAATTGGTTGGTGACAAGTCTCCCTCTCTCACCCAAGCTCTAGCCCCCTTAGCGGATCAAGTTGTCATTGCTTCCCAAAAGGAAGAAATTACTAGTGTAGGTGACGTTGCAGCTATGACCACTAGGATATCTACTAATCATGTGGGTTAGTATTTGATGTCTAAACGTTCATGATCCACACCATTTGCAAAAAAACACAACAACGTGGATCCTTTTACACCGATGAGCATCCCTACATCCACACAACTTGATGGACTTACAAGAGATATGGCACACATGACTATGCATTGTTTGGCTGAGGACCTCTTGGAGGCATATGCCTTCATTGCATCAGACTATGGGATCACTATAGACCATGTCAGAGGTCATTTGGCTTTAGGAGTTCATTCACATCCAAAATCCCATCACTCCTAGCCTAACACTAGTGCACATCAGGATCCACCTACAGATCATTTAGCTGCTGCACAAACTATGGGTTTGTTGATCGGTCCTAGTTCATCATCGCTGATGCCATCTTAACTGCATATTCCCCTTCACTCATCATTTCTAGCATGACATGAGATGGCTTAGATGGATGTAGATCTTGATGCGTTGATTGAGCGTTTGGTTGATTTGGTGGAGATAACCATTGTAGAGGACTTAGATCATCTGATACCAAATGATGTGCATGTGCATGTTTCAATTCTTTTTTTTAATTTTAGTTTTTACTAGATATTCATGTAATATATATGTATATATATTGTAGATGGACATACCTCATGTTACTCCTAGCCTTGGTTCAGATCATGTACGTCGACGTGACTCTGTGGATGATTTTGTTGCTAGTGGACATGTGAGTTTTAAATTTATATATATATATATATATATATATATATATATGCATGCATATACATACATGCATATGTATACATAGATCTAGATAGATATTTCAAATACATGTATATTCTTAAATAGCATTCATAAAATTTATAATATATTATATGTATTTAACACATTATGTACACAATTTTTTTCAGGTCTTGACACATCTGTCAGAGCAGGGTTCTCATTCAGATGATCGTTTGATTAGGAGTCAACATTCATATTAGGCTGCACACTAGATTTATGAGTTGTTTTGGGCTACATGTTTGATGATCTATAATACATGTTTGTTAGGTTGTTGATACATTATTACTTACATTTTATGATTTAGATGGTATATTTGTTAGATTGTTTATACATTGTTACAAGTACATTTGATGATCTGTAGTACATTTGCTTATATGATATATACACATATTTTCTTATGTTTATATGTTTATTTCATTCAATCTGTACATGCATGTAGCTAGATTTCCTTATAATGTTTATGTTTATGTTCATCTATCTACATGTACATGTGTTTGCTTATGTTTAAATGTTTATACATTAATCTACATGTGTACATGTACATGTTTAGTACACTCAAGAGTGTTTATACAATCTACGTTTATATGTTTATTTTCATGAACAATCTACATGCATGTACCTCTTTTCTTATAACATGTTTATGTTTATACATTGAATCTATCTACATGTACATTTGTTTGCTTATGTTTAAATATGTATACACTAATAGATACATGTGTACATGTACATGTTTACACTCAATAACATGTTTATATAAATTTTAAATCTATATATAGAGAACTCATGCTCACGTATTTATGATTTGTATATGTTAAACACATGTTAAATGTGAATTAAATACATTAATGTATGTACACATATGTAGTTATATACATGTACATGTACACATGTAATGTTATAAAATTTGAATATAATTGAAGGTGAATTTGAGCTCGAACCCTTGGCCAACACAAAGATACAGTAATAGATACATGTGTACATCTACATGTTTACACTCAATAACGTGTTTATACAAATTCTTAATCTATATTTAGAGAACTCATGAGCTCACGTATTTATGATTATATATGTTAAACACATGTTAAATGTGCATTAAATACATTAAATGTACGTACACATATATGTAGTTCTACACATGTAAATGTACACATGTAATGTTATAAAATTTGAATATAATTGAAGGTGAATTTGAGCTCGAACCCTTGATCGAAGAATGCATTTTTTTTTCCCATATGCATATAAATACAAGATTATTTTTCATTATTCCATATCATATTGCAAGATTAATTCGCATTTATATCACTTGGATCTAGCAGATTTTGGACAAGAGATTTTTGCACATTTATCAAGGAGGAAGATTTTGGAGAAGAAGATATTTTAGCACTTTTATCAAGGAGGGCAGATTTTGGAGAAGAGAACTTTGCATTTTTATCAATCAAGGCAAATATTAGAGAAGACAACTTTGCATTTTTATTAATCAAGGAAAATTTTGGAGGAGAATTTACCTTTGGTAGAGGATTTGTTTTGAGTCATCTTTAACTTGAAGAAGAAAGTGGGACAACAAAGAAGAAGAAAAAATAAGGCTCAACAAATTTTTTCAAAAGAAGAACAAAAGAGGCATGAACAAAACTTGACAAATTATCATAGAAAGAAACAAGGTACATGCTTATTTCTTCTCTCTCTCTCTCTTGTGTGTGTTTAGAAATTTTATTAACACCTCAATGTTTTCGTTATAAATTTATTTCCAATTATGAAAACCATGTTAGATAACTTGAAAACTTTAATACTAAAAAATAGTAATCTTGCATAGACATTACCATAACTTGGAACCTCGTTTTTCATAAATTCCTTATCATCTATTTCCAATTGCATTTGTGCCATGAAACTCTTAAGTTCAAGAATCTTTAATTTTATTTGTTCAACTCCACTTAAATAGCTCATAGTCTCTCACATTCTTTGCTTGAATGTAAATTCATGTATCCAATTTCCAAAACCTAGTGACTTTGAAAATTCATATTGAATCCATTTCCAATTGTATTTGTTCCATGGAGTTCTTAAGTTCAAGAATCAATATTGATGTCATTTAAAATTTATACTCCACTTATAACATCATGTCTCTCACTTTTTTTGCTTGCATACATAAACTCCACTTATATAGTATCATCTCTCACTTTCTTTGAAAAATATTTTGTGACATGTTGAAATCCTGGCTCAACAAGCAGGAAGTTCTCATGCTGAAGTCGAGCCAAATCTAGATGTTGGATCAAACAAATATGCTGAAGAACACATGGACCTTGAAGATAGGGAAATCGCCCAAGTTCAAACAATGCATGCTGTAGAGGGGTCAGGATCACTTCCTTCTACTAGTATGGATGAGTATATAAAACTAATTGAAACTTCTATCACTTTCTTTGCTTGCATGTAAATCCATGTATCCAATTTCCAAAACCTAGTGACTTTGAAAATTTATTTTTCCATTTCCTTAAATCAAATCCATTTCCAATTGTATTTGTTCCATGGAATTCTTAAGTTCAAGAATCAAGATTGATGTCATTTGAAATTTCTACTCCACTTATAGCATCATGTCTCTCACTTTTTTTGCTTGCATACATAAACTCCACTTATATAACACAATCTCTCACTTTCTTTGCAAAATATTTTGTGACATGTAGAAAGGGCTCAACAAGTAGGAAGTTCTCAAGTTGAAGTCGAGCCAAATCTAGATATTGGATCAAATGAATCCACTGAAGAAAACATGGAACTTGAAGATAGGGAGGAGGCCCAAGTTCAAACAATGCATGTTGGAGAGGGGTTAGGATCACTTCCTTCTACTAGTATGGATGAGCATATAAAACTAGTTGAAAAGGCAAGGAAACAAATTTCTATAGAAATTTAGATCATTTACTTGAAATGGATATGGAGAAACTGAAATGTTATGACGACCAACCTACAAATAAGAGTAAGAGGTCAATGAATAAATATTTAAATGGAATAATCAATGATCATTTCAATCATCTTGAAATACTGGAAAAAACCCAATTGTTATCATGTTTACTTCTTCGTAATGAGCTGAAAGAGTCATTACAATTGTTGGGTATACATTGGGCATCAAATAAGAAGAAACATATGGAATTACAAAAGGATATTGTTGAAAATGTTAAAAAGGGTTTAGATTCCATTGGAAAAGGATCTCGATCAGTGGATAAGGCCACTACAAGAAGGGTGATGTTGACACATATTTTAAATCAAAATATAGCAAGAAAAAAAAAATGTCTGCACTTTCGGCTAAAATTGGTTATAGTAGAACCACACTAATAAAATATGAGAAAAAGAGAAAGGTTTTGGATGATAGTTCAAAAGGCGATTGGACAATTATGTGTAGAGCTCCCCATTCTGATGGGATTGAAGATGTTGTTAGGAACCTGATCTCAAGTTTTTGGAATGAAGAGACTCGTCCATCATCAAATACTAGAGATGTTATGAGACACATGATTGAGCCCAATATTTATGAAAATCATATTAAACATTTGCTAGGCATAACACAACTTGAGATGTACATGAACTTTTGTAATAAGTATCCTCATATAAATATTGGGAAAAAAATGTTTGAAAGGTTTAAGCCATATTATGTGAAGATAAACAAGTTTTTTGAAACTTTTTGTTGTCATTATCATATTGAATTTGATCTCTACTATCAAGTGTTTTGAAAGATGAGAGAATAAATTTATGGTTTTCAAAATGCACCTCCTAAACAGGTAAGTTTTTTCATAAAGGATATATTATGTGATCATGAAAATGGACCTCAAATAAACTACATAAAAGGACTTTGTGAAACATATGGAAATTTGGCTAAATTTCCTTCAAAAAATGAAGATACTGACCTAACAAAGACAATAAATTTTGGGAAAGAATCCACAAGGTAAACTATGTAGAAGAGGAGATTCCTGTTGAAAAATTTATGGAATATTTTTGAAAATTGATACAACCATACATACATCATTCCTTTTTTGCTAAGTGGAAAGCACAACAATTTCAAACATTAAGAGATACGTTCTCACTTGGAACAGTTCTATTAGTAGTTGATTTTGCAGAAAATTATTCTTTTGTACGTCAAAAAGAGATTCAATCGAAATATTACTTTTCAAAGTAGATCACTATTATGGTTCATGTGTGTTATCGCATGCACGATCAAAATTGGATGGTGTTGAGAGTATAGATTAACACCACACCATTAAGAAAGAATATCACTTTTATATTAGTGATGATAAAGAGCATGGAACACTTTTTGTACAACATTGCTTTACAATTTTTTTTTAATTTGAGAAGCAAGGGTGTAAAATTTGAAAAAGCATTTTGTATGGTTAGATGGATGTGTGACACAATTCAAATCATCATGAACATTTTATGCACTATCTAGATATCATAAAATTTAAAAAATACCACATGTTTGGAGTTTCTTTGAGAGTGGGCATGGAAAGGGTGAGCATGATGGCGTAGGAGCTTGCATCAAACATGCTTTAAGAAAGAATCAAATGAGTTATTCGGGAGATCATATAAATGATGCACATGATGTTGTTGAATGGTGTAAGAAAAAAATTGCATCAAATGAGGTTGACACATTTTCAAGAACAAACCAAAATATTCCACATAGAGTGTTTCAGGAGATATCAGGTATGTGTAAATTACATTTTCAAAAATTTGAATTTATTTAAATTTAATTATTTTATATATACATATTCGTTCACATAAGTTTGTTTTTGTACATGTATTCAGGTATGGACAGAAGATCGATGCATGGATGCAAGAGGGCAAACAAAACAAGATATTTGCATTGTGTTATGAGTTCAAATAGTCACCTTGGATGGACATTATACATGAGGGATTACTCTTGTTTCTACACTGAGTGCATTGCAAGAAAATTTGATGCATGCAACAACCAAGAACTTGGATATGTTAGTAAATGGGATATGGTGCCACTATTCATTTTAGACACATACGACGAAAATGAGGATTAAATATTTTAATACATTCCTTTGATTTCAAATTATTATGACTTTATTTCAAATTTGGTTAGAAAAGGTACGTGTAAGTTTTCAATGATTTAAATATTATATAAATTTAACGATCTTTAAAGTCTAGAGACAATTCTATTATTTTTAGATTTTTTTTGTGTAAATTTGGTATACAGGAGACGTTTTTGTAGTCATAGTAGAACCTGGAAACATAGAAGGTGTTAGCTATTATTTGCTGCATTGCACAAAAGAGAGGAATAAGCTAACACAACCTGAAACAAGCGATGAAATGTTATTTCCCACAGGTGAGTTTGAATTTAAAATTATATATACACTGTGTACATGTGTACATTACATTAAAAATATTAAATATATATTGTACAAAATTTGAGCACGAAAATGTTGTACACATTCACATGTCTTACCTCAGGTTCATGTTTACTGTGCAAGTTTTGTTGTAGTGCAAGGGACATATCTAAAAAAAGTCAGAGTTGTTCAACATGGGATTCATTTTGTTTACTATCAACCTGATAACAAGGTATATTAATATAGTCACCTAATAATTTCTATTGCCCTACATCTTCATGTAGTTCCACATGCACGTGGACGAAAAAAAAATAGAGACTAGATAGTGATGATTATGAAAAAAAATTACATGTTATTGAAGAGCGGGCTGAACGAGAATGTTTGAGTTAGATTATATCCATGATTTTCAAGTTCACTTGTACATGTATACATGTTCAAGTGAGAACTTATAGTAACTTGTTTGAACTCTGGATTGTTTTAGTTACTTATAATATATGTTGATGACATATATTTTAAATTTGGTTGGACACTTAAATTAGTGGTTGAATTAACACATTGGGAGCCTTGAATTGAGTAGATATTTCCAATTACATATTTGTTCCATGGAATTCAAGTACTTGTTCAAGAATCTTTGATTTCATTTGAAAAAAGTTAGATACTCCACTTATAGCATCATCTCTCACTTTTTTTGCTTGCATGTGTAAACTCATATGCAATACTTGTTCAATCTAGTGAAGTTTTAAAAACTCATTTTGCCTAAATTCCTTACCATCTATTTCCAATTGCATTTGTGGACCTAGTGAAGTTTTTAAAAATCATTTTGTATAAAATCCAATTATATGTACATATTTGTTCCATGAAATTCTTAAGTTCAAGAATCTTTGATTTCATTTGAAAGTTCAACTACACTTATAACACCATCTCTCACTTTTTTTGCTTACATGTAAACTCATATATATGCTTTCAATACTTGTTTGAAACCTAGTGAAGTTTTTTAAAATCATTTTGCCTAAATTACACTTATATACAACTTATATTTGTTCAATGGAATTATTAAGTTCAAGAATCTTTGATTTCTTTGGAAATTTCAACTCCACTTATAGCTATAAAATTTATTATAGAGGGGGAGACAATTCCATAGAGAGAGGTATATACTAGCACTTGCACCTAAAGGAGGTTCAAGGAATACACCAATAGAAAACTAAATGTATGTTAATATGTTAGAGAGTATGTGTTTTGGATGTGCTGCAAATTCTAGTTGCATGTGGTGTAATTAAACAATTAATAATAAGTGTTAAATAATGGAATGAAATAAATTTAGACATATCTCGATTTTTTCTTTAAGGAAATTAAATATTATCTAATTATAAAATATTTGTACACAAATTTAAAACATAAATCAATGCAAATAAAAAAAGAAAGTTGCCATCAAATTCACAAAAATTACTGCAAAAGGAAATAGAATGTTCTCATCCAGTTGCCAAATAAATATTTATATGACTTCTATGTGAAAAGTGAGATTTTGGAGGCTTTTACCTAATATTTAAAGGATTTTACCATTAAAATGCAGTTAGTTTACCATTAAATGATAGTTAAAACTTGTTTTCCAACAACTCAATAGTGGTTTGTAGGCATTAGACTTATTTCAACCTCAAATCTCACAATATATGTAGCCTATCAGCTAATAAAGAGAGAAAAACTCAAAAGATTGAGAATGAGAGGAGATAGAGATTGAAAGAGAGAAATATAAGAGATACATGGCTAAACCCTATACCCTCTACCCTAAACCGTTAACCCTTAAACCCTAAACCCTTAAACCATCTGCTCTTAACCCTCGACCCTCTATCTCTCTCTCACTCCCTCTCTATCTCTTTGGACCCTCTACCATAAACCCATAAACCCTCTACCCTCTACTCTTAACCCTAAACCCTAAACCCTTAACCATATACCCTTAAACCCTCTACCCTCAACCCTCAACCCAATACCCTCTACCCTCTACCCTCAACCCTAATCCCTCTACCCTCAACCTTAAACTCTCAACCCTCAACCCTTAAACCCCCTACCCTCAACCCAATACACTCTACCCTCTACCCTAATCCATCCTCTACCCTATACATTGGACCCTCAAACCTAATCCTTCAAACCTATACCCTAAACCCTC
>CM021109.1:447969861-448036993 GCA_007115665.2 Sequoiadendron giganteum | reverse complement strand
TTGCTGATTTTTTCTCATGCCCATTGTTCACAGCACACCATTCATTAATTGGTAATCATAAAAACTCTAAAATGATATTTATGATTCCTATGTTAAAGTCTTGTTTGTTGATGACCTTTCTCAATCAACTGCATATTTTAATTATACGACGAACAAGCACTACCTCATTATTGATGAGGGAAAATAATATTTGAAAAATATTATATTTAAACTAAGCATTTTATATTTAAACTAAATATTTTCTTTTTATAAATTATAATAATATATTATTTATATTTTATTTTATTTTTATTTACAATTTTATATTTATTTACAAAATATATTTTTTAATGTATTCAATTCAAAAGTATATTGATATTATAATATTTATTGTAATTATTTATAATATATACGTATATAGTATATTATTTATAATTATTAATAATATATATGATTTATATATTATTATATAAATATATTATAGAGATTAAAAAGTATATAATCAATATTATATTATAAAATAACACTATTGCAAACATAATATGCATATGGAAAAAAAAATGACGGCCAAGGGTTTGAGCAGACGTTGGCCAAGAGTCTGCTCGAACCAACTCAACCAATATTTTTAACATTATTTTGAAGTGGTTCGATCGAACCAGGCTTTGCTCGAACCCCCATTTGATTGAACGGGTTTAGGGGGTTCGAGCGAACAATGATTCATTCGAACCCCCCTTTTTCCCCCTTCTCCTCCTTTGGCACCAAATTCCTCCAAAATTTTGCCCTTCGAAGCTCGAGTTGAGGATGAAAATGGAGGAGACTTCATAGAACCAACTGGATAATGGTAGTCCTTAGAACGAGCTATCCAACGAATATAATTTTAATATGTTTTGGTTTTATTATGTATTTATTTTTTTAGTATAATTAAACATAAGTTTTTCACCGAAAATCAAGCTCTTTGTTTTGCACATGTGGAAAAATAGTAGATTATCAATTTTTTTTTGAAAAATATCAGTGCACTAGATATTGAAGTCCTTGATCCAACAAAAAAAATTGAATTTCGATACATACAATTTTTTTTTATGTTGTATATGGTCTGCATGACTGAATTGTAATTGGTTTGACTTTGAAACTTGATTAAGGAAAAAATATTCAATAAAACATTGTGAAACCAAATGAAAGCACTAGATATCGTAGTTACAAATCTAAATTAAAAAAAAGGAATTTATCCTTCATGGAAAAAAAGTTATGTTGTATATGGTGAGCATCACTCCTTAAAAATGGTGTTTATTGAAAAAAATTAGTTTTCGTAGGAGATGGAAAAACAAGTGCAATCTGATTCCAATTTTTTTGAAAAAAAATATATTTAGAGTCTATAGATAAAATGTCACAAATCACTAGTTTGCATCATCTTTAAATTTCTCACGGTTTAGCCACTATAGGTGTTCGAAAGTGAAGATTTAGTTAGAAAAAATTAGTTTAGTGTCCAGTTTGGCCAAAAATTGTAAACTAGTATTGTGGGATCGCCCACAAAGTATACAATTTGAAATTTAACATATAGATAGGGTAGATTTTAGAGCCTATTGAAAAAATAGCTAATCTCATGAGTTAAAAATGCATTCACAATCAATATTGAGATGATCATATAGATCTAAACTATCTCTAATCTATAAATTAAGTAGCTTTAATTTTTAAAATATTTGTGTAAGTTTTGTTAATCTAGAGACTGTGGATATTTATATATGTTTTGTTATATTTTTGCAAATAGAACAAATTTAAGCAAATAAGCACACCATAAAGAAATTAGAAGCAAAAGACAAAAGGAACTTATAGATCCAATGACAAAAAACACATTAGAATCTTACTTTATTGAAAATGAATATTGTGCACTTTGTCTAGTCTTTCCAATATTTGAAATTTCTAGTCTTTATAGTTTCCAATCTTTGCAATTTTTGTGACTTTTGTAAAACAGATATTTGAAACTTGCAACATCTTCAATTATTAGTTAGAAAACAAAAATTTTAACATTTAGTTGTTTGTAGTTGATGCTCGATAAGATTTTTCTAGATTTTCTTATTTCTATGTCTTTTTTGATGGAACTGGATTGGGTATGCATGCTCATAAAATAATTGCAATCAATTTTGATAATATAAATGATTAATTTCATTCAAAACTTTAAGAGGATTTATTACAGCCTACCCCATTGCATATTTACTTCTTCATTGAAGATTTCAAAAGATTTTTTCATATAGTTATTAAAATTGTTGTAAATGTGGCAAACACAATTAATGTTAATATTAATAGCATGAAATAAATGAAATGGCTTTAAAAATATTAAAGTCATTCAAGACATAGAAAAAAATCAATTTTATAATGATTGTTCTTAAAACAAATCAATGATTATATATATATATATATATATAATTTCTCTACCTTAGTGTGTGAAATCCATGAAGAGTTTTCTATTGGTCTTCCTTTCCACTTAACTACGTGTTCTTTATATTCGCTATTTCTAACTTGTTTCCAATTCTATTATTCAATTTTTTTTATCTGCTCCTATAATTTTTGTAGTAGTTGCTCTTCTAAAGACACTTTTGTAATAATTGCCACTTGACTATCACTCACAATATTGAATATAAGTTATGTACTAAGTGCTTCCAATAACTCAACCTCATAGGTGTTTCCTGAATCAAACTTTCTAAAAATATTACATGAACCAAACTTCCTCATTTTCTGCTTGTTGTATGTGCCTACTATAAACCTTTCCTTCTTGATATATACCATGACTTCATCCCCATAAAAAAAATATTTTTCTCCTCTTTTCATTTGCATGCTATTTTTACTTGTTCATTACCTCCAAGTGCTCTCTTACTTGATTGTGTATTGTTACAATGTATGTTGCAAATTATTTTTCCTTTGCATTCATTTTATCTTCCTTATTGATGTCTTAGAGTTTTGATACTCCTTTAGGTTGAAATATAGTCACGATCTCAAATGGTGTCTTCCATGTACTTTTATTCGTCGAGTTGTATGTAAACTCTTCTTACAGCAGAATTATATCCAATTTTTTTAGCTTATTTCCCACAAGGCAACACAACAAATTTCCCAAACTTTGGTTTACCACGTCTTTTTGTCCATCAATTTATGGGTGAATATTGAATTGGATTTTAGGTCACTCTTCATCTTCTTCCATAATTGTTTCAAAAAGTATATGAGAAACTTTATGTCCTTGTTTGAGACTATGCTCTACAATAATCCATACATTGTTACACTCTCCTTGAAAAATAAGTTAACAACATGTACAACATCATGAATATTCAAATAAAAGTGGCTAGAAAATATTGTTAGATTGATCGCATGAAAGTTAAGTGGTTACTCCTCAAGATGATAAGAAATTTAAATGAAAAGTAGTAAAACTAGCAAACAATTATATTTGGTGTATCTTTCAATCCATAAAGTGAACCCGTTGATTTATGACATATTCGCCTAAGCCCCAAATTCATTCAACTATCAATTTTTAAAGCATGTTCACCAATTCATGACATATTCACTTAAACTCATGGCTCAATCTACAAAAAAATCATTTACCAAAGTGCAAATGCATTTGTTGTTTCGTAGAGCACTATCGCCAATCCAAAGAAATTGATTGTTTCGTACCTACAACACATGGAATACTAGAACAACAATATTTTTGCTAGTCGACCTGTACTGTGGGTCCCATTGAGCATGCCAAAAATGCATGTATGAATTTGTGCCAATTTGAACATAAAAAAACAATTGAAATTGAACAACACAAAAGCAAGAAAACACTCCAATTGGGCTAAGTAAATCTAAAAAACATAAAATTTAACAACGAAACCTTACACTAGACTCCTTGTTGCATTATATTTTCTTGGTTGATGAAATTGGTATGTGTGCTCAAATTTTTAGTAGCATAACATTGCTTTCTTAGATTGTGTGAGATAAAAATGGCTAAGTTTTGGGAGATTAAATAGATTTTGGAGGAATGAGATGGAGGGACAATATGAAAGGATGAGATAAATGGTTAAGATGGCTTGAGTTGTCTCAAGTAAGGAGATTGTGCCAAGTGGCACAATGAGATGGATTGAGATGGCATGTGGTACATGGGAGTACCTTTGGAGATTTTTCATAAAGGAATTCTTTATCCTCTCCACTCAAAGAGAAGAAGTGGGGAATGCCAAATTTCTCTTTTATAACTTTGAGTATATAGGGACCTTTCCAAACATAGAGAATTTAAAGTGAAGGGGACAAAATGGGTGAGATGGAGATTTGGAGGGATTGACCCCACCTAATCAAGGATTAAGTGTGTGCACATGATTAATGGGAGGATTAGGCGAGGATTGGAGAGCTGATAAAAAATGATGAGGGATGAGACATGTGAGAGAAAATAAAATAAAATAAAATATATTTATTTAATTTTTGGAAGAAAAGAGATGGAGTAAAGATAGGGATAGGTAAATTAAACTTAATTATTTACCTTAGGTTAGGACTTAGGGGTGATAGGAAGAATAAATTTAGGATGAAGATGAGATAGGTAAATATTAATTAAATAATAAAAAAATTATTTAATTAATTTGTAGAGATAAAAAATAAGATGAATTAGGGTAAACTGATCAAATATAAAGGTTAATTTTAGGTGTCTACACTTCAAATTTACATTCATTAACAAACTAAAGTAAATCATGAGAATCAACTAAATTAGTTAGTCCAAAGTGACAAAAATAGATAGAGTAATTTAGGAAATTTAATAATTCATTTTAACAAATAAATTTAATAATTAAATTTTGAACTTAACTAATTAATTTAAATCTAAACTTTTGCACATGAGAGGTTAATTTATTTATCATCATTTTATTTTATATTATTTTATTTTTTTGTTATTTATTTATTTTATTTAATTATTTTGATAATGTATGCCTTAGCTTAAAGCTTATAATTTAGTTTTTATCTAAAACTACTTTTAATAATTAAACATTATAATTATTATTGTAACTTAAATAAAAATTTCAAATGTACTAAGGAATGGGTTATGAGAATTTTCAATAAATGATACTATATATAGAAAATTGAGGAAATGTTTGCATAGGAAACAAAGTGAAATTTTAGAAGAAAAATAATCAAATGTAATAAAAAGATTGTATGTAAGTTGTTGATTGGTAATACGTGGTGTCATGTGGATGCTACAAAGTGATTAGCATTGAATAATAATTGTCTAATTGAACTAAAGAAACACAATAACAACAATGAAGTAATGAATGCCTAATGCCTAAAATTCATTTCATTATTATTGATTAACAAATACATAATATTTGAACAAGATTTCATCAAAAATTAATAGTAAAACTATTAGAAATAAAAAATTATAAATAGTAATCAATTTACAATCAATTATTTCATAGGCCGCTCCTTTCAACGGATATATTTAAAAAAAAGCAATATATTTGGTCAATATCCAACCAACTAGACAAAATGGTTTTATTTGTTTGTTTGTGTATTTCAGCCAGAGGAAAATGAGATCTTTCCTGTAGCGGAGCCTTTATGTTGCTGCTCGATTCTTGGAGGCCGTCAAAGCAGGTCTCCTGGTTTGTAAGAGCCGCACTGAGCCATGCCTGGATGTCTGCAATCTTTAGGGTTTTCTTGTTCGGCGTTCGGGTATGACAGCAGAGTAGAAACGCAGACCGCTGGGTATAATCTTTTATTACAGGCTGAATTGATGGCTGAGTAGGCTCCGCCATTGTTGAAATTTCGCTTGTGAGAAGTTAGCAGAGAGAAAGAGGACTGAGAATGCATGCAATTCTTTGCCTGCGCAATTTCTTGGCCTGCTAAGCAACTGCAGGGCCTCATTGTGGAACGCAAACAATTTAAGCTGGAGACAAAATTGGTGCAAGATGCAGACATCACTGCCAAGAACGCCTGGGAGAAGAAGCTCTATAACAGTTACTCGGAGGCCAGATCGGACGGCTAGGATTGACGAATTTATGAGCATGAGATTTTCGCCTGTGAAGATTTGAAAGATTAAGCTGTTTAATTCCCTGAGAAGAGGTGTCGACCGGAGATTGAGGTCCATTCTTGGTTCTGGCGAGGTTTTAAAAATGCTCTGTTTGCACGAAAGGGCGGAGAATGTGTTGGAGAATGTTTTCTCGTGCTACTTGGCTATACTTGTTAAAATCAAAAACTGAAGTAACTTCTGCCTTCAAAGATTTTCATACTATGGTGACTAACCAGTTTGGTGCTAAAATCAAGACTTTTAGGTTTGATAATGGTACAGAATATGCTAAAGGATCTTTCCCTGAATTATTCATCAACAGAATCTTTCCAGGAATTATTCATCAAATAAGTTGTGTCGGAACTCCACAACAGAATGGGGTAGCCGAGAGAAAGAATCGACACATCCTGGAAACCGCACGAGCCCTTATGTTTCAAACGAAGGTTCCAAAACATTTTTGGTCTCATAGTGTATTGACCGCTGCGTATTTGATCAACCGACTTCCCAGCCGAGTTATTGAGTTCAAGTCGCCATTGGAGATACTAAAAAATCGGAAACCTGACATCTCACACTTGAGGGTATTCGGGTGTGTTTGTTATGTGCATCAGCAAGCAATACACCGCGATAAGTTAGAAGCTCGATCTACTCGGTGTGTATTTTTTGGGTACTCTTCCACTAAGAAAGGGTACATATGTTATGATCCATTCACTCGCAAAATTGTTGTTTCACGTGATGTACATTTTGTGGAGTCTGAATCTTTGTTTCAAGCTCATGATGATTCTAGGAATCGGTCCCAATGGGAGCATTTGTCAGACATGGTACCGCTTCCTATAATTACAAATGAGGATATTGCTATAGATACAAATCCAGAAGTTAATGAAGCACCTCCAGTCACTTCATCCCCTCAAGCTACTCGACGATCGAGTAGAGAATCTCGTCCTCCAGAGAGGATGAAAGATTTCTTCACTTATCATGTTGTATCTTATCCTATGCAGGAACATTTGTCATATGATAATATTTCTCAGTCTCACTTTACTTTCTTGAGTACAGTTGCTAATAATCAAGAACCTAAGACCTTTCGAGAAGCTAACTCCATTGCAGTTTGGAGGAAGGCTATGCAAGAAGAGCTAAAGGCTCTAGATGAAAATAGGACATGGGAGATTGTTAAACTGCCTCCAGGAAGGAAAACTGTCGGATGTCGTTGGGTGTACAAAAATAAATACAAAAGTGATGGTTCCTTAGAACGACATAAGGCAAGACTTGTGGCTAGAGGATTCACACAAACATATGGAGAAGATTATACAGAGACTTTTGCACCAGTTGCAAAAATGAACACATTCCGTGTTCTCATTTCTCTAGCAGTGAATCAAGACTGGAAATTGTTTCAGATGGATGTCAAAAATGCATTCCTACACGGTGATCTTAAAGAAGAAGTTTACATGAGCATCCCACCTGGGCATCCTCAAGAGGCTAAGTTTGGTTTAGTGTGTAAATTAAAAAAGGCGATCTATGGGCTTAAACAATCTCCACGGGCCTAGTATGCTAAGCTTAGTTCTATCCTTATGATGAATGGGCTAAAACGGAGTAATACTGATCCTTCTCTATTTTTTAAAAGAAGTAATTCTAGTATTGTTATTGTTTTGATTTATGTAGATGATCTAGTCATTACTGGTGATGATCAAAATGTAATTTCTATGCTTAAGTTTCTGCTGCACAATAGATTTTCCATTAAGGATTTGGGAACTTTGAAGTACTTTCTAGGATTAGAAGTTGCCTACTCAAAAAGAGGCATCTTTCTTAATCAACGGAAGTATGTGTTGGATCTATTACAAGAAATAGGTAAATTTGGAATAAAACCATCAGATACGCCAACGGATAGTGGAGGAAAATTGGATGACAGTGGTGAATTGATGTCTGATATTGGTCAGTTTCAGAGGTTGGTCGGTAGGTTAATCTATTTAACTATTACTCGACCTGACATTTCTTATGCAGTTAGTTTGGTAAGTCGTTTTATGCATGCTCCCAAGACTCAACACATGCATGCAGTCACTCGAATTTTACAGTATCTAAAAGGGTCACCAAGAAGAGGCATATGGATGTGTAAGAATGGTCATAATTCTATTACTGCCTATACTGATGCTGATTGGGCAGGATGTCCCATTGATCAAAGGTCTACAACTGGATATTGTACTTTTGTTGGAGGTAACCTGGTCACATGGAAAAGTAAAAAACAGAGTGTTGTTGCTCGATCAAGTGCTGAAGCGGAATATAGAGCAATGGCATCAACTACCAGTGAAATTATATGGCTTCGAGCTCTGTTGCAAGACTTGGGTTTTGGTTCATCTCAACCAACTCAATTGTTCTGTGATAATCAGGCTGCTATGCATATTGCTTCAAACCCAGTGTTTCATGAGCGAACTAAACATATTGAAGTCGACTGCCATTTTGTTCGAGAGAATGTGCAAGCCAACGTCATCCGCACAATCTTTGTCTGTACAAATCAGCAATTGGCGGATATATTTACAAAAGGTCTTCCAGCTCTCAAGTTTCAAGAAATATTGTCCAAGTTGGGCTCTATTAACATTTTCGCACCAACTTGAGGGGGAGTGTTGGAGAAGAGAGATTTATGGGGGATTTGTTTCTATCTGTGGATTTGCCTTGATTTGTGCCCTTAATCTGTGCCTCTAATTGGTGCCACTAATTGAGGCTGATGTATCTATTATCATAATCCGTGCCTTGATTTGTGCCCTTAATTTGTGCCTCTAATTGGTGCCACTAATTGAGGCTGATGTATCTATTTATATGGTGCTGGTGTGATCTCCATGATCAGACAAAAATAATATATGAAAACCCCTCTCTCTTCTTCCGTGGATGTAGGCTACGGCTAAACCACATATATCTATGTCTTATGTGAATGATTTTCTTTAGAATGCAAATAAAGAGTTAAAGTTGAGACTCTTGCCACTCAAAAGATGATGCTTTAGGCAAATTGCTTCCTATTTGCGGGTATGTGATTTGTGATACTTTCTGTTGAATTTTAATCAACTATAAAGTTTATGTGTACAAGATTTGAGCAGGAATTTAAATGTTTAATTATAATCCTTCTCATATCGTTGTGTTGTGATATGTTTAACTGTTACAATTAATCATGTTAACTTAAAAAAAATATACAAAAAATGCTGGATAAAGCAACTCCACCAATGTTTAGAATGACTGTTCAAAGATTAATATGGGGTTATAAAATTGGTAAAAGGGATGAGAAGTGTGAGAGGTATAGATCTCTTTTTATTTTAGTGTAAAGTATCAAATATTAAATTAAGAGTAATTTATTATTCAGTCATGTTGAGCAAACTAATCAATTTGCAACAACAAAATATTGGTATTTCTTTTCAAGCTCAAACTAACAGAACTGCAACAACATAACATTACTATCTATTTTCAAGCCAAACAAATCCCTATTAATGGAACAAGCTTGAGTTCCAGGATCTCTTGTTAAGCTATTTACATAATGTACACAACATATGCAATTGCCAATAGTAAGAAAAATTGATTCCCTATATAAAAACTGCTTAAATCTTAAGTTCATAAAGCTGTAAAATAAATATATATACGCCAAGGGCAGCAAATACAGCCTAGGGGTTTACCTCGTGGTTAGAGCTGCTGCATATGAGTTGACTCCAACTCACCAGGCTTCTAATTCCTCTGTTTTGTCTTTTTAATTATAATTATTAAATGTATCCTTGAAATGAATTTAATAAATTTAAAACATGAAAAACTTTTACATTGTATTTAATAATTGTCAATGACATTTTTTTTGAAACATACTACATATCATCACAGAAAACTCTCTAACAGCGCAACAAAATACACGACAAAAATTCCACAAACCTTCATGCAATTAATTTAAAAATAAGAAGGGTAAAATAGAACCAGGATAACATCAATTTAGTGTCATATTATAAGACATGATAGTTATAATATTCTTGAAATTATAATCTATTTTTGATAGTGGAATGCTATTCTCAAATGCATACTCGCCAAATTGCAGGCTCAAAAAGATTAGCAATACCAAAAATATTTAAGCAAAACAATAACATTGTCATGTGCCTTCCTAAATAGGTCAGCTCCGAGCTCACTTATTGAATAAAACTGTTTTTAAACACCACCACAATACATTATTTAATTAATATAGTGTAAAACTACTAAAAATAATAAAATAAAATAAACAAAATAAATTTTAAATTTTTGGTGCCCATTTTAAGGCCTAGGGTCCATTTCAATAATCAAATATAAAACTAGGTTTCAGGTGTCATTTGCAGCATGCTTCTCGATAATTGTCATTTTGCTATTTACACTTGCATTTAACCAGGGATGAAAAACCTGTGCATTAGAATTATTGGGTTTTGTTTCTTAGGTTGCCATTGGGAGTGAGCATGGTATATAAGATCTTACTTTGATTTTATTTTTTTCGATTTTGTTTATTTGCTTGGGAGGACAAACTAGATACATTTTTTCCCTAGTCTAATGACGCACAAAGTATATGAAATCATAATTGCAAGCATTTTTTCTTTAGTTTGTTGAATTTTAGGGCGAAGTTATGGAACATTCTTAGATATGTAAATATGGTAATATGCTCTGTAACAATCTCCTATTCTTCTTTAGTTTGTTGAATTTTAGGGTGAAGTTATGGAACATTCTTAAGATCTGTAAATTAATATGCTCAGTAACAATTTTCTAGTATCTCTACTAGAGTTACCACGATATGGATTTAAACCTAGATCTCGTTTTAGTTTTTTCATTTCCTTGGCAGCCAAACCCTTTGGATTACCATTTTTCTTTTCTTTTTCATTTCTGATGATGGACTATATTTAAGTATACCAATGGCCTTACATGCACACACCTTTCTGTGAAAAGTGCTCTAATAAAATTAGAATGGTATTCTCCCAAGAAACAAATGTTGAAAAGCATGGTCAAAAGGGCTTGGAACTTTAAACTAAAGTAATCATTATAGTATTTTCTTTTACCAGACCAATTTATTTTAAAAAGAATTCAATTAAAGAATAAATGTAGTCATTGCTTTTGTTCAGGGAGAAGTAGAAGATACCATTCAAAATAAAAAACTAATCCAAAAGGAAGGTTGGTTGATCAATTTATTTTTTGTGGAGAATGTATAGATAGAGCGACAGAGCAAAAGAAAGTTTCCTTCCAAGTGAATAGTGCACTTTGTAGATATGAATATATATGGTTTGTAAATTAATTCAAGTGAATTATGTACTTTGTGGATACTAGTATAAAATGTGTAAATTTAAAATTCAAATTTAAGCTCAACATAATCCTTCCCACTACTTTGAACAGTATTTATGTGTTTTGTAGGCATGAGTATAGAATGTTTAATTATAATCCGTTAACTTTTCTTGGATCTTTTTCATGACATTCTTGCTTTATTCATTGTCTATGTACCTCTCTTTTTCTTTATCACTTTTTTAATATTACCTATCTTTGTTCTCTATTTATTTTTACATTTTTCTCTCTTACTTTTTTCATTATTTTTTGTGTTAAATTATTTTCTTCTTTTATTGTTGTATTTTGTTTCTCTCAAATTCTTTATTTATTTGCTCTCTTTTTCTCTCTATCTCTTTCTATCTATTTTTCATTTGCTCTCTAGTTTACTTATTTTCTCATATTATATCTTTCTATTTGTCTCGTATTTATTCACTTCATCTCTATTTTTATCTTTCTATGTTTCTCCATCAATATTTGTATTTGGTTCCTCCCTTTGTCACGTTTTCCCTCTTTTGAAAATCTTTATCTCTATGTTGGTCATTCTCTCTCAAACCTTTTTATTTATGTTATTTTTCTATTATTTTCAATATTTGTTATTTCTCTATCTTCTTATATGTGTCTATCTCTCCTTCTCCATGTTTCATCATTTATTTTTCTCTTTTTATATATATATTTTTCTTTAATAGTATGTATTATTTTTACATTATTTTTTAATTTATCTTTAATTTTAAATATCAATTTCTATTTTTTAGATTTTTTTTTGTATTTTTATCTTTTCTCCTTTCTCTCTCTATATTTACTTTGTTCTCTCTATTCATCTCTCTACTTTTTCTTTCCCTAATTTTCCCTTTAACTTCTTTTTTTCCCCCTCATGTCATTATTTCTATTTTATCTCAATCTCTCTCCCTCTTACCCTTATTTGTATCTTTGTATCCAATTTATTGACTTTTTCCTTCCCTAGTGCTTTATATTTTTGTTTCTCTCTCTCTCTCTCTATATATATACACTTTTATTCTCTTAATGATTTTTATTCTTTCCTTTTGTTTTTACTTTCTCTCTTCTTACTTAATTTCATTATATTTTTTTTCCTATATTTCAAATTTATCAAAAAATTCTTTAATTTTTTTTATGTTTATATGGATTTTTCTTTTATTCTTCCTATATTTTTTCTTTCCTTTTTCTCTCATAGTGTATTTCGCACTTGCATCTACCTTTATACCTTTTTTCTTTCTCTTTTGGAATATCTTTTTTCCTTTTCCTTTTTAATATTCTAGTTATCTCTCATTGTCTAAATATCTTTATTTCTTTTCAATGTTTCTCTACATTGCTATTTCTAATTCTTTGTTTCTTCTTTCCATCTAATTTTCTCTTTCTATATGGGTGGGACGTTAGACCCTAGAATTTAAGTTTTTGACCCATAGACCTTGACCTACACCCCAGTCTCATGGATTGTGGGCCCTAGATTGATAAAAATATATCCTATAGCCTAAACACTTAATTTTTGAACCCTAAACCTTAGAGGCTATGTCTTGTACTTGTGGAGCCTAGACCAAGAAATATTACTATTTACCCTTTTTATCGTCAACAAAAAGAGAAAGAAAAAAAAGTTTATACCTTTTTATCGACTTTGAAAGGGGTTTGTGTGTCTTCTTTTGTGTGTCTCTCACCCCAACGTGACACCCATTCTTGACCCCAACTTGACAACATGTCAGACCAAGGTAAGATAGGTTGGGCATTGGATTGGGTTGTAGGGATACCTTGAGTAAAAAAAAGAAGAAAGATAATTTCATACATTTTTATTGCCTTTGAAAGGGGTTTGTGTGTCTCTTCTCTTCTGCGTCTCTCACCCCAACTTGGAAAAATGTAAGACCAAGGTAAGGCGAGTTAGGCATTGGACTGGGTCACAGGGATACTCTCAAGTCAACAAAAAAGAAGAAGAAAGAGAAGTCCATACCTTTTTATCATTTTTGAAAGGAGTTTGTGTGTGTCTCTCACTCCAATGTGACACCCGTTCTCGACCCCAACTTGGCAAAATGTAAGACCAAGGTAAGGTGGGTTAGGTGTTGGGTTGGGTTGCAGGGATACCCCTAAGTCAGCAAAAAAAGAATAAATAGAAGTGCATACCTTTTTATTTCCTTTGAAAGGGGTTTGTGTGTCTCTCACCCCAGTGTGACACCCATTCTTGACCCCAATTTGGAAAAATGTAAGACCAAGATAAGGTGGGTTAGGCATTGGGTTGGGTCATAGGGATACCCCAAAGTCAGCAAAAACAAAGAAAAAGAAGTCCATGCCTTTTATTATCTTTGAAAAGGGTTTGTGTGTCTCTCACCTCAGCATGACATCCATTCCTAACTCCAACTTGGCAAAATGTAAGACCAAGGTAAGGTGGGTTAGGTGTTGGGCTAAGTCGCATGGATACCTTTGAGTCAACAAAAACAGAAGAAAGTGAAGTCCATACCTTTTTATCCATCGTCTTTAAAAGGGGTTTGAGTTGGAATATTTTAGTGTACTTGTTAATTGATACACCAATAATCCATTTGTATTAAGTAACATAACATCCTTCTCCTTTGCCCTTTGGATCAAAGGTGCCTTAGGAAAATTTCTATTCTTGTGACCTAGTTCACCCCTTCCCGACCCCAACTTGGTAGAATGTAAGACCAAGGTAAGACAGGTTGGGTGTTGAGTTGGGTCATGGGCATACCTTGAGTCCACAAAGAAAAAAGAGAATTCCATACCTTTTATTATCTTTGAAAGGGGTTTGGATTGGAATATTTTGATTAATTGGAGAACAATTTACAAATAAATCATAATATGATTTTAGTGTACCTATTGATTGATACACCAACAATTCATTCGTATTAAGTAGCATAACATCTTTCTTCTCTACCCTTTGGATCAAAGGTTCCTTAGAATAATTTCTATCCTCCTTCATGACATTTGCATAACACTATTACAAAGGGGAAGATAGGTGTATTATGGAATCAATCCAAAACTAAAGAGGGATAAAAAAGAATTAACCGAAATAGGTAAAACCAAAGAATTCTTTGTCATGGGATTGAAATCTAGAAACCATGGCTTCACCAATCAAAATTGTTTCTTTATTTTCGCTCCCCTTATATCTTTCTATCTTTTATTTATTATCTATTTTTCTTACTCTCAATTATCTCTCTTTGTCTATCTATCTTCATTGCCCATTTTTATATTTTCATATTTTTATATTTTTTTGAATTTTTTTCCATTTATTCTCTCTCGCTTTCTCACTCACTCAATCAATCTCTGTTTGTTTTATTCTCTCCATCTATTTTTTACCTTTCTTTGTCATTTTTTAAATCTTTGTATACAAATTTGTCACTCTCCCTCCCTCTATTTATTGTACTTTTTCTCTTTTTGCCAGTCTCTTTTTTTATAGCCTTTTTCTTGTTGGCTAAGGTTGATTGAGCATCTCTTGTAGGTCACATAGTTTTTCATTTACTTGTTCACATGGGGTGTAAGTAGAGAGATTGATGTTTTGGACATATTCATGGAGACTTTATTTGTAGTGTAATCTTCATTCATGAAATAATACATTATGTGGATAGTTTTGGAAGCTTGGTTTTTCCCTCATGCAAATTTTTCTATAATATATCTTGTATCATCTTATTTGTATGTTTTTCTTTTCTTTTGCATATTTTTCACTCATCAAGTTTTGTGGAAATAGTTTTATATTGATGCAAAGTTTTCTTCCTTTGATGTCAAAGCCTATTTGTTAGGTTGTGGGCATAGATCACCTTAATATTGTTAACACTTGGAAGGAGTAGGTTTTTATGCACAATTAATTCCATGGATTTGTAAGAAAATAATAAAGGCATTTTAAAAATAGTTCCATATGGATTTTTCAAAACAATTTTTGTATAGTTACAAATTTTTATGTATAAGATCAGATTTGGAGATAAAAATTTTGAACTATACCTTTTTCTAGCCGAAGGCTTTTGGGGACCAAGCCTTGGCCCGATGACCAACTGAACGGGAAGTCACAACCAACATATGGAGACTAATGCATTGTTCATTGAGGTGGGTGAACAAAAACTATTCATAAGGCCACCTGACAAGTTATCGAGGGCCAATGAGAACAAAACACATGGTTTATCAAGGTTTTTTTAGTAGGAAACATGAAAAATTAAAAAAAGATATCGAGGCTTCCCTTATGAGCTTGAATAAGTAAAATTCTACATGAGTAAATCCAAATAAAGCTAGAAGGAAGCACACAATGCACAATCTAGGGAGTTCATGAGTTGGGCACCATGGCTTATTAACACATAGGGTAGAAATGGGACAAATTTGCATGGGGTAAAATGATCAGAATGAGCTCAAAAAAAGGGAGGTTAGGCTGATTTTTAAAGGAAATTAATTACATGTTGCACAAACTTCTTTATACCCTAAATACTAAAAATTGGACATTGTGTCCAAGACACTTAACTCTCTAGATGTTGAAACCTTCACAAAGAAACCTTTAGTATTTACCTTGAAGTCTTAGACCAAACAAAATATCATAATCTAAAGGATTATTTTGTTGTAGGTCCTATTAGTAGTTTAATTTGTCCATTTTATGAAAACTCAAAATTGAAATTATATGGGGAAGCTCCCTAAGATCTAAAACTCAAAACTATAAATATAATTTACATGTATACATAATGTATAATATTGTATGTATGATGGAATTTTTATTGAAATTATATTGAGAATCTCTCTAAGACTGAAAACTCAAAAACTATAAACATAATTTGCATGTATACATAATGAATAAGATCTGAATGGAGTTATCTATTATATATAAATGTGTAATTGAATATGTATTTGCCTTGGTTGCTAGTATTAGACTATCAATAGTCAGGACTTGCAATAAGATTTTCACTTTTAAATAAGGGTAATTTAGCAAACACTATTGATATTCTTAGCTTCCTACGGATTAAAGTGGAGATGTCTATTTGACTTTAAACAAAGATTTAAATGAAAATTAGACATAACTTAGTAATGGTTAAAGTAGAGACTTTGAATTATGGATCAAAGACTCTAGATGAAGGAACATTTAACCTGCACCTAAAATACTTTGACCCAACCATTGTACTAGAATATTGCATTCAATATATATTATATATTAATATATTTTAATAATTAAGTGAGGGTTATTTTTATGATAAAAAGTTGCATAGATAGTTGTTAGGTTGTTAAAAAAGAAGAGGCTTATTAAAAAAATGTACAATAAAATTTAAAATCCTCTTAAGATTCATCATAAGGTTCTGGCGAGGGTTTAAAAATGCTTGTATTGCACGAAATGGCGAAGACATTGTGGAGAATGCAAATAGCAGAGTTAAAGTTGTGATTCTTGCCACTCAAGAAGATGACACTTTAGGTGAATTGCCTCCTATTTATGGTATGTGACCTGTGCTTTTAGATACTTTCTGTTGAATTTTAATCAACTATAAAAGTTTATGCGTAAAAGATTTGAGCAGGAATTTGAATGTTTAGTTATAATCCTTTTGGTATCATTGTGATGTGTATAACTATTAACTAAGTTTTATTCTATGCTCATTCCTTGATATATTAAACTAGAGGCCCTCAATTATTAGAAATTTACAACTAGAAATATATTTGGATCAAACACTTCTCTTATATGTACATTAAATGGAATTGCTTACAACTAGTTTCTAGATAATTCACACATAATAGATTGATTCTTTGTATGAGGATATGACCTAATTGATATAAATGATCAAAAGATAATTAACATGTTGAAGAAATAATTTATTAATTTTATTGGTATAGATTGAAGAATCTATTTCACTCAAGCCCTCATTTATTCTTTTTTTTTAATTAAATTACAAAAAGAGGGAGTCTTAATGTCACCTTTCTTCAACCTTTTAATGTTGGAACTTTATGTGATCTCCTCTTAGGTTTCTATTTCCTTATTAACTTTCTTGATCTAGCATATGCCTTACACATCTTCATCCCTTACTACACCAAATATTTTTTTGAAGCCATTGTTTCTCCATTATTGTGTTATTAAGATTACTCATTCAAGTAAAGTTCATCTTCTTAGATAAGTGATTTAAAAAAATATATATCTTATTGTATGAGGCCTTTACAAGTGGATATTGGTAAAATTGAAACTAGTACTTTTAACGTTTTTTAATGTGAGAAAAGCATAAAATTATTATATTATGTATACCCTTTAAAATACTTCACACATGTTTCTTTTGATTACCTAAAAAATATATATCTATTTTATCTCTTGAATTTACTTTCACATTATACATGAGCAATTATCAACTCCCAAGACAATTAAAAAGAGAAAGACATAGACATGTTGGAAACTACTTTTAATAGGTTGATATAGTACAATTGATAACTAGATTTGATTTAATTGATGTGATAAAATTGTCTAGGTTATTATACATATAAATATAATTTTTATTAGACCATATTTCTTTGTATAATATCATCTTATCCACACTAGTAAGGAAAATAATACCTAAATATCATTCATTTATCATAAAAAAAAAGAAATATAGTTAATGTACATGGATTTACAAAAAATATATTCTTGATTAAATGAGTCATCTAAAAACCAAATCATATCACCTAAATTGATGCTCTATATCATATAGAGCTCAATAAATTGGAATGCAACTTATATGCACATATTAGCATCATAAATTATTTGAATTGGGTTTTTATATTCAATGCTTGTTGGAAGTGAAGTAGGAGATAAATAAAACTTCTTCCTTCTTGTTGATAGTTGTATTATAAAGTTACGAAATTACATTTTATTTTTTCACAACTATCTAAAGAGTCCAAATATATGCTCTAAAAACTCTAAAAATTTTGGGTATAAATTCACCTACATATAATCGGTGTCTATCGCCTCAATAATTTTTTTGGGTCCGAGCAAGCCTGGAAAGGATAGCTCACCCGTTTCTTAAAATTTTAATAGATTCTTATTATATGATTAGTAGCATGACTATTTTTTTCTTAAAAGATACATGACAAATTATTCATACTTATTTTTATGGACCAATATTTTATGATCATAGGTGAATTATAAATGCATATAATTAATGATGGTCCTTATTATTCATATACTAAGAATCAAATTTACTTGATTATTTTTTTACTAAATATTTTGTTGATTCTATTCTAGATTTTTTTTTAAATAAATGGAGCAGGTGCTATTCCATGTATAGATAAATACTCTAAAAATATATCTTCTATGGTTTTTTAACCAAAACCCAAAATACAAAATTAACTCTTGAAGAATCAATGCGGCTTTCAAGAATTATGGAAGAGCTTCAATTAGATGCTTATAAAAGTACCACCTAACTATATGATAACTTGATGTATTTTTACTCTAACAAGAGAATATCATTTAAAAAGAGAGAAAAACATGTTGAAGATCATGGGAACCTCACTCAAGTGAAATTATTTCATCATAACATTTATACTCAAGTGAAAGTATTTTATCATAAAATTTCTCTCGATTTCTATTCAAGAAAAAGTATTTTATATTATAAAAATTCTCTCTAGTTCTATTCAAGTAAATATATGCTCTGAGCAAGATGGAAAATATTAAAATATTAACCATCACTTATCAAAACCTTAATGCAATGATTGGCCTTAGGTGATTCCATTACTTGGTGAACCCACATAAGTGGTGAACACTTTTGTGGAGGAAGGGAAAACTCGATTTTCCCTTTTTCACAAAGTGAAGGGGTTCGGCCGAACCCTTTATGTGGGTTCGTCCGAACCCCATTGACTTATGCATTTTATTAATAAAATAAAGGGGTTCGGCCGAACCCCCTTAACACAGATTAAAACAAAAAACAAACCCTTCTCTGTCATTTTCACCGAGCAAAGAACAGTGGCCGGCGAACAGTGCGTGCGGCGAACAGTGTGCATCCAAAGACAAAGCGTACAAAGCAAACTGTTACCTTCACCTTCACCTTCGAGCGAACCCTGCAACACATCATCAAAGGTTCTCGATACCTCATATTTGCTCATATTTGCTGCAAAATTCGTCGTTTCAATTGCATTTGTTTGAAATTTTTTAAAGCATTTTCAACAAATTCATTATATATAATTTCCTCTATTAAATTCTTTTCAAATATCTACACAAGTTCAAGATGCTTCAATTTCTAAAAATTAAAAAAATATCCTATGTGTGAAGTTGTGTTGGTCATTTTCATGAATTTCTATCAATTACCATATTGTTATTTTGATGGATTTGCATACCAATATTTCATCTCTACCATCTCCATTTTTCTTTTTCCATTGGTCTATTGGGCTTCATCCTCAAAGTATAATCTTTCAACTAATCTTGATAATCCACTTTCAACCTTTGTTAAATTTATCTAAGTATGGATTCTATTGGACTTCAATTTTATTGCAGTTGTCATGCTAGTAATCCAATCCTTAGTGTTTGTTAGTGACCTAGAATATTTTCTATTTCTAGAGTGTTTGGCTTGACCCTCCATTCAAACCATTCTTGTCTCCATATTCTTTGACCCCTCTTAGCTCTATTGTATTCAAGTGTTATATTTTATAGGATTTTAGACTTGGTTATATCTTACCATACCACTCCCTTTTAAACTTAAAAATCCCAATCCATTTTAATCCAAATGTCTATAAGTATTTTTGCACCAATTTTTTCATCTCTCAACCATCATGTCATTTCAATCATTCCCCAACAACTTCACAATCTTATTATTTGTATTTACTCCTTGTAGTATTGGGAATTTAGTCTTTCCAATCCTTAAGTACCATCCCTTTCTAACCCCTATTATCTTCATCCTCTACTAGTAAAAAAAATCTTGTGTTTTAGAGTTCTAGAATTGATTCCATGCGTCTAAATTTTTATCCATCTTTTATTTCACAATGTCAAAATCATGATAATGCCATCTTTATATGATGCTAACATCATCAATTTTTAGAGTAACTACCTATTGAGACATACCTACTAACATCATTTTTTCATTCTCCAAAAAATAAAAATATATAAAGCTAGAGGATTCGACCTTATTTTTCCCTAGTATATTATTTCATACTCCCACAAACCCCAACACCTAGTTGAATACTTTTCCTATCTTTTAGAGTCAAACATTTGGCCTTTTATATTTTTATAAAAAAATTAAGGTCATATAGATACATTAATCTCAACATCTCGATGATTTGTCCTTTATTAAGGTCATATAAGAAACATTTTATTATAATTGTGTATTATGGACCTCCATTTTTATTTAAGTTTTTTTATGGATTCATGGAATCTTTGAGTTTGTGTTTTTTGTTCTTTATATTAATTATTTATTAGTTTGCATCTAAGACGTGCTATAAAATTATGTTACACTATGTAGTTCATGCTAGGATGAGAAAAATTTCTAAAATAATGTGGGGAATTTAAATTGATTGTGGATTATCAATTAGGGTGCATCATTGGGGTAAAAGGGAATTTGAGAGTGTAAGCTCTAAATGATAAATCCAAGTGCATTAGACTGATTTGAATGTTAGTATTTTATTCAATTCATTAAGGTTTCATGTATTCAAGATAAATTTGATAGTTGAGGGTTGGACATTCTATTCATTTAGAAAGAAAACAAAATATGTATGTTAGTGTCATATTATCTAGTGAAGTAGGTTTTATTCCATCATCCATAAATTTAGTAATATAAAGCTATTAAATCCCTAGAGAGTGTTATTCAATACATAGTATTTGTATAGGATTTTATATGATACTATATAAATATTAGGTAAATTATTATTGTGATAAACACAATATAATATATATATATATATAGGGATGAGTAGCTTGCTTATATCTAGAACTTCACATCATTTGAACTAACTACCAAATTAGAGACCTCTTATATACTAAATTAGTTGTGTTCCTATATTTAAGATCTATAGGAAATAAACTTCCAAACTTATTAAGGCTCAAAGAAGAGGAGGCTTTATCCAAGTCATTCTATCTACTCTAATTTTTCTCCCCCTTAGTCTAAATATATAGGCTACTTCCCCATTGCCTACATTATTCCTAGACTAGGACATTATGGTAGATTTCCTTAATATCTAGATGGTTGCAAGAAAAATACCCAACACCACATCCTCTACAAAAAATAATTCAATTAAAATTTTAAGATATCCATGTCTTCAAAACATCAAGTTATCTGTACTTTGTACATTACATTAGGCAAGTTATTCCAATTATTCTCTATTTATTCCTCATAAAGAGAAAACTTTAGATAATGAAATCTATAATGACATCATATTCTATGAGTCAAATTTTGAGCATACTTACTATTGTGGGATTGATGCACTTGCCTCTCTTGATTGATATTCTAGTGTACTCACCACTATTTTCATGATTCCCAATATATTTTGGTTTTGTAAAGAGAGAAAAATAGTGTTCAAACTAAGAACATTCTTTTAGTGGACCTCACGTGATGATAGGATCTAAGGCACTTCTCATCACACAAAATCTCCATCTTGGATCCAATTCTAGACTCTCATACACTACACCCCCAAGATTAAGAAAATGACTCATACATCATTATATAGAGTAAACACATTTCAAAATATATAAAGTCGCCATTTCTATAGAAGCATATGTTGCAAGCATATGTGGAGCATATGTGAAATTATCCAGATTAGTAGTCTTAATGAATTTATTCTAATCATTTTTTGTTCTTACATAATCAAAATCATTGAAAGAGAGAAAAATAGAACCATAACATAGAGATAATCAATAAATTTTGCTACAACTATCAAAAAAAAAAGAAGAAGAACTAGATATCTTCAATAGCTCAATAAATGAATTAATGTACTTAAGTTATGAGGATCACAAGATTGCCAACTAGGGTCCTATTCTTGTGGATCTTGCTATAGTACAACTTAACAATAAAATTCCTCTAGCATTTCCAAATCTCTCTATCCCTTCACCTCCTATCATGCCACTAAATCTTATGTACAATATATTGAACTTCAAAACATCACACTATGCACTTTGTAGATTATATTAGTTACTATTCTACTAAGTATTTATTTATTCCTCATCAAGAGAAAACTTCGTACAATGAACCACATAATGACATTATTCACACAATTCCTCCACATGAAGAAGGTAGCCCACCTTTTAAAAAAATCCAAATACAAGGTATAACCTTCTCTGCATGTATTCTACTAAACCAATATGAATACACAAGCATTAAATTGAGTTAATCAGTATAATTATTTGACCAAATATTGATTTTTTGAACCTTTATAATACCAATGTTTTCTTGTAATAACTCAAAAAATTATTGAAAACAATATTGTACATACTATGACGAATGATATTGATCGTCAGTAACATGTAAAAATTGTGCTCCCTAACTATCTTCTTATTTTGTTTTTTACTATTAGGGGCACGCCTATATGTGATGTGAACAATAATAGTTTATCTACATGTATTCTTGGAAATCTCTTCATATGAAGGTTTTCTGTCTTTTCCTATCTATCATAATTATATTATCTTAGAGTTCAGTTTAAATAACATTATGACCATTTTATATCATTTAATTTATTTTACAAAATTTATGTGTTATTCTACTATTTAGTTTCTTGTTATTGGTTGTGTATTTTATTCTTATTTTATAGACTTTCAATTTTTTGCATAAACTGGTATTTTTTATGTACTTGACAAAATCTATGTAGTCATATAGAGGTCTTAATGTAGTCATGCTACCATCTAGGAAACATGATTTAATTTTTATTATCTTCTATTGATTCATATTCTAGATTCCTATCACATGATTCAAGATATCTATTTCTCAACTTTCATTCTAGGTTTTTCTTTGTTTATAATTAAATCCCATTTTTAATATTTTGTTTAATAAAAATATAGTACTTTTTTTTATAGGAAAAATAAGTTTGCATAGTTTATATAGGTGAAACCAATTTAGATAAGACCATTTACACTTGTTGATTTATCTATTTTGGATAGTATTTTTGTGTTATTAATCTTATCTAGGAATAAAGTTAGTTAAAACTTTCAACTTTTTATTTAGGTAATCAAATTCAATACATTTTTATTTTTACTATCAATATGTTTATTTTTTTATGAATTATTTCATTGTTATGAAGAATTTTCTAATTCTAATGTTAGATTATGTGTTAGAAAATTTAGAAAATATTATTTTAGATACATATTTCTACATTATATGTTCCTCGCATATAAACTTATTTAGTTAATGTATGTTTTATGTGTATATTCATCGTACTTGTTAAATCTATCATAATCCAAAAATAGTTATTGTTAACTAATATGATTCTATTTATTATAATATTAATAATTTTTACCAATTTTTGTGTGTTTGTGGGGTGTTTGAGCTATCCCCGCCTTCTCAACTAATTATCACTATTTAGGTTTTTTAGATGAGTTTAGAAATTCTTTTTTGTTGAATTATCTTGTGTTGTCTTCTTTTATCCAATTTGGTTATACATAATGATTTCCCTACTATTGATTTTCATGTATTGATACAAAGGGAGATACCAGGATAGAGGAGGAAATACTGGTGAAAGATGGTGTTTCTACCATATCTATATAATTGATGATGCACAATTGGATGAAATAAATATAATAATTTAAAGAATGACATAAACATAGATAGATGCAAAATTAGGTGCCACAAAAAAATACAAATAAAGAGAATATATTGTAGATCAAAACTAGTAAAATATTTAGTATAAGGATTCATAAAATCTAGTGATAACTTGCAGATTTTAGTTTTATAGAACTCATTGATGATGTGCATTTGAGTTTTCATTTCCAAAAAAATGATATGAGGAACCTTCAATTTTCTTATATATCAATTATTTGATGTATTTTGATGCATTTTTCATTGTTGCTAGATCAAACATATGATAAACCCGCTAAATTGTAAATAAATAAATTTACCCATATTTGACGAGAAAAAGAAGAAATAAACACGTACCTTGTTTCCTTCTATGATAATTTGTCAAATTTTGTTTGCATCTATTTTCTTCTTTATCTTTTGAAAATTTTCGTTGAGCTTTGTTTTTTATTTTTGCTTTTTGTCCCATTTTCTTCTTCAAAATACAAATGATTGATATAAACCAACAACAATTTTTTCTCCAAAATGCAAAAAATCTGTCACAAAAACTTGAAAAAACTTAAAAAAACTTATAACAGTAAAAACAAATGCAACAATAACAAACATTATCCAAATATTCACAACAATAACAAATATTATCAAAATATTCATCATTTTTTAACCTGTAAAATGTCTTTTTCAGTTGACAGGGTTGGAAGCACGAGGGTCACCGTCGTTTACACAGGAGCTCGGAAAAACGCAAACAAACCTGGAAAAGATGTTTGACTTCCGAATGTATAGTGAGGGGGTTCGGTCGAACCAATTTTGTGGGGTTCGAACAAACGCCATTAAAATAATTTCTTTGATTATTTTAAAGGGGTTCGACCGAACCCCTTTAAAAGGTTCGGCTGAACACCCTTATTTCCCAATCTCCCAAAAAATTCATTTTTTTTTGTAAAAAATTGTCTTTCGAAGCTCAATTTGAAAATGAAAATGCAGAAGACTTTAGAAACCCAGCTAGAAAATGGTAGTCCTTAGAACGAGCTATCCAACGAATTAAATTTTAATATGTTTTGGTTTTATTATGTATTTTATTTTTTAGTTTTATTAAACATAGGTTTTTCACTGAAAATGAAGCTCTCTGGTTTGCACATGTGAAAAAATAGCAGATTATCAAAATAAAATTTTTAAAAATACGCTGAGGCTGGGTATTGCTGTCCTTGATCCATTAAAAAAAGAAAAAATGAATTTCGATACATACATAAAAAGTTATGTTGTATACAGTCCGCGTATGTCTGAATTGCAATTGGTTTGACTTCGAAACTTGATTAAGAAAAAAATATTCAATAAAAATCTACGAGACCAAATTCAAGTGCTAGATATCATAGTTACAAATCTAAATTTAAAAAAATTAGAATTTTATCCTTTAAACAAAAAAAGTTATGTTGTATACGGTGAGCGTCACTTTTAAAAAATGCTATTTTCTGAAGAAAAAAAACCAGTTTTCGTGGGAGATGGAAAAAAAAGTGCAATTTGATTCCAAAAATTTTGAAAAAAATATTTTTATAATCTACAGACAAAATGTGATGAGACTCTAGTTTTCATCATCTTCAAATTCCTCACGTTTAGTCGCTATAGGTGCCCAAATATGAAGATTTAGTTAAAAATAATAATTGCAGTGTCCAGTTTGCCCAAAAATTGTAAACCACTATTGTGGGATCACCCTAAGGGGGAGTGTCAATAACACCACCTCATAGATAAATCCTAGATGTAAGGCCTAATAGGCATAATATAAGACCTGTAGGTATTATATGCTCCAAATTAAACTAAATGATTGGCCTTACGTGATGTCATTGCGGGGGAGTGTGCATGTCAATGTCACCATGTAGTGGCTAAATTATAGATGTATAAGTCCCCTGAGAATAAATTTAAGTTCTTCTCTTTGTAAATCTTCCACTTATAAAAAAATTGTATTAAGTCCTACGGGCACTATGTAATGAACCTAGGGTGAGAGTGATTTGAGGAGACCCAAGCTCCAATAAAAATATTTATAAGACCTCATATATAGCATCATTTTTTAAAACGCTAGGATTATAAATTATGACAATAAGAATTTCATGTAATCTGAAATGCATGACTTTTATTTTGGTATATATTTGTATCCTATTTATCATTATCAAAGAAGACCTATGTTATTGTGGTATTTCATTTTTTATTTTATGGAAATTGACATGTGAAGTTCCCTATTAACATTAATGAGTAGTGTTGTAAACCTTGATGGTTCTTGTTTGGGGGTTGGTTTTTTGGCTGGCTGCTGGCTTTTTTTCCTTGGTTGTCTGTGTTTTCTCGCCTTTATGTCTCAACAACCTTTTGGTTTTGGGTTCCAGATCCATTCAAAATCTGTTTGTAAAGGGTTTCGGGTCCCCTTAAAACCTATTTTTATCCTTATTCAAAAATATTAATGAGTAGTGTTAGAACAAATTTGAAATCATATATTTGTGTAATGGTGAAAATTATATACCTTGTTTTGAATTAATTTGATTTGTTTATTTCTTATATTTAAGGATAAGTGTAAGTCATGAAATTTTTACTAATAACTAGCATGTAACCAAATACTTACTTGCCTTCTTTCCGATTATAAGATTTGATCCTTAATTTTTTTCATTCTTTCAAATTTAAATCCATGATTTGTAAGATTGATCCAGACAAATTGTGTACTTTGTAGACATGGATATATGATTTGTAAATTAACTCAAGCGGATTATGTACTTTGTGGACATGAGTATAGAATGTGTAAATTTTAAATTCAAATCTAAGCCCAACATAATCCTTCCCACTACTTCAACATTTATGTGTTTTGTAGACATGAGTATAGAATGTTTAGTTATAATCCTTTTAACTTTTCCAAGATCTTTCTCATGCCATTCTTGCTTCATTCATTGTCTATGTACCTCTCTTTTTCTTTATCACTCTTTTAATATTACCTTTCTTTGTTCTTTATTTATCTTTGCATTTTTCTCTCTTACTTTTTTCATTCTTTTTTGTGTTAAATTATTTTCTTCTTTTATTTCTGTTATTTTTCTCTCTCAAATTCTTTATTTATTTTCTCTTTTTCTCTCTCTATCTCTCTATCTATTTTTTACTTGCTCTCTAGTTTACTTATTTTCTCATATTATATCTTTTTCTATGCTTATCTCTTTCTTTCTATTTATTTTTCTTAGTGTTTTTCTATTTGATTCTCCTTTTTCTCTCATATTTATTCACTCCATCTCTATTTTTGTCTTTCTATGTTTCTTCATCAATATTTGTTTTTCATTCCTCGTTTTGTCACTTTTACCCTATTTTGAAAATCTTTATCTCTATGTTGGTCATTCTCTCTTAAACCTTTTTATTTATGTTATTTTTCTATGTTTTTCAATCTTTGTTATTTCTGTATCTCCTTATATGTGCTTATCTCTCCTTCTCCATGTTTCATCATTTATTTTTCTCTTTATATATATATATATAATAGATATGTATTATTTTCACATTATTTATTTATTTACCTTTAATTTTTAATATGTATTTCTATTTCTTAGATTTTTTTTTTGTATTTTTATCTTATCTCCTTATTTTCTCTCCTTTTTAATTTTTCTCTCTATATTTACTTTGTTCTCTCTCTACATCTTTCTACTATTTATTTCACTAATTTTCTCTAAAACTTCTTTTTCTTTCCCCTCATGTCTTCTTTCTATTTTAGCTCAATCTCTCTCCCTCTTACCCTTCTTTTTTTTTTTGTATCCAATTTATTGGCTCTTTCATTCCCTTAGTGTTTCTTTCTCTCTCTCTCTATATATATACTTTTATTCTCTTAATGATTTTTATTCTTTCCTTTTATTTTTATTTTCTCTTCTTACTTAATTTCATTATTTCTTTTTTTCCCTATATTTCATATTTATCAAAATTTTCTTTATTTTCTTTATGTTATATAAATTTTTATTTTATTCTTCCTATATTTTTTCTTTCTTTTTTCTCTCTTAGTGTATTTCTCACTCGCATCTACCTTTATACCTTTTTTCTCTCTTTTGAAATATCTTTTTTTTTTTTAATTTTCTTTTATTCTAGAGTTATCTCCCATTCTTTAAATATCTTTATTTCTTTTTAATGTTTCTCTACATTGCTATTTCTATTTCTTTGTTTCTTCTTTCCATCTATTTTTCGCTCTTTCTATATGGGTTGGACCTTAGACCCTAGAAGTTAAGTTTTTGATCCATAGACCTTGATCTACACCCTAGCCTCATGGATCGTGGACCCTAGATTGATAAAGATTTATCCTATAGCCTAAACACTTAGATATTAGACCCTTAAGTTTTTAACCCTAAACCTTAGAAGCTATGTCTTGTACTTGTGGACACTAGACCAAGATCTACAAAAATTTATCAAAGCAACACTAGAGGTTGACACCAGTACTTTACTAATGATAACATAATGCAATCAATCAAAGCATGGAGAACATCAACTGTTCATACTTGCAACAATCTTACTCAACTACAAACATCAATGACAACACAAAATTGTTGACATCAATGACAACACCAACTGCTCATACTTGCAACACAAGATCTCTATTAAGAGAGGTAAGAGAATATGACCACTAATAATCTAAATATCACAAATATTAACAAATCCTTGACTTCAATATAATGTTATCTATTTCACTTAAAATCAACAAATCTAATAACTACTAAAAACAATGTGAATGACTATGAATAATAGGATATAGATGGTTGTATGTATTATTATAAACATTGTAAGTATGTTATAGATTTTTCTCCTAAAAAAGTAGAAGTAATTATTGTTTAATATGGATAATTCAAGTTGTTGATAGAGGGAAATTGTTGAACAAATTTTAGCATAAACTAAAAATGTAGTTCTTTAGATATACAATTCAAAAGCCAATATTCATGAGTACATTTGTTTATATTTAAGTAAATATAAATTATTAGTGTCCATACATAGTAAAAATGTGAATTCTAAATAAAATTGTCTTTCAAAATGAGTTCAAATATTATCTTGATGCTTTCTCCAAATCTCAAGGCATATAATAAGATAATTAAATTTACACTAACTATAAAAATAATAAAATTAATTAATATGCTCATGATGGATGTCTAAATATGAAACATATTGAACATCATTAGTTGATTTTTGTATATCATTTGATTCAATCTTAATAGCATAAGTATCATAGGTCTTAAAAAAGTATTTGATCATAAATTGTTTAAGATTTCAGATCAAACTGAGATCTCTACTAGTACAAGTGAATAAAAAGAAAAGTAAGTCATTTAGAATCTTTCAATTATTTATGATCATATATTTTTATTCACTCTCACCTCTACTAATAAGAAATTGTGGAAGTGAAACTTGTTATTTGATTAGAATTGATCAACAATAGATGTTGGTCAAAAAATGAAGACTTAATTTCTATAATGATCTTCGAGACTTCATTAAAATGATACAAAGAGAAAACACTAAATGAAATATGAGATGAAACTATTGTTATTTGATCCATAAATAATAATGATAGTGTTCATAACTCTGAAGAAGAAAATTTGAAAATTGAAACTAAATTTTGTTTTGAAATTGTTAGATATAATTACATAAATAGCTTTTGTTATATCACATCAACGCTAGAAAAACTAGAGGCTGGCATAAATATGCCCAAGAATGAAGCCTCTCCATCTAATCAAATCGAATCAATGGTTTGTATTAATCATGAATTGCCAAATCAAGTTCACTATTGAGTCACACATTGAATGCAGTCGATTTAATATCCATGACAACTGCCACCAAAAAAATTAAAAAATTAAAAAGAGAGTTGACAACTCATCTGATAAAATTATGCCGTGGCTCTTAAAATACTCGTGTAGTCTTTCAAATCATTGGAAGTATGTGTAGTTCTTACCTTTATGTAAACCTTCATACTTTTGCATTGTCGAAGTTCTTTATTGTACAGTCATGGCAGATTCGTTGTCAAAGTATGTATGAAAGCCAAATATATTTTCATTATCTTATGCCTTTATGTTATGTTTGTCTATTGACTGATTAGCAACGATCACTTTTCCTGAGTGATTCTTTCCATTCTATTGGGTGATTGGTTACCAATATCTAAAGATGGGTAAGCCAGCTATGGTATGTGCATAAGTTCTATTCTAGTGTGAAATTCTCAACGAAGATATGTTGACAGATATTATTCTGATTGGGGTATTTTGTGAAATCAATCTGTATTAAGGGGGTCTAGTTCGATTGGTTAAAGCATTTTGTTGCAGACAAGAGGTCACGAGGTCTAGTCTCCTCCCGTCTTCATGGTATTGGAGGGTGTGTCGCGCCAGCATCACCGGTCATATGAAAAAAATATATTATGAAGGACTATAGCTCATGATACTTTCATAAAAATGTCGCATGATGGAGTGGTCTCCTATTGGTTGAATAGTCATCATATGAGAATTCTGCAAAAGAATAGTTTTTCATCAGCAAATAAAGTAATGCCAAATGGAGTTCAGTGGCAGAGTAGTGGTGGGCACTAGTATTATTCCAATGTAAAATTTGGATTATTGATCCCTTAGCCTTGTGTAAAATTCTTGTAAACTATGGCGGATCAACAAATTAAAATAGTGTACTTTTGATGATCCACTGATCGGCCAAAGCCATTGATCTCATGCAAATGCATCTTAACCATTGATTGTGGGTGTTTTTAACAAATTAAAGGAAGTTCTCAAAGGAATACATAGGAACAGATGAAGCTGTTTAGGCAACTACAGTAGATTGGCAGAAACCATTTATATAAAAGCAAGATACATATGGACTGTTGACCAAGAGCTAAGTTGAAAGCAATTACATAACAAAATAACTATCTAAGATGATGTGTGGGACCATTTCAGTCTTTTTTGGAATTCTTTTGATTTTTTTGAATTAAAATACGTTGAATTTGATTGGAGTTATGTTTCTAATTTTTAGTATGAAGTATGTAAGATGTTGTGAGGATTTAGAAGTGTAAGTCTAAAGATTTTTGTCCAGGACAACAATTTTCTCTTCTAATTGACTTATTTTTGCATATTTTAGTGTTCTATAAGATCTCTTTAGATAGATATTCTAACATACTTGGATGAGCTTTGAGAGGTTCTAGGATTCACATGGTGCAAACTAGTTATAAAATTCTTTTGGTAGAAAGTCATGAAGTTAAGAATTTTAAGATTTGGAAAAAGTTGAGATTCCTAAATGTTCACCAAAAGTTAATGCTTTCATGTGACTAACAACATTAGATAAATTTCTTCATCATGATAATCTCTAGAAATGTGGGGTTGTTGGTATGAATAGATGTATCCTCTATCTTCAAGAGAAAGATAATGAAAAACATCTTCTTTTTATCTACCCCTTTGCCACTTTTTTTAGCCATTTATTGTGTGATCTATGGGGATTTCATGGATAGTTATGATTCTATCCAAGGCTCCCTTGTGAATCATTCACCATCCTCTTTGAGCTAAAAGCTCTAAATTTTTGTTGCATGATATTGGTCCTAGTCTAATTTGTTGGAATATCTAATAGGAATGTAACTAGAAGATTTTCAATGCTACAACTAGACATATCTATCAGATTTGGAGTAGTATTATGACCAATCTAAAATAAACTTGTCAAGTTTGGATTCAATATTATCAAGTGTGAACTCTTGGTGAGAATTCAAAGTTTTGATGAGACTTGGTATTCCTATGGTTTTTGCCTCTCTTAACCCTTAGGAAGATCAACTTACAAAATGAGAACGTCCACCTCCGGGCTTGGTTAAAATTAATCTTTATGGAGCTTCAAAAGACAATCTTGGAAATGCAAGCACTAGAGGTGTTTGTCATGACCATAATGGCTAGGTTAAGTTCTGATTTGCTAGTATTCTCGGTGTTGTTTCTAATAATTTTGCAGTGGCTATGACCATTTGCCAAGTTTTTTTAGCAAAAAAGCTAAAGCATTTTACTTATATTATTATAGAATCTAACTCCAAACTCTTGATTGTTCACTTCAAAAGGTAGTCTTCCTCTCACTTCTAAAAGTGATGATTGAATGAATGTAAGAAAGAAATCTACATCCTCATTGTGATTTCAATGTTGTTAAGTGGACCTACGTTACAAGAGAAGGAATTAGGTTGTTGATTTTTTGACTAAGTTGGCTTCTAACTAGAATGGCATCAAGGTTGATACTAAAATTAATCAAAATTGTTCCACCTGGGACTTGAGCGAAGACAAAGTATTATTGTGAATGTTAACTACTATGCCTCTCTGGATTCTTGATTTTTGTTCGTGTGTTGGATCTTGTGGTGTTCATCTTGTTTATTCCCCTTTGGTTAATATCATTTTTCTTATTTGTTTTAAGTGGTTTTTCTATCGACCCATTTTTTTTAATATAAAGACTAATATTACCTCTAACACCCAAAACATGTACAATCTTTAAAGAAACAAATACCTATCTATAAGACTAAAAAGATTTCTCTATCTTATTGATTATCTATTTTAAATCCATATAAATTTTATAAAATCAACAAAATTGATATATCATGAAACTCGTTTAAAATTTGGTAGACCCACTCGTTTTAATAAACAAAAATTGCTAGCAGTTTTGAATTTATAATGTAGCGGTGAAGCTTATTTTGAAAACTCGAAGTGCACAGCGAATCATAAAAGTTTATAATAAAATATTAAAATCTGCTCATTTCATTAAAAAAAATCAGGAAAGCCAGAGGGGATGAATCGAATCCCATTAAAAAATCATTCTACATAATAATTGTAATCGTATTTTTCTTCTAAGTGCTATGAATCTATAGGACCGCCTCCTTACATCGTTGGCCAGAGGCATGCTTGTTCTTGGGTTCCACTATTTATTTATTTTTGTTCCACTATTTGTCATAAGATGATTTTTGTTTTGTTGAATATTCTCTGATTTTTCTTTTTCTGTCTCTGTATTCTCTATGTATTTGAACAAATTATGAAAAATGTATCCAGATTTGTTTTCCTTTTTAGTCTTTTCCCCTGATTATAGGTAGAATTTTCACAGACATGATGGTAAATCAAGGGAAGCTCAATGTTGTATAATGTGAACAAGTAGATGGACCTGGTTCAGTTTGTTTTATTCTTTTTATGTTTTTTTTTAATTTCATATATATATGTTTGGTAAGTATTTAAATATGATTGCTGACTGAACACATTTCTATTTTTTTTTTCAAAAATCTCATTAATGTTTATGAAATATAGGTTGATTTCTCTCAATCCCTGTGCTCTGTTTTTTTTTCTCTTAATCCCTGTGCTCAGTTTTTTTTTTTTCCCTTGTGTAATCAGTTTAATATATTTGCTAGAAAATCTATGCAATAGTTATTTAGGAACGTACAAAATTTTCAGGGCAAGTCGAATGGCAGTTATCAAATATATATCTTTTGTAAAGATGACAGCCTCTCCTATCTCTATATTTCATGATTGGCTATATAGTTTATATTTCCATTGTCATTTCATACCTCAATATTGAAAGCATTTCAATATATTTGTAAAGTGATTGAATTCACTTGTATTTTTTTGTTTTGAATGTAATGATTAATATATAAGTAATATATTCTTACATAAAATTTGGTAAATGAGATAAATCTTAATTGAACTTAATTTCATGTATTCTAAGTGTTGGTAAATAGATTTGTCATCCTAAAAAGATAAGCAAATTATGACTTGTTCAATAGAAAATAGTGACAAAAAAGTACACAATAGTTGGTGATCTTCCTCTACATTTGAGAGAGGCAGCTCCCTCTTTTGATTTAAGTGGTTTTTGGAGTGTGCTTTTAACCAGAAAACAAAAAAGACAATTATAAAAAAAAAGAAAAGAAAGAAAACTCTGATGAAATACAGATGAACACCACCCAGATTCCTCAAAGACAACTAAAAATGAAAGGTAATAGATACAAATAACAGACAGATCACAAGTTCTTTACCCATGAATTATTACCAACCAGATGAACAATAATCTCTTTCCAACATGTGAACAGATGTAAAAATGATCGTACATTAGACATATGAATAACATGCAATCCTTTGGAACACACAGATCCCTTATTCAAACATAGCTGCAATCAGATATGTCAAAGAATATTGCTGCAATCAGATATGACAAAGAATATTGAAGAGTAATTGCAAATCAACATTAGAAAACTTACAATCGAAAGAGAATAGAAAAGACACACAGATCTCTAATATTTCCTCAATTCTTCAATAAAATAAAAGCTCAGACTTCCCCAAAATCTTTGTACAAAAGGCCATGCCGAAAAAAGGCTACTGCTCCCCCACGAAACTGAATCTCCCCTGTTTTTACAAATGAACTAATCTTTTATAACTTCTCCTCCGTCTCGTAACCGCTTCTTGAAATATAAATTGACTCTTTATTTATTTATTTCGAGATTTTTTCAAATGCTCTTTGACCTTCCATTTGAACTTCCCGCCTTGGTATTTTCTCCTCTTGGAGTATTTGTAACTCAAATTCTTCCTCAAACGCTTGGAAGACTAAATCTAGCTGGCTGGATTCCACTTGGGAGAGAAATCTTTATCGATAGTTTGAGCTGAATACTTTCATACATATCATTGATGAATCGTTGAGGTGAATTTTATTTGGAGGTGGTTTTCCGTCGATGAATTTTTCATAACAATGAATTGCTGATGATGAATTTACCTTGATAAATTGCTCGCAATAAATTTTCCTTAGATATCACTCCTCTCCAAGTGTTTAGAGTCAATCGGAACTCCTCCTCAAGGCATTCACCTAGTGTTTGATTACAGGCTTGTCGAACTGATTTTAAAGTCATCTTCAAGCCAGTTGGGGAGGATCTTTTCAAAATCTTAATGGTTCCTTTGATCCATTCATTTCCCTTAAGTTCCTCAAGATGACAACTTTTATTCGTTTGGAGGTTTCCAATGGATCAGCATATGCACCCCAAGGGGTTCAGGAATAACTTCATCGACTATTCCAAATTCGTAGAGTTCATTGGCTATAATCTTCAACCTCTTGGCTGCCCTTGGAGCTTGTTTAGCTGATTTATACAGGATTGCAGCAGCTGATTCAGGACTTGCAATAAAATACACTGAATTCTCTAACATGAGCATTCTATTAGTGGTCCCAATAGCCAGGGCTCCGCATTAACCTCCCTCTGCAATCGCAACTGATATAAATGGAACTCGTAAGCCAAACGATGATCTCAAATTCTGTGTTATTGCTTCCCCTTGTCCTTTCCGCTCAGACCCAATATTTGCATATGCGCATGGAGTATCAACAAATGTAATGATAGGAAAATCAAAATGATCAGCCTCATTCATTGTTCACAAAGTCTTTCTATAGCCTTGCGGAGTTGGCATGCCAAAGTTACGATGATTATTCTCCTTTGTATTCCGGCCCTTCTGGTGTCCAATAAACATGGAGCTTACCCCATCCATGCTTGCAATACCAGTGACAATAGCTGAATCATCATATCCAGCACGGTCTCCATGCAGTTCCAACAGTTTTAACCATTGCCATTGACTATAAAGCTTCGAGAGAACTCCATATAACATAGAGTGATTGTACACCACCCCGCACAATATGTTTAACAGGAAATTTGACATGAATAAATGTTTTGAAGTTTGTGTTGGAAGTGAAGTCCAATCATGATCACCACCCTTTCTTTTTCTTCTTCCCAGGTCTCTTTATTTGTTTGAAGAATTGAAAATAATTCATTTTAGTTATTCTTTTTGAGATGATGAGAATGATGTAACTAAGTTTGCTGTTAATCAATAAGACATAGTGACATGTTTTCCTTTGTGGATGTAGTCATTTAATGGTGAACTATGTTAAATAATCGTGTCAATTTATTGTCTCTATTTTTGCAATCTATATTCTGTTCTGTTTTTACTTTCTTTGTTGTTCTTGTTGTACAGTTAACTCAACAAGTGGTATCAGACTTGAGTTGAGCAAAGATAGAGGATTGCAAGATTGAAAAGTTTTTGGGCCAAAACTTTGGCATGTGGAAATTGCAAATGGAAGCATTGCTGATTCTAAAAGACCTCACAATTACGTTAGAGGAAAAGTCCAAGAAACCTATTGCGATGACCAATGACGATTGGGATAGATTGAACAAGAAAGTAAAGGCAACAATTATCCTCTCTCTTTCAAGCAATGTTTTTGAAAAAGGTAAAAACAGGTTTTGAAGGGACCCTAAAACCCTTTACAATCAGATTTTGAATGGATCTGGAACCCACAACCAGAAGGTTGTCAAAACAAAAGACATGAAAGCACAGACAACCAAGGATAAAAAGGCAACCCAGGCCAAGAGCCACCATCGACTACAAAGCCGCAAATAGCTAGCAACCGGCCAAAAACTAGCCCCCAAACAAGAACCATCAAGATTTACATTTAGAATTGCTCTTGTGGGAGCGGGGAGTCATATCAAAAGGAGGTTTAGAGGACTTATCTTTTTTGCCCTTTACGCTGATCCAACCCTCTTCCACATGCGCTGCCTTATCAAGCCAAGCCAGTGCACAATTATCCTGAAGAGGAAAGCCAACAGCCGCAGTCTTAAAGATTTGATCTATATTCCTCTCAACAGGTGTGGCCAAATCAGGAGAGCCACCCAAAAAGATAGCGAGAGCCCTGTCACCAGAAGTGGCAACCAAAGGCCCACACTCAATCTCAAAAGGGGGCACAACAATGTTGTCTTGTAAAGCATCAACAATCCCGCCATTAGAGGTTGTCGGAGAGGAAGCCTCAAGATCCTGTGATTCTTGAGCAACCACCTCAGAGAAGCTCCTTGGTTGCTCTACCTTCTTCACAACCATATAGTGTTGCGGAGAAGCATTTTTCTACCATGTAGCCTTCATGGCTTTTTTCTCAAAACCACATTGAGCAGCAGCATGACCTATCTTGAAACATCTTCTACATCGAAAGGGAATCCCCTCATAGTCCAAAGCTTGGACCCAAAAACTCTTAGAAGTTTTAAGTAAAATTTCCACAGGAAACCCTTTTGAAATATCCATTTCAACCAATATGTGGGCAAAAGTAGAGTGAAACATATCAGAAGATGCATCATCCACCAACAAAAAATCACCAAGAGCCTCACCCACTTCCTCCAAAAGGGAGTCAATCCATAGATGGAGGGGAAGATTAGGAAGCCGAACCCAAATCGGGACTTTATTGAAAGTCTCGGAAGAGGGGATGAAATCAGCATGCCAAGGCTTGATCATCAACATAAATTTGTCCTCCCAGCTAAAGAAGTGATTACATAAGATTTTGTTTCTATCCATATCAATGTCAAATTTAGCAACAAAAAACCCCTTGGCCATGGGGAAAATATGAACTTTACCAGTTATTAAAGGCTCCCATTCTTTAGAGATCCAGGAGTGCAGCTGAGGGAGAGAGGGCCAAAAACCCTTAAACCGACAGATCACCCCATGGGAGGAAAAGGCAGAAGTATTAAAATTGATTTCCTCTTCCGTCTCAGCAGTCAAGTCAACAAAAAGAGAAGAAGCCACAGGAATAAACCCTCCAGACGGAGGTCTCCCAGATCGAGATCTCTGAGCCGAGTTAACCAGCAAACGATCCACTTTATCCTTCCCTTTACCGCAAAACCCACATTGAAGGCCATTAAGCTTGTCCTGACCACCAGCACAGGAGGACCTCCCGCAACCAGCAGAGCCCACACTAGTATTCATCTGAGAAAGCTCGTAAACAGATGTCCCGCCTCCATCCTGAACGCCAAACCCTCCATCAGCGCACACATCAGCAAGATCATTCTCCTAGGAATCTTCCACAGGAGCATTCGATAAATCCCCCACACAGGTCGCACGGGTCTTCAACGTCTTTGTCTCCCTTCGCGCCTCTGTCGCCATTCAAAAAAATGGGGGAGCCAACTACTTTCAAGCAATGTTTTATTCAATGTTGCAATGAAGAAGACAATGAAGGGTTTGTGGGACAAAATATCTAATATGTATGTGATGGCTTCAACATCAAACAAATCTTATCTCATGAAGAAGCTGAAGGAAGGTAGTTTAGTATCATCCCATTTAAATGAATTCAATACATTAATTAGTCAACTAACTTATGTTAGTATCAATTTAGAAGATGAAATAAAAGATATACTATTGTTATGTTCTTTACCGAATAGATGGGAAAGAGTTGTTATGGCTGTTAGCAACTCGGTATCTGGAAAGAAGGGGAGTTTTTTGGTTTTTGATAAGGTTGTAGGATTCTTCCCAGTGAGGACATTAGAAGGAGAAATTTGAATACCTCATCGGGAGATGCTCTAATTACCAACAATAGGGGGAGATTCAAAAAACAAGGGGAAAATAATAATAGAAGAAGATGGGCAGGTGCAAAAAGTTGGGGGGCCAAAAAGTGGCCAACTTTAAAAAAAGAATTGAAAATCCATAATGCGATCATGTTATGGCTTGGGCTCGATCACACCGAGCCTATAATGCGCTCGCATTATGAGTCTTTATAAGAAAAAAAAAAAGCAAATCAAAATCATTTTAGACTGTCATATTTCTTCATCTGTGGCCTGCCAACCCTTCCAAGGTGCGCTCGCATTGTGGAGACCTCAAATTCATCAATTTCTTCACTGAATCATTGCTATTTCTTCGCCAAAATGCCGCCACGTCGACAAGGAGTAAGCTTTTATTATTTTTTTTGTGAATTTGTTGTTAAATAGGTAGATTTAATATGTTTTTGATGTTAATTTCTTTAATTTTCAGGAGTTGAAAATCAACCTGATTGTCCTCCTCAAAATCCTTCTCCTCATGAAAAACAACACCAACAAAATCTTGATGAACAACCACAACAACAAACTCCTCCAAAAATTCCTCAACATCCTCCTGGAACTCAACAAAATTTAATGGGGAAATTGAAAACAACAAAAACAAATTGAGTTAATTGCAAGGTTGAACAATCCTATAAGTTCAATCTTGAAAAGAACCACACTTGAAAATTCACTTCAAGCTATGTTAACACATGTAGATGCAATTAGCAAGCAATTAAGTGGTTGGGCAGATAAGAGGTGGGAGTATAGAGATTTTTATGCAGATAAACTATCCTACAAACAAGTAAAAAATTACAAACTATGACTTGTGTTCGCTATTCACTAATCCACATACAAATTAAACTCTTGACCTTACAAGCAACAGGTTTCCTATCCATTGGTGCAACCACCAAGGGATAAAGGACAATTTTTGGAAGAGGTGGTGGATGGTTTTTGACCATTCTCCATGCAATAATAATGAGGTCCCCTAATATTTCTTGAAGAAACTCTACTATGAGTTTGTCCTCAACAAAATCCCCAACTATTTTGATAAGCAAGACTTTCAGGTGAGAGGTGGTGGGTTGACACAGGATAGACTAAGTGCACGTTTCAATCCTTAGCGGCCAATGAGACAAGCACTCGCTAGATTGGCTTATGAGCATGTTTCTATCCCTTCCATCGTGAAGGAGAGTGTTGAGGTGGATACTCTACAGTCTATTAGTTCTTTGACCCAAAGTATCATCCAACGTGCAAGTCCTGTAGTACAACGTGAGACTTCGAGGGGTAGGGTTTCACCCCATACTTGTCAGGCTTGCGGGTCCACCTGTACATATGACCCCACAGATAGTCAGGAGCTTGGTGCGCAGGCTACGTCTGCAGTTGACCAATTGGTGATGAAAAATGCCCTTTTGAATGACGCTTTCGGCCTCGATACTCAAGTAAATGTTAGCATGTTCATTGAATTCAATTTATTAAATTTTATTTTTGAAATGCAAGCAACTAATTTAGTTTAATGATTGTAATAAAATTTTAGGGTCATAGTGTTCATACTATTTTCATCGGCCCTCCACCTGCTTTTTACTCCACTACATCTACTGCCGAGGTATGTAACTAGTAAACAATTATAAATATTATATGTAAATATCATTGTTATATGAATGGTATTCTAATATTTGATTTTGGATGTTGAATAGGTTAAAATTGGAGGTTTCACAATAACACTTCCCAATGGCCATGGAGTGCAAACCTTCACTCAAGTAATAGAATAAAGAGTATAACTAATTAATTGTACTTAATATATTTGTGTATTTTATATTCATATTGTCGATTACATTGCATTGCACATCTTTCAAACTCAAAGCATTACTTCACATTGCATAGCTAATAATTAGATGTTGATAGATGACAAAATTTCAATTACAATATAGTTTTTTAGAAAGCCAACATAAGCAGTGATGCAATTACTTCACATATCATAACTAATAACTAGGAGCAGTTGCCAATTGCATTTTCGTGTCATGGCATTCCATGATACCACATTTTATTGAGGCATTTTTTCAAATATTTCACTTCCTAGTCTATGCTATGGATGCTTGGGAAAAATCTATCAAAGCATAATAGTAAGAAATAGCATAGACAAGGCAATGAGCTATTTGAAAAATGCCTCAAAGAAATGTGGTCTCATGGTGATGTCTTTGAGGCATTTTTCAAATAGCTCGCTGCCTTACCTATGCTACCACATTTTCCATACATGTCTACCAAATCATTTTATCAACAATTCACTTCCTTGCTGCTATGGCTAAAAGCCTAAAATAGGTGCTTTCCAACAAACTATGGATGCTTGGAAAAAACTGATCATAGCATAATAGTAAGCAATAGCATAGACAAGGCAACAAGTTGTTTGAAAAAATGTCTCGAAGAAATGTGGTCTCATGATGGTGGAATGCCACTCCATTACCATGAGACCACAATTCTTCGAGGCATTTTTGCAAACAAATCACTTCCTTAAAAGCAATAACATAGACAAGGAAATGAGTTGTTTGAAAACATGCCTCAAAGAAATGTGGTCTTATGGTGATGGAATGGCATTCCATCACCATGAGACCACATTTCTTTGAGGCATTTTTTCAAACAGCTCACCACCTTGCCTATGCTACCAAAATTTCCATAGATGTCTACGAAAGCATTTTATTAAACAGTTCACTTCCTTGCTGCTATGGATAAAAGCCTAAAACAAGTGCTTTCCAACAAACTATGGATGCTTGGAAAAAATTAATCAAAGCATAATAGTAAGCAATAGCATAGACAAGGCAACGAGTTGCTTTAAAAAATGCCTTGAAAAAATGTGGTCTCATGGTGATGGAATGCCATTCCATCACCATGAGACCACATTTCTTCGAGGCACTTTTTCAAACAACTCGTTGCTATGGATAAAAGCCTTAAATAGGTGATTTTGAACAAGCTATGGATAGGGAAAATAGTAAGCATAATAGTAAGAAATATATAGTTCAATAAGTAATCAAAATTTTGTTGATTATCTCATACATTATAAGCCATGACCTACATCACTATTCTACTTTTTGTGATTGAATAATTTTTTATTTTATTTTTAGATGATGGAAGCAAAAACACCTCCAGATGTTAATAGTGTAATGGAGCAAGGTGTATCTTTGTAATAGACAACTCGATGCCTCTCATGGGGGTATGAGGCAGATTAGTAAATTTCAAATTATATTTGTTGTTATAAATGTTAGTGAAAAATCAAATGATTATTGATTCGTAGTTTAATTTCTATTTGGATGGTTTCTATAGGACTTGGGCATGCCATAGCATGAGCATGCAAATCTTTTTCTTGAGGAGAGATATCGTCTAGCGGTGGTAAGTGATTTTTTTGTTAAATATATCATTTTTTATAATGTAATTTCAATATTTTAATGTCTTTACTTGTTATTGTAACAATTGAAGCTTGATGATGAACTAAATAGGAGGAGCAACCCTCGAGTTTAGGGTAAATGAGTGTCATACACATCGCCATCCACCTGACCAACAAAGGCCACCCGTTTGTTTCATTCACCTAGAGGGAAGTGACTTTTGATTGGGTTCCTTTGTTGTATGCCTATATATGGAATTTTTTGGACATTTTTTGTATTGCATATACTTGACATTGTATGCCTATATGACATTCTTGTAAGCCTATATGGCTATTTTGTATATATTTTATACTTATATCGACATATATTGATGTATGCCTACATGGCTATTTGGTTAATACAAATCTTTTTTATTGATGGTGTTCATGTATTTGCATTATAAATCCACACTTCAATAGATATTTGTAGAAGGTTTACTTCAAATATTTAAATTCCAAGTGTTTTTCATACACTCTTCTTTTCTATAATTGTAAATATATAATAAAGTTTGAACATTATTCTCCTATAAGATTATTGAATATTAAATCAATCATATGAATATAGCAATGCTTCATGCTTCATGGAGGAAATTCATGTGTATGCTTCATGCTACCATGCTTCATGCTTTCTATCATTGAGGAAGACATCTACCATTCCACGTGTATGCTTCATGCTACCATTCACTTGTATGCTTCATGCCTCATGTATTATGTAGATAAAGAAAGAACCATAAAACTATTGAGAAAAGAAAATGGAAAGTAACAACGACGTCTCACAAAAAAAACTCAAGGCATGCTAGTCTTACTAAAGATCATAAGGGCATTGGATTATTCGAGATTAAGATACCACGAATCAACCTTCCCAATAGAGAAATTCATAGATATTCATCTTATTTGTAAAAATGAAATCGAACCCAATAATTAGAAGAATGCAACTTTGAAAGTTAAAATTACATGCTTACAATAGTCAATAAATAGCTTCAAGAGACGTGTGTGATAGAAACAAAACCAACTAAAAGTTCAAGAATTTCCTTTTCCTCAAGCATATCTAAAAATTTGCAAATAAATCAATTTAGGTTCTCACGAATAGTAATGATATGAATTTGGTTGTGACTTTTCAAAGGCAAAAATTTGTGACCCTTCAAATAGGAAAGACTACGAACCTTTTATAATGAGTCGCAATGACCATTCCTAGCATAGATATGCCTAACTTGACATTTTTGGCGCCAATCGTTTGTCCCCACGAAGAACAAATCAAAAAGTAGCCTACCTTGCGACTTTACACTACATGCAACTGACCCGTTTTCCATCAATTGAAATCTATTCACCATGAAAAATCGACTTGGAGATATCAAAAACTGAGAGAGGTTATTATAGAGGGGCCCTATGTGATCCTGTAGCCTCAGATGGAGTGTTCCCAAGTGCCATGGTTTCTAAGTAATCACCCGTCAAAGTTTTTTGCCCTTTTGCACTTTGGTCTCTTAAGAGACTTCGTCAGTAGAATGTGACTTGAATGTTTCAGCATGTTTGGGTGTGAAATAGGACCTTGCCTAGTGTAAACCCACCCATACAGACATGTTGGAAGAGTCGGTTTGATTGTATGATGAATAGAATGAAAGTTACACCACTTTCCAACTTTACACTACATGCAACTGACGCGTTTTCCATCAATTGGAATCTATTCACCACAGGTAAACAACTTGGATCTATCAAAAAGAGAGAGGTTATTGTAGAGGGGCCCTACGTGATCTCGTAGCCTCAAACAGAGTGTTTCCAAGTGCCACGGTTTTTGATTAATTGCTCGTTGAAGTTTTTTACCCTTATGCACTTTGGTCTCTTAAGAGACTTTGCCGGTAGAATGTGGCTCGAACTGTTTTAGCATGTTGGGATGTGAAAGAGGACCTTTCCTAGCATAAATCCAACTTTACACTGCATGCAACTGACTCGGTTTCCATCAATTGAAATCTATTCACCACGAGCAAACAACTTGGAGCTATCAAAATTGGAGAGATTTTATAGTAGAGGGTCCCTACGTGATCTTGTAGCCTCAGAAAAAGTGTTCCAAGTGCCACAATTTCTTGAGTAATAGCTCGTCAAAGTTTTTTTCCCTTTTGCACTTTGGTCTTTTAAGAGACTTCACCAGTAGAATGTGGCTTAGATTGTTTCAACATGTTTGGGTGTGAAAGAGGACCTTTCCTAGCATAAAACCATCCATACGAATGTGTTGGAACAGTTGGTTTGGTTGTATGACAAACAAAACGCAAGTTACACCACTTTCTAACAACGCCACCCTCATTGCATAATTTTTCAGCTTAGCCAACTTCTCCACCACACAATCGATACTAAAATTCATCAATTTTGCCATAACAAATATGGAATACTGCTCCTTAAGACTACAGTGTGTGGAAATATTGCACCTTGCAATAGTGTCGTGCTTGTTGTGAAGGTCCTACAACTCATTCACCAGCCACATCATTAAATTAAAGGAAATATATGTCCCCTCTTTCACCATGCTCGACACCTGGGTAAAGTCCATGGCCCGCCAAACAAACCCCTACCCTGGTGCGAACCAATAGGTAGCTCATCCTCCTGACACATATTGGGAATACACTTTGACTTACCCCTATCCAAGGAATCAGACACATGATCAAACTCATCCACATTAACCACACTATTATCTTTAACAACACGAGGGGTCCCACCAACATCATCAGGAGCCTGGTTCAAATTTTTCACATCCTCCTCCACAATCGTATCCGAAAGCTTATCCCTTAGATCCTTGGTACCTAAACCTTGGACCTTAACCTTCTTACCATTGTGAGGCCCCTCCACAACAACCTCCTCATAGACCTCTTTCAATTTGCGCTTCACACGCGGGAGCAAAGGTTTAGCCTTAGAAGAAGAGGGCTTCTTCCTACTAGAGGAGGGTGTGTAATCAAGGTCAATATTGTACCCATCAAACCACCCCTTCGAATTTTCTTCAATTTTCATCCCTTCACTTTTAGAAACCTCTTCAATCTGACACTTCCCACTCCCTTTCCTCTTTTTGTTCGAAACAGGGGAACATGGAGCATTAACAATACAATTAGCTTTAATAAAGTCGACAATGAGCAATATCAAACCCTCACGCAGAAGAGGGTTTCTGGGGTTCTTCCTGAAATTCAAAATTCCTTCATCTAAAGACATCAATAGGTAAAACGGGAAGGAGATAAGCTTACCATGCCGAAAATGATTCAACAAAACAAAATGGTGACCATACAACACAATATATCTGCCATCCAAGGTGAAGTATCTCATCACTGCCATTGCCACCTCCTACTAGATAGGTTTGATTTTGGTCCTATCGTACCCACCACAGTCCAGTCTAACCATTTTATCACGCTCTCTATCCTAGAGAAAATTCTTCCTGGTCGACTGCAAGAGATTCTTATCTCTATAAAATTTCCTCACTTCCAAAGACATCCCAATCACCTCCGCAATGAAGTCTTCATTGATTGTGATATCCCTCCCAAACAAACTTAGAACACGCCCATGCCAGGCATCCATGAAGTCTTTAGAGACACTGGATTTAAAACCATGTAAACGTTCCATAAACAGAGTCACTCCACCCTTCTGCAGGATAGCCTAAACATCAGCGTTAGAATTTAGGTCACCATAGGAGAGCATCTTTGTTCTGCATCTATCCCCACCTATCATTGAAAGCTTTGCCAAAGCAAAGAGAAAATCGCAACAGTAGACAACAAAGCAACCAGAGAGAGATGAACACCCAGAAAGCATGGGAAACTGTCAAGAGTACCACACACAATAATAGCAAGGATACTAAAGCAGCCCATATTTGAATGCCCACAACTTCCAATAAAAGTCGTCTGCATGAAGAGTCTAATCAACCAGATACGATCATCATACCCACGCAAACCAATCTAGCCAAAAAGATGGTGAATGTCCACATGTTAAGATGTCATTATGAATCAAATTAATTAAGTCAAATGGCATGATGTCATTCGCCTCCCACGACCTAGGAGATGTCACCCCAGAGTTTGCAACCCAATCAACGACATGATTCACCTCTCTAAAAGCATGCGAGATGTAGATTTCATCAAACTCTTGAATCAGACCAAGGGCATCAAAAATTAATTTTTCAATAGTCCAAGATGGTGGGGAAGTCTTTCTAAGACAATTCACAATATTAAGGGAGTCCTCTTCGATCCATAGCTTAGATATTCCCTTATCTCTTCCCAATTTAATACTAGGGTAGGTTGCAGCTTCATGAGTACATTTGTTTATATTTAAGTAAATATAAATTATTAGTGTCCATACATAGTAAAAATGTGAATTCTAAATGAAATTGTCTTTCAAAATGAATTCAAATATTATCTTGATGTTTTCTCCAAATCTCAAGGCATATAATAAGACATTTAAATTTACACTAACTATAAAAATAATAAAATTAATTAATATGTTCATGATGGATGTCTAAATGTGAAACATATTGAACAACATTAGTTGATTTTTGTATATCATTTGATTCAATCTTAATAGCATAAGTATCATGGGTCTTAAAGAAGTATTTGATCATAAGTTATTTAAGATTTGAGATCAAACTGAGATCTCTGCTAGTACAAGTGAATAAAAAGGAAAGTAAAGTCATTTAGAATCTTTCAATTATTTATGATCATATATTTTTATTCACTCCCACCTCTACTAATAAGAGATTGTGGAAGTGAAACTTGTTGTTTGATTAGAGTTGATCAACAATAGATGTTGGCCAAAAAATGAAGACTTAATTTCTATAGTGATCTTCAAGACTTCATTAAAATGACACAAAGAAAAAACACTAAATGAAATATGAAATGAAACTATTGTGATTTGATCCATAAATAATCAATGATAGTGTTAATAACTCTCAAGAAGGAAATTTGAAAATTGAAACTAAAACTAAAGTTTGTTTTGAAATTGTTAGATATGATTAATAAATAGCTTTTGCTATATCTCATCAACGCCACAAAAAGTAGAGGCTGGCATAAATATGCCCAAGAATGAAACCTGCCAAATTCAGTTCACTATTTAGTCACACATTGAATGCAGTCGATTTAATATCCTTAACTGCCACCAAAAAAATTAAAAAAATTGAAAAGAGAGTTGACAGCTAATCTGATAAAATTATGCTGTGGCTCTTAAAATACTTGTGTAGTCTTTCAAATCATTGGTAGTATGTGTAGTTCTTACCTTTATGTAAAATACTTGTTGCATTGTCCAAGTTCTTTATTGTACAGTCATGGCAGATTCGTTGTCAAAGCATGTATGAAAGCCAAATATATTTTCATTATCTTATGTTTGTCTATTGACTGATTAGCAACAATCACTTTTCCTGAGTGATTCTTTCCCATTCTATTGGGTGATTGGTTATCAATATCTAAAGATTGGTAAGTCAGCTATGGTATGTGCATAAGTTCTATTCTAGTGTGAAATTCTCTATGTTAGACAGATATTCTGATTGGAGTATTTTGTGAAATCAATCTGCATTAAAGGGGTCTAGTTCGATTGGTGAAAGTATTCTGTTGCGGGTAAGAGGTCACGAGGTCTAGTCTTCTTCCGTCTTCATGGTGTTGGAAGGCGTATCGCGTCAGCGTCACCGATCATATGAAAAAAGTTTACCAAACACACTGCAGTTTATGAGGGACTACCAAATTCCTGCAGTCAAAAAAACCAATTTGCATCAAAATACAGTTGACTTATTATGTATAGCTCATGGATACTTTCATAAAAATGTGGCATTATGGGGTGGTCTCCTATTGGTTGAATAGTCATCATATGGGAATTCTGCAAACTGATAGTTTTGCATCAGCAAATGAAGTAATGCCAAATGGAGTTCAGTGGCAGAGTAGTGGTGGGCACTAGTACTATTCCAATGTAAATTTGGATTATTGATCTCTTAGCCTTGCGTAAAAATCTTGTAAACTATGGCGGATCAACGAATTAAAATAGTGTGCTTTTTGATGATCCACTGATCGGCCAAAGCCATTGATCCTGATGCAAATGCATCTTAACCATTGATTGTGGGTATTTTTAACAAACTAAAGAAGTACTCAAAGGAATACTTAGGAACAGATGGAGCTGTTTAGGCAACTACAGTAGATTGGCAGAAACCATTTATTTAAAAGCAAGATACATATAGAATGTTGATCAGTAGCTAAGTTCAAATGAATTACTTAACAAAATAATTATAGATAATTTTCAAAAAAGGGAACAATTGTCATTAGAAAAGACAAAGTGCCATTAATGAGGAGCTGTAAAAGATTTCTAGTGTTCCTGAAACAAAAACCAAATCAAAGCCACATTTTCATCACTTGCTAGTTGATTTCCAAAGCGAAGAACTATGCCCTAGCCATGAAGAAGCTCCTACAAATCAAAGTTTCACCAGCAATGAAAGAATTTCAATCTTAATTCCTAGGTAAGAATGAGAACAAACTTTTGTGTGATTGCATTAGGTTTAAAACAAGTTGGAACTTACGATTACCTTGAGGAAATTATGAAATTCAAATAGTACAACTAGTGTTGGGAACCTATTTCAAAGGCTTAATCTATTTGCAATAGTTTGAGGATGCTATGATATACTTTGTTGTAAATATAAAATCTTAGAAATACTTTTAAATTTGTATATTAATAATAAATTTGATTTTTCAAGTTTAAATTTTATAATGTTTTTGGTTTTAATTATTAATAGTCTTTAAGCAAACTTTTAGAGTTTATCCAAGTGAGGGTTATTAAAAGATATAAGCAATCCATTCAAAAATGAGAATTCTTGAAAAACCTCTTTACATATATTAAGGGTGGTAGTAGATATCCTAGAACATAATTAATTGGAAGAATATTGTTTAAAATATTGTATGTCAAAAGAATTATGATTAATCTAATTTGTAATCCTTAAGCACTCGATATGACAAGGCTAATAGTTCCCATTTGTTTCCCTATGCTACAAATTGTGGAATGGATCTATAAGTGATAATGAAAAGACCTCGACTATGAATGATGCAAAATGCATTTTTATTTTTACATTAAACGAAGAAACAATTAAAAATTTGTATACATTAACACTTGAAGATAGAGTAGAGCTGCAATTAAGAAGATTAACCCTTAATTATAAGAAGAAAAATTAATACAAAAGGGTTAAGTTTCTTTTCTATTAAATTAGAAATGAGGCAAATACTAAGACAACTATTCTAAATGAAGAGAATAAGCCCTTAGATGTAAATAAGTTTGAGGCTTTGTCCCAAAAAACTTTTCAAGATTTTACTCAAGTTACAAGACACGAGACTAATAATAAAATATCTCAAGTAGCCCTAACACTTCATATAGTTAATGAAGAATCCTCACTTGAACACATAGAATGACTTAGAAACTATCTAACCAAATAAAATTTATGCTGAAATAGTATATTTTAAGACCATAACTCCCACAAGAAGATTTAGAAGGTATTATATCTTGTGTAACATTTTCTTGTATACCTTGGTAGAGATTTAGGATAATAGAATAGGTTTAAAGTACATTTCTCTAGAGATCCTTAAAGGCCAAGCCAATATAGTGTAAAATTGTGGTCTATCCATATGGATAAGTATCATACAAATGCCTCTTATTATATTTTTTCAAATTAATTTGTTAATCCTTTATTGATGAAGCTATAGAATGACATGCCAAGGTTAATAAAAGATGTAATGTAGTTTATTAGACCTTGATGGTAGACAAATACTAAAAAGAAAATAAAACATATTCGGGGATATTAATTTTTCTTTGATACTTGCATTGTGATTAAATTGATTGGTTCTATAGTTTCATGCTTTGAGTTGCCCTACATATTGTCCCTAGAATCACCTTATTAGAAGCAATAAGGTAGTTTCATTAAACTAAAGAATTATATTCTACATACCATTAGAATTATGATATTTAACATACTTCCATAATCTTTGAGGATTTCATACTTGAGGGGAAATGCACATTTGAAAAATTAATTGCATACATGGATAACCTAGGAATGTACCTTGCTAAGTAGAGAGCCTATGACCTTGAGAAATTTATTGGTACATAAAGAAAGGCTATAAACATACTAGAGATGTATAATGAACATGATGAAGCAAAATATTTGATTAGAGGTTGTAGGAGTGACGTGGAAAATAAATGAAAATGGATCTATGGTTAAAAATTCACCTATTGAAAAGAAAAGGGAAAATAATTGATTTAAACTATCCAAGAGTTTTCCCTCTTCTTACATAGATAATTGAAAGAAATAATCCACTCTTAAAATATATGGAAAAATATGCAAATTTTGTGATGAGTTAGACCTATCACAAGGTAGGGAATAGGGAAGAAATATATTTGATAAGGATTCATCTATGTAGGAAAGACCTCAAATAATCCAATTGCCTACATTATCAATTACTAATCAACCACCATAAAGGCTTGATCCATTAATAATATAACTTTATCATTCTCCCTTGGTAAATCATATTGAAACTAAAGCAATTAGGGAATATATTCTCCCACAAGAGCAAGAAATTGTTCACATAAGGTCTTCCCAATGGTAAGGAGGGTGCTAATTGGCCATCCCAAAAATGGATGCATTTCTATAGTAATATGTTGTTAATATAGACATCTCTTGAGATGGGGGCTTAAAACATGTTTTCTTAGCAAATGACTAGTTTGTTGAAATCCTTGAGTTCAATAGATTTTCTTGGATGTTGAAATATGAGGAAACTAAAAATTCAAACGAAAATACATGATCAAGACACTACAAAGAGTAGTGCACATTCTCTTACTCTTGATTATAATGAAAAAACTATTACCCTTGAAGACGTGAGAAATTTAGCTAAAGCTATAGTTACCTTTGACTACTTGGTTGGGACATTGCAAAAGCCATGATATTTGAAATAATAAGAGTAAGATAGAATGATGTATATTTGTTTCAAATTTAAGAGGAATGAATCAACCTAATTGATCTCTACATATTCATTTGAATTAAATCTACAAACTTTGACTATCTAGGAAATTACCCCTACACATTCAACGGTGTCAATTTAACTATGTTTCCCAATAGTTAGTTGGGAATTTATGATTAAAAGAGTTGGTGATCTCTTGGCTATAGGTGCGAAAACTTTGGTAGTTCACACTACTAAATTTTTTAGGACACTGGAATAAGAAAGAAAATTATAAGAAACTTAAAAATGAAAATTTAAGATTGAAGAATGAGTTAGAAGAACTCAAGCCAACACCAATATTGGCATAGCGTGATGGTTTAAATGTGGTGTTGTTTTTCTTGCCGCCAATATGCAAACCCCATTGGGGTGTTACTATTGAGTGTTTATGTTAGGGATGATGTCCCCCATTTGTGACCTCACCGGTTCATAGATTTGGATCAAAAGCATTTACCCCTCTTTAAAAAAGAAGAAGAACTCAAGCCAACACACAATAAGATTAATAAGAAGTTTCAAGATCCTATATAAAGGTCTAATTTACATTCACAATACAATTTACTAGCCTTTGTTGAAGGAAAAGCTAAAATGAATAAAGGAGTTGGAAATTTTACTATAATGAATGCAAGTGGGAAAAGGAGAAGCAAAGATAAAAGTGATGATTATCATAATCAAACTAATAGAGTTTGTTTATAAAAAAATTTACCATAGATCTTAGATAATTCTAGATCATGTGATAAACTATATGAAATTTTGATAAAATTAGTAATGCAATTCATATTCTTGGTAAAATGGAGGGGATATTATTGAGGTGAAAAATAAATGGTTGCCTTGATAATATCATACAAATATGATCTTCATAAAAAAGTACACTAAGCTTGTTTATTTTCCTAGAACCATGGTATATAATTATGTATGCAAGATTATTTTTTATACTACTTCATTTGATAAGTAGGAGGTATTTTCCACAAGATGTCAAATTATGATATTGCTATATCAGGATTGAACCATGTAGTTTTTCAAGTCAAATTCATTGACCCATGTTTCAAGAGTAGTGGTTCACAAGAACCCATCTTTCATAATAATGAATGGTATACTTAGCACTCATTGGTGATGGTCATAGAGGTGAAGCATTGGGCCTTCCTAGGAGGTCACCCATCCCAATACTACTCCAACTCAATCATGCTTAATCATGGAGTTTTCCCCAAGGTTAATCCCACTTAGCTTGCAACCCCATTTGTAAAACCTTCAAAAAGTGTTGTGTATTATGAACCATTCATTGTAGTGCCCCTTTAGCTCATCGATTGATAAGTAGGAGGTATTTTCCACATGTTGAAAATTACAATATTGCTATCAGGATTGAACCGTGTAGTTTTTGAGTCAAAATTATTGACCAATGTTTCATGAGTAGTGGTTCACAAGAACCCATCTCTAATGATAATGAATGGTCTACTTAGCACTCATTACATCTAGGTGATGCTCATAGAGGTGAAGCATCGAGCCTTCTCAAGAGGTCACCCATCCCAATACGACTTCATTTGTTGAGACTAAGAGAAATTTTCTAAAGGATAAGTTCAATGAGTTCTAGAGCTTAGATAAATCTAAGTTTCCTAAAATCAACGATGAATGGGGAAGTCTTAAGGAATTACAAGTATGGAAAGATAAGTAAAAAGCTTTACCATCCCTTTTTATAGACCTCATTCTCTAGGATAAATATCTAAATTATATTAAGTTTAATAAATTTATAAATGATATGTTGGTATTAAAAATAAAATTGAACATATTTATCAAAGAAACTAAGAGTATACTTGATGCTAGCTAGGATAATAACATGATTGTTGGAGTAATTAGGATAATCACTTGATAATTAATTAATTATTAGGTGGACCTTATTACTTTAATTACTTAAGCTAAACTTAGGAGTTCTTTTTAATTATTAGATTGCGCTATTTATAGGTCAAGTGGTCTCATTACATAGGATTAGGACACTTGTCACAATATAATCAAATCTTCATCTAGGGTTTACACTTTTTAATTTTATAAGAATTCATTATTATACTTTGTACTCATTCATATATATTATTCAATACAAATGACATGTCAGATGCTTGTGTGGATCAATTATCTCTCTCAAGTGGTTGTATATCAAATCAATTGCTTTGATCTCTCGTATGTGATAGGTGTTTTGGTTGTAGGTGATTTATAGGAGATGTAGGGTTCACTACCAACTCCAACATGGTATCAAAGCACCAGATATGTGATTTCTTGTCCGAATTTTGAGAGATCTATCATTGAGGGAAAAATCGACTCATCTTGGAGCAAAATGGGCATCATTGTTGAGTTCAGAACAACCAAAAACTTAAGGATCACCTATCATTTCATTAAATTTGGAAAATTAAAAAAAAATTGAGAGCCAAAGAATATGTACAAAATTTCATACGACCATATGAATCTGTACAACTCCATATCTCTTTTGGCAAGTGTGCACAGGTTTATTTGCAGGTACTTCTGGTTTTTAATTTTTTTCTTGATTTGGGAAAAAAATAAGGTTTTTTAAAAAATATTCAAAATGTTTGAAAAAGAAAAAGGTGGCACTTTAATTGGTTTTTTGTCATGTAGGTGCATAAAATCACAACTTTCTCAGATCTACTGGAAGTTTGTGGATTCTTCTAGATTAAGGTTTTAAATTGATGTTTCAAGTGTTACATTGCATAATCGGGTTTGTTTACTATTTTTTAGTTTTTCTCCCAAAAGTGCAGTTTAGGTTGATTTATCCGTCCTCAGTTGTAAGGAAAACAAGATCTCCATCAAGGTTGACTCACCTAAGGGTTGAAAGTCAATCTTTCCCTAGGGGATCTCTTTTTCCTAATAAAGTAGGAGGGGAAGTGTAGGTGCATACCCCCATTCAAAATCCATCAGCCACATTTTCCCTTGTTTCAATACCACAACATAATGGCTTATGTGGGGAAAACCCTTTCGGGAGAAAAACCCCACTCTCCAAAAGTTGCTCAATATATTATTCAAAAATCAACAATATTACAATACACTTATAGAGCAAGCTTTCATCAAGGAGTGTCACCAACCAAAGATTTGGAGGCAACTCAAAATCTATAAGACTCTCACACACAAGCCCCATCTCAAGCACCTAATATATAGGCGATACAATACATAAAACCATCAAATAGTATTTAAAAACCCATGAGCTAGAACACCCAAAAAGTGGCACCCAACTTATCGTTAATCAAATATGCTTTATGTTGTGTCAAAACACACACTAACACATGTAACTCCCCCTTACATCTCTTTTTTGTGTCCAAAATGTTTTCACATTTTTTCAATTTGGGAGACCCAACTTTTGGAGGCCATAACTTTTGATCTCAAGACTAATTGACGAATTGTTTGAACTATTAGAGTAATCATGCATTAGCTATTAATTAATTAATTATTAATATAATTTCACTTCATGCACTTAAGCTAAACTTAGGAGTGTTTTTTCTATTAACTAGAGTGAGCTATTATTATATCATTTTTAATCACATAGGATGGAAACACTTGTCATGATCTAATCCCTTCATCATTTAGGGTTTTCTCTTATAAGCACACTTCATTGTAACTCTAAGCAAACTTTTATTTTGTAACTTCTTTCTTGTTGAGGAAATATAATATATTTGTTTGCAACTCTCATGCTTGTAAGGTGATCTTGTTTTTTTGATTCTACATCTTGTGTGTTTTTCACAAATCTAACATGGTATTAGAGTGTGGATTCAAAAAGACCCTTCTCAAATTTTGAGGATTTTTTCAACTAGGATTACAAGGGCTTCAAATCTAGAATCTTCATATATTTCTAGGTTTTGAAGTTGGGCAATTTTTTGGTGCGAATAGGACCTCACAATTGTCTTAGGAGGTCCAACAAATAAATTTTGACTATAAAATTATTCATATTTGACATTGGGAGCTTTTGAGGCAATTTTTTACTTGGGAGGTCGTATGACCCTCCAAGTGTTTTACATATGACATGGTCAACATGGCTAACCACCTACTAGCACCCTCAAGCTGGAATTTTTCAAAACGGTGGTCAACAACTATTCAAATTTCCTAAAAAAAAATTGACCTCCACATCGGTTTGTCAGTAGAGACCTCACTGAGTGACGTGCACAAAATATTCCTGCCTATTGGGACATATTTTGCTAGGGTTTTTTTTAGGAGACCATTTTTCACCAATGAAGGGAATATTCTACTGAATTCAATATGACATCATGCTCACGTTAACAGTGTGATCGCTAGTAGGACCCCTCTAAGCCCCCTTTGGCCCTAAAAGACCTATTTTTTTCTTTTGGCCATAACTTGGGTGTACGGTATCAAAATTGGTGAACAAGATATCATCAAAAATATGGATACGTGAACTTTCTATTGATGTGGGTCTCATCACTATTTTTTTCTACTAGTGCTTTCTATAGCCTATTGAAGTTAGATGTGTTGTTTTCACTCTTGAGCTCACAACTTTTGACCAATTTCTCTATTTTTTCATGATTCTAGTGGTATTGGAAAGGTCTTTTAGATCTCTTCATAACTATCCATGCACTTTTTCAAGATTTCTTCCAAGTACATTTTATTTTGTTTTTTGTGTTTTTACATTCTAGTGAATTACTTGGACATTTTAGCTCCTAAAAGCTTTGTGTTTGCGTGGGATGACTTGTTTTTAGATATTCTACATGTATTTCCAACAATTTTCTTATTTGGGTATATTGATCATCTTTTATAAGAACTAAATCTCTTTTGTAGATGCACTGAGATAAATTACCATTATTATACTTGGTTTTTGGGATTTTCAGCACATCTTGTTGTACCTTTTATACTTGCACTATGTTATAAAGTGTCATGGGAGGGTTGTGGGAGCCTTTGTTTTTTCCATCCCACCTTTTTCAAGTGAGTGTTCCTTCCACGACAACATTAAATCCTAGTGATTCTTGCCTCATATGTACGTTCCTTGTTTACACACCCTTTTTCAATTGCAGGTACTTTCATGTGTGTGTTCATATGTTCTTTGTTCTCCTTCATGCACTTCTTGATGACACAAAGTTTTAGTGGACCTATCTTGGCTCTCTATTTTTTGTATTATTAGGGGTTCTATCATTGGTGTTAATGTTTCCTTGGTTCATTTTGAAGTGAGCTATGTATTTATTTTTTGTTCCTATGTACTGGGCAGATGTAACATTTAGTTACCCATATATTTCGATGAGATGGATAATTTACTATATGAACACTCTTGGATTCCTATTTATAGAGGCGACCTTCTATTTTCACTTGATTAGTGTTCTTGAAACTATTAGTACATATATTTTTGACTTGCGTCTTTTTTAGTTGAGTAGTGTCATTAGGGTCGCTTGTGTAGATTCATGTGCCATCTGTATCTTTGATTTCTAGACGTTTTACTTTGTTTTCCTTTTGATTTGAGTAGTGTTGTTTGGGGCACTCATACAAATTCTTGCCTTCTTGATCTTGATCATCTTCTGTTTCAGAGGAGGTTCTTCATTACAACACTATATCAATCATCTTTTGATAGTTTTCTATGAATTCTTCATGCTTCAAAGGTGCTCTGCATGTTCCTATTATTTTTTAGGATATTATTTTTTAGGCTTCTTAGTCCTTCATTCGTATTTCTCTCTTTTGGAGAGGATTTTTTCCATGAGTTTTTTTCCTTTTCTCTAGTTGTGAGAGATTAAATTATTTGTACATGGGTATCTCATCAAGCCTTGTTTGCCAAGACCCATTTATGCACTCTTTGATTTTCATGCATTTATTTTTTAAGGTTTTTAGCTACTCCGTAAGTTTTCACTTAAGGGGGGTGTTAGAGTAATCATGCATTAGCTAATAATTAATTAATATTTAATTAATAACTAAACTATTTTCACATCATGCACTTAAGCTAAACTTAGGAGTGATTTTTTTGTTAATTAAAGTGAACTATTATTAGATCATTTTGTCTCATCACATAGGATGACAACACTTGTCATGATCTAATTCCTTTATCATTTAGGGTTTTCTTTTATGAGCACTCTCCTTCATTGTAACACTAAGCAAGATTTTATTATGTAACTTCTTTCTTGTTGAGAAAATAGAAAATCTTTGTTTACAACTCTCATGTATGGAAGGTGTTCTCATTTGTTGTTTGATCCCACGTCTTGTGTGTTTTTCATAAATCTAACATGAACCACTTGAAAGTTCATGAAGAGCTCTATCAAGCTAAAACCAAAATGTCACACCCCATTGTGTGTTTACCTATTTCCTATTACGATAGGGTAAATTATTACATATGTGAATGTATTTGGAATTTTGATTAGATATATATATGTGTTTGTACTTTGTTTATCATAAAAGTATAAATGAAAGTTTATTTCATTTGGTGTTAGATAATGGAATGAAAATCTGGAATGTATGGTTATTGAATTTTATATTCTAACTATGAAAAGTATAATGCAAATTTTGTTTTGGTGAATGGTTGACTACCATGAAAATGTGTTAAGTTGGATGCAGGTTGAGAATCAATCCTTTGAAAGCAAGGGGAAGTATCACTCAGGAGAATAACTTGGTGAAGTAACCTGAAGTGAAACCTAACTAGGCTTATACACACACTCACTAATAGAATGGTTAAGTCAAGACATAGTTTTGGGAATTGGTAAGTCATCCTTTAGCATGGTGTGTTTGTATTAGAAAGGAGCTTGATTTCTAATAAGATCATTCTTGGATTATGTTTAGTGCTTAGTGCATGTGAGTACTTGTTTATATTACTATGCTTGGTTGATGAGATGTACATACATTGAATGTATATATAGGTATACATATGCATGTCGACGATAATACATACACGTGAAGGGACACATACATGAAAGTACATAGGTAGACATACCTAAGCATGCTTATGGACGAGTTTCTTACGGGCATGGTGATATCGAGAGGACAAAGTCACATGTATGTATATATATATATATATATGCATCACACGTATATATATCTATCAATAAGATAGTAATTGTTTATGTATGTGATTGTGTAATCAAATGTGTGTGTTTGTATATATATATATGAGATATATACATATATACATATGTATACATGTATTGATATACACGTATGTAATGACAAATGGAATTTTCCATACGAGTATGTACATATATGTATACGTACGTATACATGTATATAGGTATATATGTATATATATAAAAATGATATTGTATATGAAATGTTAACTTGATCTTATTCATTTGAATATCAAATGTTTACATATTTATTTGCCAAGGAATATATATATATATATATAACATATATATATATATATATATATATATATATATATATATATATATATATATCATGCATATATATATATATATGTACATGTATATATATACATATATATATATATATATATGTATATATGTATATGTATGTATATATGTGTGTGTATTATGCAAATTTTAAAGGTCGACTCATATAATATATGCTATGGATGATCAAATGTGAAATACAACACAATATATAATAGCACAATAATAAGTATTGAGCCGCATATATCATTTTGGATAAAGTGTTAAGGAAATACATGAGAATAAAGTCTGTTGTGAAAAGATAATGAAAACAAAATTAAAGTGCAACACATTTTATGATGCAACGTACCAAGTCAATAGCATTATAAATGTTAAGAGGTCAAACCATTGTTAAGTGTCATTTACCATGCCTTGACTAAGTCGACTGAGTGATGTGTAGCCAAAAAATGATAGACCATTTCCTTTGTTTAACCGCGGGCTTGAGAATAGGGAATGTGCTATGAACTTGGAGCCATATTATGAATTCTCGTATTCCTTTAGAAGTCTTTCAAGCCTAGAAATTGATTTTTTGTATAAAGCATGTGCTTTATGAATTTTTTAAACCTATTATGGCAGGCATTAGAATGATTTGTTGTATCATTTTGATGACCAGCTTGATAGGAATCCGCCACCTTTTTACTGGTAAGTTGAGTCGATTGTTTATGGATGAGAAGTGACATAGAATGAACCTTGTTGTTAGCTTTGAGAAGCTGGTTTTTGGGTATAAATATAGGGCAAACTCACCTCATTTGACACACTTTCATATACAATATTATACTGCTCCATTTCTATTGTATATTTCATTGAGGGATTCTTAGTTGGCTGAGAGCTATTATGAGGAAGTTTAGTGAGAATAGTTAAGAGAGGTTGGTTGGTAAGTTGATTTAAAGAGGAGTCCAAGCTAGAGATCCAAAGAGTAGATTAGATTAAGTGATTAGCAGGCATAGAATTCTACTCTTTTTATATTATATCTTTTATCTGAAAGATTTTTTACCTTGTATGTTTATTTTGGAATTGCTCCAGTTTGCTTGAAATAGAGTAATAGTCTATTTTCTTGTAAAACAAGAAAGGTCTTGTTGATATGATTTCCACATAAGTATTTGTATTTACTCCATATTAAGGGATGATTGATTTACGTCTATAGTATTACATACTAGGAATGACGAATTGGGAATAGCTTGTTAAGTTATTTTATGTAAAGTTGTTTTGTGGACTTGGAAAGCTTATGAGTTATACCTAGGGTTAGGTTATTCATTGAAGGGGGGTAACTTATGCTTTTGTTTATATTCATTTTGAAGAGGTACCATTGAGATTTGGGAAAATGGAATAGGTCAAATCTGAGGTTAATGTTTACGTATGCATAGATATAATGGTCTAAAGTTAGAATGAGCGAGGGCAGTGTATGTGAATAGGATGATTGCCACTCGAAGTATTGAGTGAGAATACTTTGGCCAAAGTAGTGTGTTTTCCTTTTGCTCCACTGTCAATTCACCTTGTTCCTTTTTATGCATGCTAGATTAGGATTGTAAGGTTTACAAGTTCTAGTTGTGTAGGGAACAACACTAAGCTCATTAAGGTTAAAGTTATGAGGTTTCTTCACCAATCTCTTCGTCGAAGGGTAGGGCCATCTATCCAATGATAGATGTGCAGAGGACTGCATATGAGTTCGTGGTTGGCAAAAAAGTGCTTGAGTGGTGCTTCTCCTCCTCAGCTGGCGATCAAGTTTTGAAGAAGATTCCTAGACCAGTTGTAACTATTGTTTTGAAGCTCGGTTGAGCTATGTATGTAATTTTTTACAATCTTGGAAACATTGTAACCTATTGAATATTGTATTGGAAATGAAATCAATGAACGAAATTTGTTATGTCATTTATGTTCGTTCTTTCTCTCTTTGGAAAAGAAAATTTTATTGCAATAATTTGAGACATAATTTGTTTACTTGAAAGTGAAAACTTAGGAAACTTACTTGTGTGAACAATTGGTATGTTACACAAAATTTTTGGTTATGACCACTTTTGGGCCCAAAAACAACTCCTAAGTGCCTCAAACTTGATGTTGAAACTTTTAAAAATGAACTTTAATATCTTTAAATCCAAACATGATCTTGGGTGAAAACTTTACTAGCATGTTTATTCGGTAGTTTCATAGGTTTGGGAAAATTTTGGACCCATCCATGCTCAAATATAAATTTACTATAAATTATAATATTTTTTAATTGCAAGGTTGAGACACCTTTTTCCTAGCAGGGGTGTTGTATTTATCTTGGTCTCACTCATGTACAATTTTTTTTTATATTCCAGCCATTTGGATTATGTAATGTTGTTCTCCACAGGTCTACTATTTTATCACAATTCCCTCCAAAAGCCTATAGGATTATGCTTTTTGAGAGAGATCAATTATTTCCACCTTATTCATATGTGTTCTTTCTTTTTGGACTTCACTAAATTTTAATAATTTTGTTACTTTCCTTCTCCCTTCCCAAGTTTGTCATCATTGTCTTCACTACTTTGTAATCTACATCATACCATAAGTTTGTTAGAAAATTGCTTTTGTTGGTTCTCTTAGGTCTAGATCTCTTACATGGAATTAGTGCTTTGTGAATTACCATTATCAATGTGTCATTCCTTATATATTGTTCTATTTATGCCAGATAATTTATTATCTTATATTTCTTGCATTTATTTTTTGAGTGCTATTCTAAAGAACTCAATTCTTTTGTATCATAAGGATAGTGCCTTGAGGGATTATTTATTTTGATTATGGTGATGATTGTCTTATATTTAACTCTCTTTACAAATAGGTCATTACATATATTGGATTGTGATTATATTTTATTTCTATACGACAATTCCCTACTTCTACCTCCATTAGCCATGGGATGATACTTTATGAACATATACCATAATCAACCACATTTTGGTAATTACATGTTTGACATCTAATGTTCTTTGAATTCAATGATGCTTTTATGCCAATAAATATGATCAAAGTATAAGGGTTGCATAACCCCAACAATTGTGCTTCATAGTGTGTGATACCTACTTTTCTATCTCGTGAGACCCTTTCTCATTTTATTCTCTTAATTTTCTAGCTTCATTGTTTTGCTCTTCACACCTCATTTCCAAGATAAAGATTTTGATTATTTATTGTTCTCTCATTAAGGTATCTTATGATAGTGACCTCTCCTAAGGTGCTACAAACAAATATGTGTTTTTTTAGTGTTACATATAGATCGTCAATTCATATTATTTTTCTTATATGATTTTTGAACCATTGTATGTCAAGTAACATGCAACAAGACTAATTGTTGATTCATTGTCTATTGTCTTCGCCCACATGTATTGATTATTTGGACCTTCCTTTTCCACTTTTATGATTCCTCACTAAGATTTTCTTACTAAAATTGTCACTCGTCAATACCCTTTGCCACATTTTGTTGTTTCATTCTTAACTAAAACCTTTCTCTTAAGGTGTGATTAACAAATATATGTTTTTTTAGTGTTACATATAGACTGTCAAACCATATTCTTTTTTAGTTCTTCATGTAAAGTAACATGCAACAAGACTAATTTTTTTATTCATTGTGTCTTATTTTCATCCGCATGTATTCATTATTTAGATTTTCATTTTTTGCTTTTATGTTTCTTCCCCATGATTCTCTTACTAGAATTGTCACTCCTCCATGCCCATTTGCCACTTTTTATTAATTCATTTTAAACTAAAACCTAACATGTTCAGAATTTCAAAATCTATAATCCTCGTATTTATATGTTAGAGAAGGACAACAATATATTTTCCCTTTGCTGTAAGCTCTACATCAAGACTTCCAAAAATAATTTTTATAAATTAAGATTAATATTATAAGATGTTCAAAGAGAATTGCCTTATTATTTATCATATGATTTTTAATATTGAAGATTCGAACTCCACACCTTCTACATGCTTACAACACGACTTAGCTGTTATACTGCACAACCATCAACTTTTTATTGAATTTCTTCTTGTTAGTACTTTCTCCCATTCATTCCTTCTGAGTTGTACTGAAAGTAAATCTTGGTGTATGTAAAATATCTTCCTTTGAAATGATTGAAAAGAGGGCTTGATGCATGCCAGCAATGGGACGTTCACATGCTACTAGATATGTGAGCCCAATTTCGACTGCCCAACGTTAAATTCACCTGCCTTTTCAAATCATGAAGAAAACATTCCTAGTCCTTGGAAAAGCTCTTCACAATACAAGCATTTCGTCCTACATGATCTACATAGGCCAACGTTTTATTTTATTACTGGTTTCTTAAAAGTTATGACAAAGGTGAAAGCAATGGTCTTGTATATGGCAAAAACAGAGAAAAATATAAAGCAACGATCTGGTAGTGCTGAAGATAAAGAGATTTTTGTAGAAGAAAATGGAAGAAGAAAAAGAGGACCCTTTAATGTCTTCTCGTGGAAGAAAAATGTTTGAAATAACAAAATATTATAAAGAAATAATATAAGATGAGGGTGAGGATGAGGATTAAATTGAACATATTTAAGGGAGAGAAGTCGATGGTGGGTAGGGTAACTCTGAGCGAGGGGTCCACATCATCAGCGTTTGAGTCGGACAAAAAAAAATTGTCACGTCTCTTGACTGTTGAGCTAGCATCCCCATATTTTTTTCCTAGCAAAAATTGGGTACATTTATCAATGTTTTCAGACTATTTTTCAAAAACCACAAAAAAAGTCATGGACCGATAGTGGGTCATTAAGTCATGTAATATTGGTATGCTGATGTGGCATTACATGATTGGTCAGTTTGTGTATTTTCTGAAATAAAGTGATTTACAGTTGGATATTAAGTATAAATTTATTGGCACTTTTATTGCCCAAAAATGGGCCCTAGACTGATAGGTCCTATACCCACGATCGGTTCCTCTCCCTTATAATATAGAAAACATTACAACATATTTAAAGATCAGATTTTTTTTGGTCTTTTGTTAGCTTATTTTTCTAATTTCAATTTATGATCGATTAAATTCTTAAACATGTAAATTTTTGTTGCATATTTGTCTTCTATTTGTTTATTCTTTTTATTGGTCTCTCTTATGACTTGATGCAATAGTGGTCAATACAAACAAGGAATTAGATTCAATAGACTAGTTACGTCGATTTATTTTTCTTTTTTCAAAATTTAAAAAATAAATTCCAATAATTATATGTTTTAATTATAACTAGTATAGATCTCTTAAATACATCTATCTAAAAATTATCACTTCATTTTTGAGTTATTTTATTTACTTAAGAGTTATTTTATTTTATTTAAAGAACTATTTTATAGTTTTAATTTTTTTAAATATTTATAGTCATATTTAGGTTTTTATGTCATTGTAGAAACCTATCTACATGACATTTGATTGGCTTCCAATCCAATAAAAGGATAATTAATGTCTTAGCTTACAATTATTTTTCATTCAATTAAATTCATTTTTAGGAAAGACCAATCATATCAATTTATATTTCCCTGCTATGAAGTTTCACTTGCTACTATGATTTTACACCATATCCAATGTAGTTGACAATTATGTTAAAACTTTTCTTCGTTTACAAGACATGACAAATGTCAAGTTATTTATTATTATTTTTATTTGTCTATATTTTTAAAAATGGATATCAAGTGTTATTTCAAATCTAGTTCATTAATTATAAATCTTATAAGTAGTGTATAATATTTTTATCTCTAATTTTATATTTACAAAGAATGACAAGTGTTCAAAACATAAATTGTTAAGTTTTATATTTTTATTTTTTTTGATGGAGGTCATCCACAAATTCTTTTTTGCTACCCGATACGGGGGCACGAGCCTTCTTGGGTTGAACCTCTTCGGCTAAGGGCCAAGGACTGAGGGGTATCCATTTCGCCAAATTCACCCGAGGCATGATCCCGGCCTCATCCCTTTTTCGGTGTCGGAGCCTTTGCACTCAGCAAGATTTGATCTCTGGTGGGCTCATTTAGAACCTTTCAACTTCACCAGTAGACCAAGGGCCCATTGACGTTAGGTTTTATATTTGGAAAATAATACAATGAATTTAATATTAAATTTATACTATCTATATTTAAAATCATATCATTGTATTCTATTTATTCATATGCAAGGACAAAGTAAAACATATGCAACTAAGGTCAAAGTCATATTATTCTTTTTCATTTTTAAGTTAGTTTGTATAGAAGACATAAGTGAACACATTATAAAAGGTTGCATAGATAACAAACCATAATGCACAATGCAACCTAATCTAGGACTATGTTGCAAGATGCAATCCTATCCTCATCAATAGAAACAAAGCAAATCTATTGCATCTACTTAAGCTTTTTCTATCCAGATCTCAAATTTGGATCTTCTTTAAAAATGCTCTTGAATCATACTGATTGATTTTTTGATTGAATCGGCTACTTTATGGTGTTGTATGGTTACATTACATAAGGCTCCATGACAAAATATTTAAACTATTATGAAATCTATATTATTAGTGTCTAAATTTATACATATTGAGTTTTATATGATTCATAATACAATGCATAAATCAATTTTCACATGTATTGAACCAACACTAATTAACTATTAGCAACAAGTTAGTTATTATTTTTAATTTCAAACATTCACAATAATAAAGACTAATTTTGATACATGACCTTTGTTTCATATTACTCTTTTAATTAATTAATTTATATTTTATTCTTATTTTATATTTTCTCATTTTATTATTATAATTTTAATAAATTCTTTAAAAAGCCTAAGTGTTAGAAATTTTATAAATAAATAAAAAAGCAAAAATAAATTAAGATTTTAAGAAAACTTGTCATGGAAAAAGACAATTAGGTGAGCAATCTCTTTGAGTTAGATCACCAAATATTATATAAAACCTTGATTTTGTTTAAAATCTTATCCTATAATTTGCTTTCAAAATGGATATGATATATTTAAATGATTTTAAGAATGATAAAAAAATTCCTTCAAAAGGATCATCTTGAAAATAATTTTACGCAACCTTTGGGACAACTTGAATCACAAAAGATTGAGCAAGGGCCCTAGCTCGATTGGCTAAATCATCCTATTGCAAGAAAGAGGTCACGAGGTCCAATCTCCTCCCCATCCTCATGGTACCGAAGGGTGTTTTGTGCCAGCATCACCAATCACATGAAAAAAGCTTACCAAACACACTGTAATTTATAGGGGGCTACACGATTCCAGTAGTCTAAAAGAACTACAATTAGGTATTAAGATATTGTTATAAAGACTCCCTCAAATAGAATTGAATATAATTAATCATTATAGACATAACAATTAATAATAGTTTAATTTAATTAAGGGGTTGAATTTAATTAACTTTAAAGTGTTGAATTTTCATTATAAAGATTTAAGTTAAAATTTTAAAGGGACATTTAAGATTGAATTCTAATTTGTGACTCTTGGTCTTCCAAAGTTGGCTTTTAGTGTGGAGTTGGTTTCTAAATAAGTGAATTTCTAACTTGCGACTTTTGGCCTTCCATAGGTGGTTTCTAGTGCAGCTGCTCAAAAAGACTTGATATTGATTGCATGTTGATGCTTGTATGATATGAGTCTCATTCTTGTGCTTACAAGAACTTGTATTGGTCTCTTGTTGATGTTTGTATGAGAAAAATATTTGTAAACAATTATCAATACAAAAAAGATTAATTTAGTATGGTGATAGGAGCACTTTTAATTTATTATAATTATTTATTTGAAGAGTTTTAGTTCATATCCTATCTAATGAGTATATTTTCTATTTAGCCCATTGGAGGCCCATTTGATTGTGTTTATTAATTAATTGAAATCTAATTACATTTTATATTCCAAATTTCAATTAATTATTAAATGTAGTCAAATGGACATCTAATATGTCATGTTGGATCACAAATATGTTGAATGAACAAGACAACTAAGAGGGGGGGTGAATCAGATGTAACCTATCAAAACATCAAAACCCTTGTTAACATTTAGATCCACATGCATTCATTAAACCCTTAATCTATTATGAAGTTTTAACATGAAAAGTAGATAACAAAAACTTAAACAACCCAACACCAAGCATAAGAGAACACCAAATTTAAGTGGAAAACCCAAGGAGTGAAAAACTATGATGAGGATTAGCTCACAATATAAGTAATAGAAAAACCAGTACAAAAGGCTCACTATCAGAATAGGACACACTATCCAGAAAATCTCATAACTAAGGCTCGTTGCTAGAATAGAAATAAAAAATGAGGAAGGAATGTTACACAAGGAACATTATCTCAATGCAACAAAGAATCCACCACAATAGCTCCAACAACACTCACAGCTCTCAAGAAATCAAGACACCTTCAACTCACTGCATTCAACAATCTTGCATTATAGCTCGTACTACATTTCGCATCTTTACGCTTCACTGCTTTGAATTTTGTTGAACACAACACTCAACTCTCCTCCACACTTCATCTCACATCAATTCATCTTGTATTTATACCATCCACGACTTTAAAAACATCTTCAAGTTAGCTACACAAGTCTCACACTTACAAATTCAAAAATAGGTCACCACTAAGCATTCTCGCGGTGGATAGGAATGAAAGCAAACCACATCAAAACTTAATTGGGACCCAAATCAACAACACCACTTAATCACTCACTACCACAATCAATATTTATCCTTCACATGTAGTGTAAATACTAGGTCGATTGTTACCCATGTAAACACCATTAATCAATTAAGTACATGCTTCATCAAAATCAAGATGACTTGTGAACCACACACCAAACTTGAACATAATCTAGAATATTCCTCAAACACCCTGAAATCCAAATTCCTTCAAAAACTTTCATGGAAGAATTAATACAAGGTTTGTACATATAGACAACTTTCTGTGGGGATTTGAAATACCAGAATCCAGACAGATCAATACTGTGCAAAGACTTGTCAGGAGAAGAGAGATCAAGACAAGGGTTTGGCTCTCACAATGTGCAGGATGTATTCCAGAAAAATGAAATAGAGCATTAATGAAATACAAGAGATCGATCCTTATAAAAGGAGATCAAAACCTAAAAGGAAAACCTAACCCTAAAGGTGAGTGCATTTAATAATTAATAGTAATTATTAAATGACTAATATGTGTGCAAGGCGAAATCTTAAGAGGAGAGTAAAGTTAATTAATTACTTTACTCTA